>JAKNSD010000106.1:0-177024 GCA_023525715.1 Cichorium intybus
ATAAACCCAGGTACACCAAAAATGTTTTAAAATGATCACAAAGTATAATTATAGGTAATTTTTGAATTTTACAAAAATTGAAAAATTAAGAATTTTTCATGTACCGGGGTACACGACAAATTGTTAAAAATAATAGAAAAAATATCATTAAAAAATTCAAAATTTAAGAAGTTTCTCATGAACCCAGGTACACCAAAAATGTTTTAAAATGATCACAAAGTGTAATTATAGGTAATTTTTGAATTTTACAAAAATTGAAAAATTAGGAATTTTTCATGTACCGGGGTACATGACAAATTGTTAAAAATAACATAAAAAATATCATTTAAAAATTTAAAATTTAAGGAGTTTCTCATGAACCCAGGTATACCAAAAATGTTTTAAAATGATCACAAAGTGTAATTATAGGTAATTTTTGAATTTTATAATAATTGAAAAATTAGGAATTTTTCATGTACCCGGGGTACACGACAAATTGTTAAAAATAACAGAAAAAATATCATTAAAAATTCAAAATTTATGGAGTTTCTCATGAACCCAGCTACACCAGAAATGTTTTAAAATGATCACAAAGTGTAATTATAGGTAATTTTTGAATTTTACAAAAATTGAAAAATTAAGAATCTTTCATGTACCGGGGTACACGATAAATTGTTAAAAATAACAGAAAAAATATCATTAAAAAATTCAAAATTTAAGGAGTTTCTCATGAACCCAGGTACAACAGAAATGTTTTAAAATGATCACAAAGTGTAATTATAGGTAATTTTTGAATTTTCCAAAAATTGAAAAATTAGGAATTTTTCATGTACCGGGGTACACGACAAATTGTTAAAAATAACAAAAAAAATATCATTAAAAAATTCAAAATTTAAGGAGTTTCTCATGAACCCAGGTACACCATAAATGTTTTAAAATGATCACAAAGTGTAATTATAGGTAATTTTTGAATTTTACTAAAATTGAAAAATTAAGAATTTTTCATGTACCGGGGTACACGACAAATTGTTATAAATAAAAGAAAAAATATCATTAAAAAATTCAAAATTTAAGGAGTTTCTCATGAACCCAGGTACACCAGAAATGTTTTAAAATGATCACAAAATGTAATTATAGGTAATTTTTGAATTTTACAAAAATTGAAAAATTAGGAATTTTTCATGTACCGGGGTACACGACAAATTGTTAAAAATAACAGAAAAAATATCATTAAAAAATTCAAAATTTAAGGAGTTTCTCATGAACCCAGGTACACCAAAAATGTTTTAAAATGATCACAAAGTATAATTATAGGTAATTTTTGAATTTTACAAAAATTGAAAAATTAAGAATTTTTCATGTACCGGGGTACACGACAAATTGTTAAAAATAATAGAAAAAATATCATTAAAAAATTCAAAATTTAAGGAGTTTCTCATGAACCCAGGTACACCAAAAATGTTTTAAAATGATCATAAAGTGTAATTATAGGTAATATTTGAATTTTACAAAAATTGAAAAATTAGGAATTTTTCATGTACCGGGGTACACGACAAATTGTTAAAAATAACAGAAAAAATATCATTAAAAAATTCAAAATTGAAGGAGTTTCTCATAAACCCAGGTACACCAAAAATGTTTTAAAATGATCACAAAGTATAATTATAGGTAATTTTTGAATTTTACAAAAATTGAATAATTAAGAATTTTTCATGTACCGGGGTACACGACAAATTGTTAAAAATAATAGAAAAAATATCATTAAAAAATTCAAAATTTAAGAAGTTTCTCATGAACCCAGGTACACCAAAAATGTTTTAAAATGATCACAAAGTGTAATTATAGGTAATTTTTGAATTTTACAAAAATTGAAAAATTAGGAATTTTTCATGTACCGGGGTACATGACAAATTGTTAAAAATAACATAAAAAATATCATTAAAAAATTCAAAATTTAAGGAGTTTCTCATGAACCCAGGTATACCAAAAATGTTTTAAAATGATCACAAAGTGTAATTATAGGTAATTTTTGAATTTTATAATAATTGAAAAATTAGGATTTTTTCATGTACCGGGGTACACGACAAATTGTTAAAAATAACAGAAAAAATATCATTAAAAATTCAAAATTTATGGAGTTTCTCATGAACCCAGCTACACCAGAAATGTTTTAAAATGATCACAAAGTGTAATTATAGGTAATTTTTGAATTTTACAAAAATTGAAAAATTAAGAATCTTTCATGTACTGGGGTACACGATAAATTGTTAAAAATAACAGAAAAAATATCATTAAAAAATTCAAAATTTAAGGAGTTTCTCATGAACCCAGGTACAACAGAAATGTTTTAAAATGATCACAAAGTGTAATTATAGGTAATTTTTGAATTTTCCAAAAATTGAAAAATTAGGAATTTTTCATGTACCGGGGTACACGACAAATTGTTAAAAATAACAAAAAAATATCATTAAAAAATTCAAAATTTAAGGAGTTTCTCATGAACCCAGGTACACCAGAAATGTTTTAAAATGATCACAAAGTGTAATTATAGGTAATTTTTGAATTTTACAAAAATTGAAAAATTAAGAATTTTTCATGTACCGGGGTACACGACAAATTGTTAAAAATAACAGAAAAAATATCATTAAAAATTCAAAATTTAAGGAGTTTCTCATGAACCCAGGTACACCAGAAATGTTTTAAAATGATCACAAAGTGTAATTATAGGTAATTTTTGAATTTTACAAAAATTGAAAAATTAAGAATTTTTCATGTACCGGGGTACACGACAAATTGTTAAAAATAACAGAAAAAATATCATTAAAAAATTCAAAATTTAAGGAGTTTCTCATGAACCCAGGTACAACAGAAATGTTTTAAAATGATCACAAAGTGTAATTATAGGTAATTTTTGAATTTTACAAAAATTGAAAAATTAGGAATTTTTCATGTACCGGGGTACACGACAAATTGTTAAAAATAACAGAAAAAATATCATTAAAAAATTCAAAATTTAAGGAGTTTCTCATGAACCCAGGTACACCTGAAATGTTTTAAAATGATCACAAAGTGTAATTATAGGTAATTTTTAAATTTTACAAAAATTGAAAAATTAAGAATTTTTCATGTACCGGGGTACACGACAAATTGTTAAAAATAACAGAAAAAATATCATTAAACATTTCAAAATTTAAGGAGTTTCTCATAAACCCAGGTACACCAAAAATGTTTTAAAATGATCACAAAGTGTAATTATAGGTAATTTTTGAATTTTACAAAAATTGAAAAATTAAGAATTTTTCATGTACCGGGGTACACGACAAATTGTTAAAAATAACAGAAAAAATATCATTAAAAATTCAAAATTTAAGGAGTTTCTCATGAACCCAGGTACACCAGAAATGTTTTAAAATGATCACAAAGTGTAATTATAGGTAATTTTTGAATTTTAC
Organism: Cichorium intybus; assembly: GCA_023525715.1. Classification (NCBI taxonomy): domain Eukaryota; kingdom Viridiplantae; phylum Streptophyta; class Magnoliopsida; order Asterales; family Asteraceae; genus Cichorium; species Cichorium intybus. The sequence continues at coordinate 3,432 of JAKNSD010000106.1, forward strand.
AAAAATTGAAAAAATTAAGAATTTTTCATGTACCGGGGTACACGACAAATTGTTAAAAATAACAGAAAAAATATCATTAAAAAATTCAAAATTTAAGGAGTTTCTCATGAACCCAGGTACAACAGAAATGTTTTAAAATGATCACAAAGTGTAATTATAGGTAATTTTTGAATTTTACAAAAATTGAAAAATTAGGAATTTTTCATGTACCGGGGTACACGACAAATTGTTAAAAATAACAGAAAAAATATCATTAAAAAATTCAAAATTTAAGGAGTTTCTCATGAACCCAGGTACACCTGAAATGTTTTAAAATGATCACAAAGTGTAATTATAGGTAATTTTTAAATTTTACAAAAATTGAAAAATTAAGAATTTTTCATGTACCGGGGTACACGACAAATTGTTAAAAATAACAGAAAAAATATCATTAAACATTTCAAAATTTAAGGAGTTTCTCATAAACCCAGGTACACCAAAAATGTTTTAAAATGATCACAAAGTGTAATTATAGGTAATTTTTGAATTTTACAAAAATTGAAAAATTAGGAATTTTTTATGTACCGGGGTACACGACAAATTGTTAAAAATAACAGAAAAAATATCATTAAAAAATTCAAAATTTAAGGAGTTTCTCATGAACCCAGGTATACCAAAAATGTTTTAAAATGATCACAAAGTGTAATTATAGGTAATTTTTGAATTTTATAAAAATTGAAAAATTAGGAATTTTTCATGTACCGGGGTACACGACAAATTGTTAAAAATAACAGAAAAAATATCATTAAACATTTCAAAATTTAAGGAGTTTCTCATAAACCCAGGTACACCAAAAATGTTTTAAAATGATCACAAAGTGTAATTATAGGTAATTTTTGAATTTTACAAAAATTGAAAAATTAGGAATTTTTCATGTACCGGGGTACACGACAAATTGTTAAAAATAACAGAAAAATATCATTAAAAAATTCAAAATTTAAGGAGTTTCTCATAACCCAGGTATACCAAAAATGTTTTTAAAATGATCACAAAGTGTAATTATAGGTAATTTTTGAATTTTATAAAAATTGAAAAATTAGGAATTTTTCATGTACCGGGGGTACACGACAAATTGTTAAAAATAACAGAAAAAATATCATTAAAAATTCAAAATTTAAGGAGTTTCTCATGAACCCAGGTACACCAGAAATGTTTTAAAATGATCACAAAGTGTAATTATAGGTAATTTTTGAATTTTACAAAATTGAAAAATTAAGAATTTTTCATGTACCGGGGTACACGACAAATTGTTAAAAATAACAGAAAAAATATCATTAAAAAATTCAAAATTTAAGGAGTTTCTCATGAACCCAGGTACAACAGAAATGTTTTAAAATGATCACAAAGTGTAATTATAGGTAATTTTTGAATTTTACAAAAATTGAAAAATTAGGAATTTTTCATGTACCGGGGTACACGACAAATTGTTAAAAATAACAGAAAAAATATCATTAAAAAATTCAAAATTTAAGGAGTTTCTCATGAACCCAGGTACACCTGAAATGTTTTAAAATGATCACAAAGTGTAATTATAGGTAATTTTTAAATTTTACAAAAATTGAAAAATTAAGAATTTTTCATTTACCGGGGTACACGACAAATTGTTAAAAATAACAGAAAAAATATCATTAAACATTTCAAAATTTAAGGAGTTTCTCATAAACCCAGGTACACCAAAAATGTTTTAAAATGATCACAAAGTGTAATTATAGGTAATTTTTGAATTTTACAAAAATTGAAAAATTAAGAATTTTTCATGTACCGGGGGTACACGACAAATTGTTAAAAATAACAGAAAAAATATCATTAAAAATTCAAAATTTAAGGAGTTTCTCATGAACCCAGGTACACCAGAAATGTTTTAAAATGATCACAAAGTGTAATTATAGGTAATTTTTGAATTTTACAAAAATTGAAAAATTAAGAATTTTTCATGTACCGGGGTACACGACAAATTGTTAAAAATAACAGAAAAAATATCATTAAAAAATTCAAAATTTAAGGAGTTTCTCATGAACCCAGGTACAACAGAAATGTTTTAAAATGATCACAAAGTGTAATTATAGGTAATTTTTGAATTTTACAAAAATTGAAAAATTAGGAATTTTTCATGTACCGGGGTACACGACAAATTGTTAAAAATAACAGAAAAAATATCATTAAAAAATTCAAAATTTAAGGAGTTTCTCATGAACCCAGGTACACCTGAAATGTTTTAAAATGATCACAAAGTGTAATTATAGGTAATTTTTAAATTTTACAAAAATTGAAAAATTAAGAATTTTTCATGTACCGGGGTACACGACAAATTGTTAAAAATAACAGAAAAAATATCATTAAAAAATTCAAAATTTAAGGAGTTTCTCATGAACCCAGGTACAACAGAAATGTTTTAAAATGATCACAAAGTGTAATTATAGGTAATTTTTGAATTTTACAAAAATTGAAAAATTTGGAATTTTTTATGTACCGGGGGTACACGACAAATTGTTAAAAATAACAGAAAAAATATCATTAAAAAATTCAAAATTTAAGGAGTTTCTCATGAACCCAGGTATACCAAAAATGTTTTAAAATGATCACAAAGTGTAATTATAGGTAATTTTTGAATTTTATAAAAATTGAAAAATTAGGAATTTTTCATGTACCGGGGTACACGACAAATTGTTAAAAATAACAGAAAAAATATCATTAAACATTTCAAAATTTAAGGAGTTTCTCATAAACCCAGGTACACCAAAAATGTTTTAAAATGATCACAAAGTGTAATTATAGGTAATTTTTGAATTTTACAAAAATTGAAAAATTAGGAATTTTTCATGTACCGGGGTACACGACAAATTGTTAAAAATAACAGAAAAAATATCATTAAAAAATTCAAAATTTAAGGAGTTTCTCATGAACCCAGGTATACCAAAAATGTTTTAAAATGATCACAAAGTGTAATTATAGGTAATTTTTGAATTTTATAAAAATTGAAAAATTAGGAATTTTTCATGTACCGGGGGTACACGACAAATTGTTAAAAATAACAGAAAAAATATCATTAAAAATTCAAAATTTAAGGAGTTTCTCATGAACCCAGGTACACCAGAAATGTTTTAAAATGATCACAAAGTGTAATTATAGGTAATTTTTGAATTTTACAAAAATTGAAAAATTAAGAATTTTTCATGTACCGGGGTACACGACAAATTGTTAAAAATAACAGAAAAAATATCATTAAAAAATTCAAAATTTAAGGAGTTTCTCATGAACCCAGGTACAACAGAAATGTTTTAAAATGATCACAAAGTGTAATTATAGGTAATTTTTGAATTTTACAAAAATTGAAAAATTAGGAATTTTTCATGTACCGGGGGTACACGACAAATTGTTAAAAATAACAGAAAAAATATCATTAAAAAATTCAAAATTTAAGGAGTTTCTCATGAACCCAGGTACACCTGAAATGTTTTAAAATGATCACAAAGTGTAATTATAGGTAATTTTTAAATTTTACAAAAATTGAAAAATTAAGAATTTTTCATGTACCGGGGTACACGACAAATTGTTAAAAATAACAGAAAAAATATCATTAAACATTTCAAAATTTAAGGAGTTTCTCATAAACCCAGGTACACCAAAAATGTTTTAAAATGATCACAAAGTGTAATTATAGGTAATTTTTGAATTTTACAAAAATTGAAAAATTAAGAATTTTTCATGTACCGGGGTACACGACAAATTGTTAAAAATAACAGAAAAAATATCATTAAAAATTCAAAATTTAAGGAGTTTCTCATGAACCCAGGTACACCAGAAATGTTTTAAAATGATCACAAAGTGTAATTATAGGTAATTTTTGAATTTTACAAAAATTGAAAAATTAAGAATTTTTCATGTACCGGGGTACACGACAAATTGTTAAAAATAACAGAAAAAATATCATTAAAAAATTCAAAATTTAAGGAGTTTCTCATGAACCCAGGTACAACAGAAATGTTTTAAAATGATCACAAAGTGTAATTATAGGTAATTTTTGAATTTTACAAAAATTGAAAAATTAGGAATTTTTCATGTACCGGGGTACACGACAAATTGTTAAAAATAACAGAAAAAATATCATTAAAAAATTCAAAATTTAAGGAGTTTCTCATGAACCCAGGTACACCTGAAATGTTTTAAAATGATCACAAAGTGTAATTATAGGTAATTTTTAAATTTTACAAAAATTGAAAAATTAAGAATTTTTCATGTACCGGGGTACACGACAAATTGTTAAAAATAACAGAAAAAATATCATTAAACATTTCAAAATTTAAGGAGTTTCTCATAAACCCAGGTACACCAAAAATGTTTTAAAATGATCACAAAGTGTAATTATAGGTAATTTTTGAATTTTACAAAAATTGAAAAATTAGGAATTTTTTATGTACCGGGGTACACGACAAATTGTTAAAAATAACAGAAAAAATATCATTAAAAAATTCAAAATTTAAGGAGTTTCTCATGAACCCAGGTATACCAAAAATGTTTTAAAATGATCACAAAGTGTAATTATAGGTAATTTTTGAATTTTATAAAAATTGAAAAATTAGGAATTTTTCATGTACCGGGGTACACGACAAATTGTTAAAAATAACAGAAAAAATATCATTAAACATTTCAAAATTTAAGGAGTTTCTCATAAACCCAGGTACACCAAAAATGTTTTAAAATGATCACAAAGTGTAATTATAGGTAATTTTTGAATTTTACAAAAATTGAAAAATTAGGAATTTTTCATGTACCGGGGTACACGACAAATTGTTAAAAATAACAGAAAAAATATCATTAAAAAATTCAAAATTTAAGGAGTTTCTCATGAACCCAGGTATACCAAAAATGTTTTAAAATGATCACAAAGTGTAATTATAGGTAATTTTTGAATTTTATAAAAATTGAAAAATTAGGAATTTTTCATGTACCGGGGTACACGACAAATTGTTAAAAATAACAGAAAAAATATCATTAAAAATTCAAAATTTAAGGAGTTTCTCATGAACCCAGGTACACCAGAAATGTTTTAAAATGATCACAAAGTGTAATTATAGGTAATTTTTGAATTTTACAAAAATTGAAAAATTAAGAATTTTTCATGTACCGGGGTACACGACAAATTGTTAAAAATAACAGAAAAAATATCATTAAAAAATTCAAAATTTAAGGAGTTTCTCATGAACCCAGGTACAACAGAAATGTTTTAAAATGATCACAAAGTGTAATTATAGGTAATTTTTGAATTTTACAAAAATTGAAAAATTAGGAATTTTTCATGTACCGGGGTACACGACAAATTGTTAAAAATAACAGAAAAAATATCATTAAAAAATTCAAAATTTAAGGAGTTTCTCATGAACCCAGGTACACCTGAAATGTTTTAAAATGATCACAAAGTGTAATTATAGGTAATTTTTAAATTTTACAAAAATTGAAAAATTAAGAATTTTTCATGTACCGGGGTACACGACAAATTGTTAAAAATAACAGAAAAAATATCATTAAACATTTCAAAATTTAAGGAGTTTCTCATAAACCCAGGTACACCAAAAATGTTTTAAAATGATCACAAAGTGAAATTATAGGTAATTTTTGAATTTTACAAAAATTGAAAAATTAGGAATTTTTCATGTACCGGGGTACACGACAAATTGGTAAAAATAACAGAAAAAATATCATTAAAAAATTCAAAATTTAAGGAGTTTCTCATGAACCCAGGTATACCAAAAATGTTTTAAAATGATCACAAAGTGTAATTATAGGTAATTTTTGAATTTTATAAAAATTGAAAAATTAAGAATTTTTCATGTACCGGGGATACGACAAATTGTTAAAAATAACACAAAAAATATCATTAAAAAATTCAAAATTTAAGGAGTTTCTCATGAACCCAGGTACACCAGAAATGTTTTAAAATGATCACAAAGTGTAATTATAGGTAATTTTTGAATTTTACAAAAATTGAAAAATTAGGAATTTTTCATGTACCGGGGTACACGACAAATTGTTAAAAATAACAGAAAAAATATCATTAAAAATTTCAAAATTTAAGGAGTTTCTCATGAACCCAGGTACACTAGAAATGTTTTAAAATGATCACAAAGTGTAATTATAGGTAATTTTTGAATTTTACAAAAATTGAAAAATTAAGAATTTTTCATGTACCGGGGTACACGACAAATTGTTAAAAATAACAGAAAAAATATCATTAAAAAATTCAAAATTTAAGGAGTTTCTCATGAACCCAGGTATACCAGAAATGTTTTAAAATGATCACAAAGTGTAATTATAGGTAATTTTTGAATTTTACAAAAATTGAAAAATTAGGAATATTTCATGTACCGGGGTACACGACAAATTGTTAAAAATAACAGAAAAAATATCATTAAAAAATTCAAAATTTAAGGAGTTTCTCATGAACCCAGGTATACCAGAAATGTTTTAAAATGATCACAAAGTGTAATTATAGGTAATTTTTGAATTTTACAAAAATTGAAAAATTAGGAATATTTCATGTACCGGGGTACACGACAAATTGTTAAAAATAACACAAAAAATATCATTAAAAAATTCAAAATTTAAGGAGTTTCTCATGAACCCAGGTATACCAAAAATCTTTTAAAATGATCACAAAGTGCAATTATAGGTAATTTTTGAATTTTACAAAAATTGAAAAATTAGGAATTTTTCATGTACCGGGGTACACGACAAATTGTTATAAATAACAGAAAAAATATCATTAAAAAATTCAAAATTTAAGGAGTTTCTCATGAACCCAGGTACACCAGAAATGTTTTAAAATGATTACAAAGTGTAATTATAGGTAATTTTTGAATTTTACAAAAATTGAAAAATTAAGAATTTTTCATGTACCGAGGTACACGACAAATTGTTATAAATAACAGAAAAAATATCATTAAAAAATTCAAAATTTAAGGAGTTTCTCATGAACCCAGGTACACCATAAATGTTTTAAAATGATCACAAAGTGTAATTATAGGTAATTTTTGAATTTTACAAAAATTGAAAAATTAAGAATTTTTCATGTACCGGGGTACACGACAAATTGTTATAAATAAATGAAAAAATATCATTAAAAAATTCAAAATTTAAGGAGTTTCTCATGAACCCAGGTACACCAGAAATGTTTTAAAATGATCACAAAGTGTAATTATAGGTAATTTTTGAATTTTACAAAAATTGAAAAATTAGGAATTTTTCATGTACCGGGGTATACGACAAATTGTTAAAAATAACAGAAAAAATATCATTAAAAAATTCAAAATTTAAGGAGTTTCACATGAACCCAGGTACACCAAAAATGTTTTAAAATGATCACAAAGTATAATTATAGGTAATTTTTGAATTTTACAAAAATTGAAAAATTAAGAATTTTTCATGTACCGGGGGTAAACGACAAATTGTTAAAAATAATAGAAAAAATATCATTAAAAAATTCAAAATTTAAGGAGTTTCTCATGAACCCAGGTACACCAAAAATGTTTTAAAATGATCACAAAGTGTAATTATAGGTAATTTTTGAATTTTACAAAAATTGAAAAATTAGGAGTTTTTCATGTACCGGGGTACACGACAAATTGTTAAAAATAACAGAAAAAATATCATTAAAAAATTCAAAATTTAAGGAGTTTCTCATGAACCCAGGTACACCTGAAATGTTTTAAAATGATCACAAAGTGTAATTATAGGTAATTTTTAAATTTTACAAAAATAGAAAAATTAAGAATTTTTCATGTACCGGGGTACACGACAAATTGTTAAAAATAACAGAAAAAATATCATTAAACATTTCAAAATTTAAGGAGTTTCTCATGAACCCAGGTACACCAAAAATGTTTTAAAATGATCACAAAGTGTAATTATAGGTAATTTTTGAATTTTACAAAAATTGAAAAATTAGGAATTTTTCATGTACCGGGGTACACGACAAATTGTTAAAAATAACATAAAAATAGGGTAAATTGCATAAAAGTCATTAAGTTTTCCAATTTTCTCGATTTTGACACTGCATTTTTAGCTTTTGAAATTAAGTCATTATATTTTCAGAAAAGTTGCAATTAAGTCATTATGTTTTTCAAAAAGTTGCAAAAATGACCATATGACCGGGTGGTAACAGGTTACCAGGTCATATGGTCAGATTTGCAATTTTTCAGAAAACCTAATGAATTAATAGCTAAAATAAAACATAGTGTCAAAATCAAGAAATCTGAAAAAATTAGCGACTTTTAGGGTTTATTTCATAAAAAACCCTAAATTTTCAACTTTTTTCTGTTTAAACCTAAAACTTTATTTTTTTTCCAAAAAAACCTAAATTTTGGAGAAACTTTTTAATTTATCCCCCTAACCGGTTTTACAGGTTATACATACTTTTTTTTTCAGAAAAAACCCTAAATAAAGCTCGTATGCAAAATATACAGCTATTATAAGAAAACAAGCCAGTGTAGCGAAATATCTGAACATATTCAAACAAAATTCAGTAAAGCAAACTTGTAGTATTACTTACGACCTTTCCAGGGATATAAAGTTCGTAGAATTTGGACATCGTATATGAAAGTTATGTCAATTACAAAAACGAAGAAACATTTTTTTGTTGAAAAAATCACTGAAATTGAGGGTTTTTTCTCAAAAAAAAAAAGAAATTAGGGTTTTTTCTGAAAAAAAAAAGAATGTATAACCTGTAAAACCGGTTAAGGAGATAAATTAAAAAGTTTCTCCAAAATTTAGGTTTTTTTTTGAAAAAAAATAAAGTTTTAGGTTTAAACAGGAAAAAGTTGAAATTTAGGGTTTTTTATGAAATAAACCCTAAAAGTCGCTAACTTTTTCAGATTTCTTGATTTTGACACTATGTTTTATTTTTGCTATTAAGTCATTAGGTTTTCTGAAAAATTGCAAATCTGACCATATGACCTGGTAACCTGTTACCATCCGGTCATATGGTCATTTTTGCAACTTTTTGGAAAACATAATGACTTAATTGCAACTTTCTGAAAACATAATGACTTAATTGCAAAAACTAAAAATGCAGTGTCAAAATCGAGAAAATTGGAAAACTTAGTGACTTTTATGCAATTTACCCTAAAAAATATCATTAAAAAATTCAAAATTTAAGGAGTTTCTCATGAACCCAGGTATACCAAAAATATTTTAAAATGATCACAAAGTGTAATTATAGGTAATTTTTGAATTTTATAAAAATTGAAAAATTAGGAATTTTTCATGTACCGGGGTACACGACAAATTGTTAAAAATAACAGAAAAAATATCATTAAAAAATTCAAAATTTAAGGAGTTTCTCATGAACCCAGGTACACCAGAAATGTTTTAAAATGATCACAAAGTGTAATTATAGGTAATTTTTGAATTTTACAAAAATTGAAAAATTAAGAATTTTTCATGTACCGGGGTACACGACAAATTGTTAAAAATAACAGAAAAAATATCATTAAAAATTTCAAAATTTAAGGAGTTTCTCATGAACCCAGGTACACCAGAAATGTTTTAAAATGATCACAAAGTGTAATTATAGGTAATTTTTGAATTTTACAAAAATTGAAAAATTAAGAATTTTTCATGTACCGGGGTACACGACAAATTGTTAAAAATAACAGAAAAAATATCATTAAAAATTTCAAAATTTAAGGAGTTTCTCATATACCCAGGTACACCAAAAATGTTTTAAAATGATCACAAAGTGTAATTATAGGTAATTTTTGAATTTTACAAAAATTGAAAAATTAGGAATTTTTCATGTACCGGGGTACACGACAAATTGTTAAAAATAACAGAAAAAATATCATTAAAAAATTCAAAATTTAAGGAGTTTCTCATGAACCCAGGTATACCAAAAATGTTTTAAAATGATCACAAAGTGTAATTATAGGTAATTTTTGAATTTTATAAAAATTGAAAAATTAGGAATTTTTCATGTACCGGGGTACACGACAAACTGTTAAAAATAACAGAAAAAATATCATTAAAAAATTCAAAATTTAAGGAGTTTCTCATGAACCCAGGTACACCAGAAATGTTTTGAAATGATCACAAAGTGTAATTATAGGTAATTTTTGAATTTTACAAAAATTGAAAAATTAAGAATTTTTCATGTACCGGGGTACACGACAAATTGTTAAAAATAACACAAAAAATATCATTAAAAAATTCAAAATTTAAGGAGTTTCTCATGAACCCAGGTATACCAAAAATGTTTTAAAATGATCACAAAGTGTAATTATAGGTAATTTTTGAATTTTACAAAAATTGAAAAATTAGGAATTTTTCATGTACCGGGGTACACGACAAATTGTTATAAATAACAGAAAAAATATCATTAAAAAATTCAAAATTTAAGGAGTTTCTCATGAACCCAGGTACACCAGAAATGTTTTAAAATGATTACAAAGTGTAATTATAGGTAATTTTTGAATTTTACAAAAATTGAAAAATTAAGAATTTTTCATGTACCGAGGTACACGACAAATTGTTATAAATAACAGAAAAAATATCATTAAAAAATTCAAAATTTAAGGAGTTTCTCATGAACCCAGGTACACCATAAATGTTTTAAAATGATCACAAAGTGTAATTATAGGTAATTTTTGAATTTTACAAAAATTGAAAAATTAAGAATTTTTCATGTACCGGGGTACACGACAAATTGTTATAAATAAAAGAAAAAATATCATTAAAAAATTCAAAATTTAAGGAGTTTATCATGAACCCAGGTACACCAGAAATGTTTTAAAATGATCACAAAGTGTAATTATAGGTAATTTTTGAATTTTATAAAAATTGAAAAATTAGGAATTTTTCATGTACCGGGGTACACGACAAACTGTTAAAAATAACAGAAAAAATATCATTAAAAAATTCAAAATTTAAGGAGTTTCTCATGAACCCAGGTACACCAGAAATGTTTTGAAATGATCACAAAGTGTAATTATAGGTAATTTTTGAATTTTACAAAAATTGAAAAATTAAGAATTTTTCATGTACCGGGGTACACGACAAATTGTTAAAAATAACAGAAAAAATATCATTAAAAAATTCAAAATTTAAGGAGTTTCACATGAACCCAGGTACACCAAAAATGTTTTAAAATGATCACAAAGTATAATTATAGGTAATTTTTGAATTTTACAAAAATTGAAAAATTAAGAATTTTTCATGTACCGGGGTACACGACAAATTGTTAAAAATAATAGAAAAAATATCATTAAAAAATTCAAAATTTAAGGAGTTTCTCATGAACCCAGGTACACCAAAAATGTTTTAAAATGATCACAAAGTGTAATTATAGGTAATTTTTGAATTTTACAAAAATTGAAAAATTAGGAATTTTTCATGTACCGGGGTACACGACAAATTGTTAAAAATAACAGAAAAAATATCATTAAAAAATTCAAAATTTAAGGAGTTTCTCATGAACCCAGGTACACCTGAAATGTTTTAAAATGATCACAAAGTGTAATTATAGGTAATTTTTAAATTTTACAAAAATAGAAAAATTAAGAATTTTTCATGTACCGGGGTACACGACAAATTGTTAAAAATAACAGAAAAAATATCATTAAACATTTCAAAATTGAAGGAGTTTCTCATGAACCCAGGTACACCAAAAATGTTTTAAAATGATCACAAAGTGTAATTATAGGTAATTTTTGAATTTTACAAAAATTGAAAAATTAGGAATTTTTCATGTACCGGGGCACACGACAAATTGTTAAAAATAACATAAAAAATAGGGTAAATTGCATAAAAGTCATTAAGTTTTCCAATTTTCTCGATTTTGAAACTGCATTTTTAGCTTTTGCAATTAAGTCATTATATTTTCAGAAAAGTTGCAATTAAGTCATTATGTTTTTCAAAAAGTTGCAAAAATGACCATATGACCGGATGGTAACAGGTTACCAGGTCATATGGTCAGATTTGCAATTTTTCAGAAAACCTAATGAATTAATAGCAAAAATAAAACATAATGTCAAAATCAAGAAATCTGAAAAAATTAGCGACTTTTAGGGTTTATTTCATAAAAAACCCTAAATTTTCAACTTTTTTCTATTTAAACCTAAAACTTTATTTTTTTTTTCAAAAAAACCTAAATTTTGGAGAAACTTTTTAATTTATCCCCCTAACCGGTTTTACAGGTTATACATACTTTTTTTTCAGAAAAAACCCTAAATAAAGCTCGTATGCAAAATATACAGCTATTATAAGAAAACAAGCCAGTGTAGCGAAATATCTGAACATATTCAAACAAAATTCAGTAAAGAAAACTTGTAGTATTACTTACGACCTTTCCAGGGATATAAAGTTCGTAGAATTTGGACATCGTATATGAAAGTTATGTCAATTACAAAAACGAAGAAACATTTTTTTGTTGAAAAAATCACTGAAATTGAGGGTTTTTTCTCAAAAAAAAAAAGAAATTAGGGTTTTTTCTGAAAAAAAAAAGAATGTATAACCTGTAAAACCGGTTAAGGAGATAAATTAAAAAGTTTCTCCAAAATTTAGGTTTTTTTTGAAAAAAAATAAACTTTTAGGTTTAAACAGGAAAAAGTTGAAATTTTAGGGTTTTTTATGAAATAAACCCTAAAAGTCGCTAACTTTTTCAGATTTCTTGATTTTGACACTATGTTTTATTTTTGCTATTAAGTCATTAGGTTTTCTGAAAAATTGCAAATCTGACCATATGACCTGGTAACCTGTTACCATCCGGTCATATGGTCATTTTTGCAACTTTTTGGAAAACATAATGACTTAATTGCAACTTTCTGAAAACATAATGACTTAATTGCAAAAACTAAAAATGCAGTGTCAAAATCGAGAAAATTGGAAAACTTAGTGACTTTTATGCAATTTACCCTAAAAAATATCATTAAAAAATTCAAAATTTAAGGAGTTTCTCATGAACCCAGGTATACCAAAAATATTTTAAAATGATCACAAAGTGTAATTATAGGTAATTTTTGAATTTTATAAAAATTGAAAAATTAGGAATTTTTCATGTACCGGGGTACACGACAAATTGTTAAAAATAACAGAAAAAATATCATTAAAAAATTCAAAATTTAAGGAGTTTCTCATGAACCCAGGTATACCAGAAATGTTTTAAAATGATCATAAAGTGTAATTATAGGTAATTTTTGAATTTTACAAAAATTGAAAAATTAAGAATTTTTCATGTACCGGGGTACACGACAAATTGTTAAAAATAACAGAAAAAATATCATTAAAAATTTCAAAATTTAAGGAGTTTCTCATGAACCCAGGTACACCAGAAATGTTTTAAAATGATCACAAAGTGTAATTATAGGTAATTTTTGAATTTTACAAAAATTGAAAAATTAAGAATTTTTCATGTACCGGGGTACACGACAAATTGTTAAAAATAACAGAAAAAATATCATTAAAAATTTCAAAATTTAAGGAGTTTCTCATGAACCCAGGTACACCATAAATGTTTTAAAATGATCACAAAGTGTATTTATAGGTAATTTTTGAATTTTACAAAAATTGAAAAATTAAGAATTTTTCATGTACCGGGGTACACGACAAATTGTTATAAATAAAAGAAAAAATATCATTAAAAAATTCAAAATTTAAGGAGTTTATCATGAACCCAGGTACACCAGAAATGTTTTAAAATGATCACAAAGTGTAATTATAGGTACTTTTTGAATTTTACAAAAATTGAAAAATTAGGAATTTTTCATGTACCGGGGTACACGACAAATTGTTAAAAATAACAGAAAAAATATCATTAAAAAATTCAAAATTTAAGGAGTTTCACATGAACCCAGGTACACCAAAAATGTTTTAAAATGATCACAAAGTGTAATTATAGGTAATTTTTGAATTTTACAAAAATTGAAAAATTAGGAATTTTTCATGTACCGGAGTACACGACAAATTGTTAAAAATAACAGAAAAAATATCATTAAAAAATTCAAAATTTAAGGAGTTTCTCATGAACCCAGGTATACCAAAAATGTTTTAAAATGATCACAAAGTGTAATTATAGGTAATTTTTGAATTTTAAAAAAATTGAAAAATTAAGAATTTTTCATGTACCGGGGTACACGACAAATTGTTAAAAATAACAGAAAAAATATCATTAAAAATTTCAAAATTTAAGGAGTTTCTCATGAACCCAGGTACACCAAAAATGTTTAAAAATGATCACAAAGTGTAATTATAGGTAATTTTTGAATTTTACAAAAATTGAAAAATTAGGAATTTTTCATGTACCGGGGTACACGACAAATTGTTAAAAATAACAGAAAAAATATCATTAAAAAATTCAAAATTTAAGGAGTTTCTCATGAACCCAGGTATACCAAAAATGTTTTAAAATGATCACAAAGTGTAATTATAGGTAATTTTTGAATTTTATAAAAATTGAAAAATCAGGAATTTTTCATGTACAGGGGTACACGACAAATTGTTAAAAATAACAGAAAAAATATCATTAAAAAATTCAAAATTTAAGGAGTTTCTCATGAACCCAGGTACACCAGAAATGTTTTGAAATGATCACAAAGTGTAATTATAGGTAATTTTTGAATTTTACAAAAATTGAAAAATTAAGAATTTTTCATGTACCGGGGTACACGACAAATTGTTAAAAATAACACAAAAAATATCATTAAAAAATTCAAAATTTAAGGAGTTTCTCATGAACCCAGGTATACCAAAAATGTTTTAAAATGATCACAAAGTGTAATTATAGGTAATTTTTGAATTTTACAAAAATTGAAAAATTAGGAATTCTTCATGTACCGGGGTACACGACAAATTGTTATAAATAACAGAAAAAATATCATTAAAAAATTCAAAATTTAAGGAGTTTCTCATGAACCCAGGTACACCAGAAATGTTTTAAAATTATTACAAAGTGTAATTATAGGTAATTTTTGAATTTTACAAAAATTGAAAAATTAAGAATTTTTCATGTACCGAGGTACACGACAAATTGTTATAAATAATAGAAAAAATATCATTAAAAAATTCAAAATTTAAGGAGTTTATCATGAACCCAGGTACACCAGAAATGTTTTAAAATGATCACAAAGTGTAATTATAGGTACTTTTTGAATTTTACAAAAATTGAAAAATTAGGAATTTTTCATGTACCGGGGTACACGACAAATTGTTAAAAATAACAGAAAAAATATCATTAAAAAATTCAAAATTTAAGGAGTTTCACATGAACCCAGGTACACCAAAAATGTTTTAAAATGATCACAAAGTGTAATTATAGGTAATTTTTGAATTTTACAAAAATTGAAAAATTAGGAATTTTTCATGTACCGGAGTACACGACAAATTGTTAAAAATAACAGAAAAAATATCATTAAAAAATTCAAAATTTAAGGAGTTTCTCATGAACCCAGGTATACCAAAAATGTTTTAAAATGATCACAAAGTGTAATTATAGGTAATTTTTGAATTTTAAAAAAATTGAAAAATTAAGAATTTTTCATGTACCGGGGTACACGACAAATTGTTAAAAATAACAGAAAAAATATCATTAAAAATTTCAAAATTTAAGGAGTTTCTCATGAACCCAGGTACACCAAAAATGTTTAAAAATGATCACAAAGTGTAATTATAGGTAATTTTTGAATTTTACAAAAATTGAAAAATTAGGAATTTTTCATGTACCGGGGTACACGACAAATTGTTAAAAATAACAGAAAAAATATCATTAAAAAATTCAAAATTTAAGGAGTTTCTCATGAACCCAGGTATACCAAAAATGTTTTAAAATGATCACAAAGTGTAATTATAGGTAATTTTTGAATTTTATAAAAATTGAAAAATCAGGAATTTTTCATGTACAGGGGTACACGACAAATTGTTAAAAATAACAGAAAAAATATCATTAAAAAATTCAAAATTTAAGGAGTTTCTCATGAACCCAGGTACACCAGAAATGTTTTGAAATGATCACAAAGTGTAATTATAGGTAATTTTTGAATTTTACAAAAATTGAAAAATTAAGAATTTTTCATGTACCGGGGTACACGACAAATTGTTAAAAATAACACAAAAAATATCATTAAAAAATTCAAAATTTAAGGAGTTTCTCATGAACCCAGGTATACCAAAAATGTTTTAAAATGATCACAAAGTGTAATTATAGGTAATTTTTGAATTTTACAAAAATTGAAAAATTAGGAATTCTTCATGTACCGGGGTACACGACAAATTGTTATAAATAACAGAAAAAATATCATTAAAAAATTCAAAATTTAAGGAGTTTCTCATGAACCCAGGTACACCAGAAATGTTTTAAAATTATTACAAAGTGTAATTATAGGTAATTTTTGAATTTTACAAAAATTGAAAAATTAAGAATTTTTCATGTACCGAGGTACACGACAAATTGTTATAAATAATAGAAAAAATATCATTAAAAAATTCAAAATTTAAGGAGTTTCTCATGAACCCAGGTACACCATAAATGTTTTAAAATGATCACAAAGTGTAATTATAGGTAATTTTTGAATTTTACAAAAATTGAAAAATTAAGAATTTTTCATGTACCGGGGTACACGACAAATTGTTATAAATAAAAGAAAAAATATCATTAAAAAATTCAAAATTTAAGGAGTTTATCATGAACCCAGGTACACCAGAAATGTTTTAAAATGATCACAAAGTGTAATTATAGGTACTTTTTGAATTTTACAAAAATTGAAAAATTAGGAATTTTTCATGTACCGGGGTACACGACAAATTGTTAAAAATAACAGAAAAAATATCATTAAAAAATTCAAAATTTAAGGAGTTTCACATGAACCCAGGTACACCAAAAATGTTTTAAAATGATCACAAAGTATAATTATAGGTAATTTTTGAATTTTACAAAAATTGAAAATTTAAGAATTTTTCATGTACCGGGGTACACGACAAATTGTTAAAAATAATAGAAAAAATATCATTAAAAAATTCAAAATTTAAGGAGTTTCTCATGAACCCAGGTACACCAAAAATGTTTTAAAATGATCATAAATTGTAATTATAGGTAATTTTTGAATTTTACAAAAATTGAAAAATTAGGAATTTTTCATGTACCGGGGTACACGACAAATTGTTAAAAATAATAGAAAAAATATCATTAAAAAATTCAAAATTTAAGGACTTTCTCATGAACCCAGGTACACCAAAAATGTTTTAAAATGATCATAAATTGTAATTAAAGGTAATTTTTGAATTTTACAAAAATTGAAAAATTAGGAATTTTTCATGCACCGGGGTACACGACAAATTGTTAAAAATAACAGAAAAAATATCATTAAAAAATTCAAAACTCAAGGAGTTTCTCATGAACCCAGGTACACCAGAAATGTTTTAAAATGATCACAAAGTGTAATTATAGGTAATTTTTGAATTTTACAAAAATTGAAAAATTAGGAATTTTTCATGTACCGGGGTACACGACAAATTGTTAAAAATAATAGAAAAAATATCATTAAAAAATTCAAAATTTAAGGAGTTTCTCACGAACCCAGGTATACCAAAAATGTTTTAAAATGATCACAAAGTGTAATTATAGGTAATTTTTGAATTTTATAAAAATTGAAAAATTAGGAATTTTTCATGTACCGGGGTACACGACAAATTGTTAAAAATAACAGAAAAAATACCATTAAAAAATTCAAAATTTAAGGAGTTTCTCATGAACCCAGGTACACCAGAAATGTTTTAAAATGATCACAAAGTGTAATTATAGGTAATTTTTAAATTTTACAAAAATTAAAAAATTAAGAATTTTTCATGTACCGGGGTACACGACAAATTGTTAAAAATAACAGAAAAAATATCATTAAAAAATTAAAAATTTAAGGAGTTTCTCATGAACCCAGGTATACCAAAAATGTTTTAAAATGATCACAAAGTGTAATTATATGTAATTTTTGAATTTTACAAAAATTGAAAAATTAGGAATTTTTCATGTACCGGGGTACACGACAAATTGTTATAAATAACAGAAAAAATATCATTAAAAAATTCAAAATTTAAGGAGTTTCTCATGAACCCAGGTACACCAGAAATGTTTTAAAATGATCACAAAGTGTAATTATAGGTAATTTTTGAATTTTACAAAATTGAAAAATTAAGAATTTTTCATGTACCGGGGTACACGACAAATTGTTATAAATAAAAGAAAAAATATCATTAAAAAATTCAAGATTTAAGGAGTTTCTCATGAACCCAGGTACACCAGAAATGTTTTAAAATGATCACAAAGTGTAATTATAGGTAATTTTTGAATTTTACAAAAATTGAAAAATTAAGAATTTTTCATGTACCGGGGTACACGACAAATTGTTAAAAATAACAGAAAAAATATCATTAAAAAATTCAAAATTTAAGGAGTTTCTCATGAACCCAGGTACACCAGAAATGTTTTAAAATGATCACAAAGTGTAATTATAGGTAATCTTTGAATTTTACAAAAATTGAAAAATTAAGAATTTTTCATATACCGGGGAACAAGACAAATTGTTAAAAATAACAGAAAAAATATCATTAAAAAATTCAAAATTTAAGGAGTTTCTCATGAACCCAGGTACACCAAAAATGTTTTAAAATGATCATAAAGTGTAATTATAGGTAATTTTTGAATTTTAGAAAAAAATTGAAAAATTAGGAATTTTTCATGTACCGGGGTACACGACAAATTGTTAAAAATAACAGAATAAATATCATTAAAAAATTCAAAATTTAAGGAGTTTCTCATGAACCCAGGTACACCAGAAATGTTTTAAAATGATCACAAAGTGTAATTATAGGTAATCTTTGAATTTTACAAAAATTTAAAAATTAAGAATTTTTCATGTACCGGGGTACACGACAAATTGTTAAAAATAACAGAATAAATATCATTAAAAAATTCAAAATTTAAGGAGTTTCTCATGAACCCAGGTACACCAGAAATGTTTTAAAATGATCACAAAGTGAAATTATAGGTAATCTTTGAATTTTACAAAAATTGAAAATTTAAGAATTTTTCATGTACCGGGGTACACGACAAATTGTTAAAAATAACAGAAAAAATATCATTAAAAATTTCAAAATTTAAGGAGTTTCTCATGAACCCAGGTACACCAAAAATGTTTTAAAATGATCACAAAGTGTAATTATAGGTAATTTTTGAATTTTACAAAAATTGAAAAATTAGGAATTTTTCATGTACCGGAGTACACGACAAATTGTTAAAAATAACAGAAACAATATCATTAAAAATTCAAAATTTAAGGAGTTTCTCATGAACCCAGGTACACCAAAAATGTTTTAAAATGATCACAAAGTATAATTATAGGTAATTTTTGAATTTTACAAAAATTGAAAAATTAAGATCTTTTCATGTACCGGGGTACACGACAAATTGTTAAAAATAATAGAAAAAATATCATTAAAAAATTCAAAATTTAAGGAGTTTCTCATGAATCCAGGTACACCAAAAATGTTTTAAAATGATCATAAAGTGTAATTATAGGTAATTTTTGAATTTTACAAAAATTGAAAAATTAGGAATTTTTCATGTACCGGGGTACACGACAAATTGTTAAAAATAACAGAAAAAATATCATTAAAAAATTCAAAATTTAAGGAGTTTCTCATAAACCCAAGTACACCAAAAATGTTTTAAAATGATCACAAAGTATAATTATAGGTAATTTTTGAATTTTACAAAAATTGAAAAATTAAGAATTTTTCATGTACCGGGGTACACGACAAATTGTTATAAATAACAGAAAAAATATCATTAAAAAATTCAAAATTTAAGGAGTTTCTCATGAACCCAGGTACACCAGAAATGTTTTAAAATGATCACAAAGTGTAATTATAGGTAATCTTTGAATTTTACAAAAATTGAAAAATTAAGAATTTTTCATGTACCGGGGTACACGACAAATTGTTAAAAATAACAGAAAAAATATCATTAAAAAATTCAAAATTTAAGGAGTTTCTCATGAACCCAGGTACACCATAAATGTTTTAAAATGATCACAAAGTGTAATTATAGGTAATCTTTGAATTTTACCAAAATTTAAAAATTAAGAATTTTTCATGTACCGGGGTACACGACAAATTGTTAAAAATAATAGAAAAAATATCATTAAAAAATTCAAAATTTAAGGAGTTTCTCATGAACCCAGGTACACAAAAAATGTTTTAAAATGATCATAAAGTGTAATTATAGGTAATTTTTGAATTTTACAAAAATTGAAAAATTAGGAATTTTTCATGTACCGGGGTACACGACAAATTGTTAAAAATAACAGAAAAAATATCATTAAAAAATTCAAAATTTAAGGAGTTTCTCATAAACCCAAGTACACCAAAAATGTTTTAAAATGATCACAAAGTATAATTATAGGTAATTTTTGAATTTTACAAAAATTGAAAATTTAAGAATTTTTCATGTACCGGGGTACACGACAAATTGTTAAAAATAATAGAAAAAATATCATTAAAAAATTCAAAATTTAAGGAGTTTCTCATGAACCCATGTACACCAGAAATGTTTTAAAATGATCACAAAGTGTAATTATAGGTAATTTTTGAATTTTACAAAAATTGAAAAATTAAGAATTTTTCATGTACCGGGGTACACGACAAATTGTTAAAAATAACAGAAAAAATATCATTAAAAAATTCAAAATTTAAGGAGTTTCTCATGAACCCAGGTACACCAGAAATGTTTTAAAATGATCACAAAGTGTAATTATAGGTAATCTTTGAATTTTACAAAAATTGAAAAATTAAGAATTTTTCATATACCGGGGAACAAGACAAATTGTTAAAAATAACAGAAAAAATATCATTAAAAAATTCAAAATTTAAGGAGTTTCTCATGAACCCAGGTACACCAAAAATGTTTTAAAATGATCATATAGTGTAATTATAGGTAATTTTTGAATTTTAGAAAAATTGAAAAATTAGGAATTTTTCATGTACCGGGGTACACGACAAATTGTTAAAAATAACAGAATAAATATCATTAAAAAATTCAAAATTTAAGGAGTTTCTCATGAACCCAGGTACACCAGAAATGTTTTAAAATGATCACAAAGTGTAATTATAGGTAATCTTTGAATTTTACCAAAATTTAAAAATTAAGAATTTTTCATGTACCGGGGTACACGATAAATTGTTAAAAATAATAGAAAAAATATCATTAAAAAATTCAAAATTTAAGGAGTTTCTCATGAACCCAGGTACACCAAAAATGTTTTAAAATGATCATAAAGTGTAATTATAGGTAATTTTTGAATTTTACAAAAATTGAAAAATTAGGAATTTTTCATGTACCGGGGTACACGACAAATTGTTAAAAATAACAGAAAAAATATCATTAAAAATTTCAAAATTTAAGGAGTTTCTCATGAACCCAGGTACACCAAAAATGTTTTAAAATGATCACAAAGTGTAATTATAGGTAATTTTTGAATTTTACAAAAATTGAAAAATTAGGAATTTTTCATGTACCGGGGTACACGACAAATTGTTAAAAATAACAGAAAAAATATCATTAAAAATTCAAAATTTAAGGAGTTTCTCATGAACCCAGGTACACCAACAATGTTTTAAAATGATCACAAAGTATAATTATAGGTAATTTTTGAATTTTACAAAAATTGAAAAATTAAGAATTTTTCATGTACCGGGGTACACGACAAATTGTTAAAAATAATAGAAAAAATATCATTAAAAAATTCAAAATTTAAGGAGTTTCTCATGAACCCAGGTACACCAAAAATGTTTTAAAATGATCATAAAGTGTAATTATAGGTAATTTTTGAATTTTACAAAAATTGAAAAATTAGGAATTTTTCATGTACCGGGGTACACGACAAATTGTTAAAAATAACAGAAAAAATATCATTAAAAAATTCAAAATTTAAGGAGTTTCTCATAAACCCAAGTACACCAAAAATGTTTTAAAATGATCACAAAGTATAATTATAGGTAATTTTTGAATTTTACAAAAATTGAAAAATTAAGAATTTTTCATGTACCGGGGTACACGACAAATTGTTAAAAATAATAGAAAAAATATCTTTAAAAAATTCAAAATTTAAGGAGTTTCTCATGAACCCAGGTACACCAGAAATGTTTTAAAATGATCACAAAGTGTAATTATAGGTAATTTTTGAATTTTACAAAAATTGAAAAATTAAGAATTTTTCATGTACCGGGGTACACGACAAATTGTTAAAAATAACAGAAAAAATATCATTAAAAAATTCAAAATTTAAGGAGTTTCTCATGAACCCAGGTACACCAGAAATATTTTAAAATGTTCACAAAGTGTAATTATAGGTAATTTTTGAATTTTACAAAAATTGAAAAATTAAGAATTTTTCATGTACCGGGGTACACGACAAATTGTTAAAAATAACAGAAAAAATATCATTAAAAAATTCAAAATTTAAGGAGTTTCTCATGAACCCAGGTACACCAAAAATGTTTTAAAATGATCATAAATTGTAATTATAGGTAATTTTTGAATTTTAGAAAAATTGAAAAATTAGGAATTTTTCATGTACCGGGGTACACGACAAATTGTTAAAAATAACAGAATAAATATCATTAAAACATTCAAAATTTAAGGAGTTTCTCATGAACCCAGGTACACCAGAAATGTTTTAAAATGATCACAAAGTGTAATTATAGGTAATCTTTGAATTTTACAAAAATTTAAAAATTAAGAATTTTTCATGTACCGGGGTACACGACAAATTGTTAAAAATAACAGAATAAATATCATTAAAAAATTCAAAATTTAAGAAGTTTCTCATGAACCCAGGTACACCAGAAATGTTTTAAAATGATCACAAAGTGTAATTATAGGTAATCTTTGAATTTTACAAAAATTGAAAATTTAAGAATTTTTCATGTACCGGGGTACACGACAAATTGTTAAAAATAACAGAAAAATATCATTAAAAATTTCAAAATTTAAGGAGTTTCTCATGAACCCAGGTACACCAAAAATGTTTTAAAATGATCACAAAGTGTAATTATAGGTAATTTTTGAATTTTACAAAAATTGAAAAATTAGGAATTTTTCATGTACCGGAGTACACGACAAATTGTTAAAAATAACAGAAACAATATCATTAAAAATTCAAAATTTAAGGAGTTTCTCATGAACCCAGGTACACCAAAAATGTTTTAAAATGATCACAAAGTATAATTATAGGTAATTTTTGAATTTTACAAAAATTGAAAAATTAAGAATTTTTCATGTACCGGGGTACACGACAAATTGTTAAAAATAATAGAAAAAATATCATTAAAAAATTCAAAATTTAAGGAGTTTCTCATGAACACAGGTACACCAAAAATGTTTTAAAATGATCATAAAGTGTAATTATAGGTAATTTTTGAATTTTACAAAAATTGAAAAATTAGGAATTTTTCATGTACCGGGGTACACGACAAATTGTTAAAAATAACAGAAAAAATATCATTAAAAAATTCAAAATTTAAGGAGTTTCTCATAAACCCAAGTACACCAAAAATGTTTTAAAATGATCACAAAGTATAATTATAGGTAATTTTTGAATTTTACAAAAATTGAAAAATTAAGAATTTTTCATGTACCGGGGTACACGACAAATTGTTAAAAATAATAGAAAAAATATCATTAAAAAATTCAAAATTTAAGGAGTTTCTCATGAACCCAGATACACCAGAAATGTTTTAAAATGATCACAAAGTGTAATTATAGGTAATTTTTGAATTTTACAAAAATTGAAAAATTAAGAATTTTTCATGTACCGGGGTACACGACAAATTGTTAAAAATAACAGAAAAAATATCATTAAAAAATTCAAAATTTAAGGAGTTTCTCATGAACCCAGGTATACCATAAATGTTTTAAAATGATCACAAAGTGTAATTATAGGTAATCTTTGAATTTTACCAAAATTTAAAAATTAAGAATTTTTCATGTACCGGGGTACACGACAAATTGTTAAAAATAATAGAAAAAATATCATTAAAAAATTCAAAATTTAAGGAGTTTCTCATGAACCCAGGTACACAAAAAATGTTTTAAAATGATCATAAAGTGTAATTATAGGTAATTTTTGAATTTTACAAAAATTGAAAAATTAGGAATTTTTCATGTACCGGGGTACACGACAAATTGTTAAAAATAACAGAAAAAATATCATTAAAAAATTCAAAATTTAAGGAGTTTCTCATAAACCCAAGTACACCAAAAATGTTTTAAAATGATCACAAAGTATAATTATAGGTAATTTTTGAATTTTACAAAAATTGAAAAATTAAGAATTTTTCATGTACCGGGGTACACGACAAATTGTTTAAAATAATAGAAAAAATATCATTAAAAAATTCAAAATTTAAGGAGTTTCTCATGAACCCATGTACACCAGAAATGTTTTAAAATGATCACAAAGTGTAATTATAGGTAATTTTTGAATTTTACAAAAATTGAAAAATTAAGAATTTTTCATGTACCGGGGTACACGACAAATTGTTAAAAATAACAGAAAAAATATCATTAAAAATTCAAAATTTAAGGAGTTTCTCATGAACCCAGGTACACCAGAAATGTTTTAAAATGATCACAAAGTGTAATTATAGGTAATCTTTGAATTTTACAAAAATTGAAAAATTAAGAATTTTTCATATACCGGGGAACAAGACAAATTGTTAAAAATAACAGAAAAAATATCATTAAAAAATTCAAAATTTAAGGAGTTTCTCATGAACCCAGGTACACCAAAAATGTTTTAAAATGATCATATAGTGTAATTATAGGTAATTTTTGAATTTTAGAAAAATTGAAAAATTAGGAATTTTTCATGTACCGGGGTACACGACAAATTGTTAAAAATAACAGAATAAATATCATTAAAAAATTCAAAATTTAAGGAGTTTCTCATGAACCCAGGTACACCAGAAATGTTTTAAAATGATCACAAAGTGTAATTATAGGTAATCTTTGAATTTTACCAAAATTTAAAAATTAAGAATTTTTCATGTACCGGGGTACACGATAAATTGTTAAAAATAATAGAAAAAATATCATTAAAAAATTCAAAATTTAAGGAGTTTCTCATGAACCCAGGTACACCAAAAATGTTTTAAAATGATCATAAAGTGTAATTATAGGTAATTTTTGAATTTTACAAAAATTGAAAAATTAGGAATTTTTCATGTACCGGGGTACACGACAAATTGTTAAAAATAACAGAAAAAATATCATTAAAAATTTCAAAATTTAAGGAGTTTCTCATGAACCCAGGTACACCAAAAATGTTTTAAAATGATCACAAAGTGTAATTATAGGTAATTTTTGAATTTTACAAAAATTGAAAAATTAGGAATTTTTCATGTACCGGGGTACACGACAAATTGTTAAAAATAACAGAAAAAATATCATTAAAAATTCAAAATTTAAGGAGTTTCTCATGAACCCAGGTACACCAACAATGTTTTAAAATGATCACAAAGTATAATTATAGGTAATTTTTGAATTTTACAAAAATTGAAAAATTAAGAATTTTTCATGTACCGGGGTACACGACAAATTGTTAAAAATAATAGAAAAAATATCATTAAAAAATTCAAAATTTAAGGAGTTTCTCATGAACCCAGGTACACCAACAATGTTTTAAAATGATCATAAAGTGTAATTATAGGTAATTTTTGAATTTTACAAAAATTGAAAAATTAGGAATTTTTCATGTACCGGGGTACACGACAAATTGTTAAAAATAACAGAAAAAATATCATTAAAAAATTCAAAATTTAAGGAGTTTCTCATAAACCCAAGTACACCAAAAATGTTTTAAAATGATCACAAAGTATAATTATAGGTAATTTTTGAATTTTACAAAAATTGAAAAATTAAGAATTTTTCATGTACCGGGGTACACGACAAATTGTTAAAAATAATAGAAAAAATATCATTAAAAAATTCAAAATTTAAGGAGTTTCTCATGAACCCAGGTACACCAGAAATGTTTTAAAATGATCACAAAGTGTAATTATAGGTAATTTTTGAATTTTACAAAAATTGAAAAATTAAGAATTTTTCATGTACCGGGGTACACGACAAATTGTTAAAAATAACAGAAAAAATATCATTAAAAAATTCAAAATTTAAGGAGTTTCTCATGAACCCAGGTACACCAGAAATGTTTTAAAATGATCACAAAGTGTAATTATAGGTAATCTTTGAATTTTACCAAAATTTAAAAATTAAGAATTTTTTATGTACCGGGGTACACGACAAATTGTTAAAAATAATAGAAAAAATATCATTAAAAAATTCAAAATTTAAGGAGTTTCTCATGAACCCAGGTACACCAAAAATGTTTTAAAATGATCATAAAGTGTAATTATAAGTAATTTTTGAATTTTACAAAAATTGAAAAATTCGGAATTTTTCATGTACCGGGGTACACGACAAATTGTTAAAAATAACAGAAAAAATATCATTAAAAAATTCAAAATTTAAGGAGTTTCTCATAAACCCAAGTACACCAAAAATGTTTTAAAATGATCACAAAGTATAATTATAGGTAATTTTTGAATTTTACAAAAATTGAAAAATTAAGAATTTTTCATGTACCGGGGTACACGACAAATTGTTAAAAATAACAGAAAAAATATCATTAAAAAATTCAAAATTTAAGGAGTTTCTCATGAACCCAGGTACACCAAAAATGTTTTAAAATGATCACAAAGTCTAATTATAGGTAATTTTTGAATTTTACAAAAATTGAAAAATTAAGAATTTTTCATGTACCGGGGTGCACGACAAATTGTTAAAAAGAATAGAAAAAATATCATTAAAAAATTCAAAATTTAAGGAGTTTCTCATGAACCCAGGTACACCAGAAATGTTTTAAAATGATCACAAAGTGTAATTATAGTTAATTTTTGAATTTTACAAAAATTGAAAAATTAAGAATTTTTCATGTACCGGGGTACACGACAAATTGTTATAAATAACAGAAAAAATATCATTAAAAAATTCAAAATTTAAGGAGTTTCTCATGAACCCAGGTACACCAGAAATGTTTTAAAATGATCACAAAGTGTAATTATAGGTAATCTTTGAATTTTACAAAAATTGAAAAATTAAGAATTTTTCATATACCGGGGAACAAGACAAATTGTTAAAAATAACAGAAAAAATATCATTAAAAAATTCAAAATTTAAGGAGTTTCTCATGAACCCAGGTACACCAAAAATGTTTTAAAATGATCACAAAGTATAATTATATGTAATTTTTGAATTTTACAAAAATTGAAAAATTAAGAATTTTTCATGTACCGGGGTATACGACAAATTGTTAAAAATAACAGAAAAAATATCATTAAAAAATTCAAAATTTAAGGAGTTTCTCATGAACCCAGGTACACCAGAAATGTTTTAAAATGATCACAAAGTGTAATTATAGGTAATCTTTGAATTTTACCAAAATTGAAAAATTAAGAATTTTTCATATACCGGGGAACAAGACAAATTGTTAAAAATAACAGAAAAAATATCATTAAAAAATTCAAAATTTAAGGAGTTTCTCATGAACCCAGGTACACCAAAAATGTTTTAAAATGATCATAAAGTGTAATTATAGGTAATTTTTGAATTTTAGAAAAATTGAAAAATTAGGAATTTTTCATGTACCGGGGTACACGACAAATTGTTAAAAATAACAGAATAAATATCATTAAAAAATTCAAAATTTAAGGAGTTTCTCATGAACCCAGGTACACCAGAAATGTTTTAAAATGATCACAAAGTGTAATTATAGGTAATCTTTCAATTTTACCAAAATTTAAAAATTAAGAATTTTTCATGTACCGGGGTACACGACAAATTGTTAAAAATAACAGAATAAATATCATTAAAAAATTCAAAATTTAAGGAGTTTCTCATGAACCCAGGTACACCAGAAATGTTTTAAAATGATCACAAAGTGTAATTATAGGTAATCTTTGAATTTTACAAAAATTGAAAAATTAAGAATTTTTCATGTACCGGGGTACACGACAAATTGTTAAAAATAACAGAAAAAATATCATAAAAAAATTCAAAATTTAAGGAGTTTCTCATGAACCCAGGTACACCAGAAATGTTTTAAAATGATCACAAAGTGTAATTATAGGTAATCTTTGAATTTTACAAAAATTGAAAAATTAAGAATTTTTCATATACCGGGGAACAAGACAAATCGTTAAAAATAACAGAAAAAATATCATTAAAAAATTCAAAATTTAAGGAGTTTCTCATGAACCCAGGTACACCAAAAATGTTTTAAAATGATCATAAAGTGTAATTATAGGTAATTTTTGAATTTTAGAAAAATTGAAAAATTAGGAATTTTTCATGTACCGGGGTACACGACAAATTGTTAAAAATAACAGAATAAATATCATTAAAAAATTCAAAATTTAAGGAGTGTCTCATGAACCCAGGTACACCAGAAATGTTTTAAAATGATCACAAAGTGTAATTATAGGTAATCTTTAAATTTTACAAAAATTGAAAAATTAAGAATTTTTCATGTACCGGGGTACACGACAAATTGTTATAAATAACAGAAAAAATATCATTAAAAAATTCAAAATTTAAGGAGTTTCTCATGAACCCAGGTACACCAGAAATGTTTTAAAATGATCACAAAGTGTAATTATAGGTAATCTTTGAATTTTACAAAAATTGAAAAATTAAGAATTTTTCATATACCGGGGAACAAGACAAATTGTTAAAAATAACAGAAAAAATATCATTAAAAAATTCAAAATTTAAGGAGTTTCTCATGAACCCAGGTACACCAAAAATGTTTTAAAATGATCACAAAGTATAATTATATGTAATTTTTGAATTTTACAAAAATTGAAAAATTAAGAATTTTTCATGTACCGGGGTATACGACAAATTGTTAAAAATAACAGAAAAAATATCATTAAAAAATTCAAAATTTAAGGAGTTTCTCATGAACCCAGGTACACCAGAAATGTTTTAAAATGATCACAAAGTGTAATTATAGGTAATCTTTGAATTTTACCAAAATTGAAAAATTAAGAATTTTTCATATACCGGGGAACAAGACAAATTGTTAAAAATAACAGAAAAAATATCATTAAAAAATTCAAAATTTAAGGAGTTTCTCATGAACCCAGGTACACCAAAAATGTTTTAAAATGATCATAAAGTGTAATTATAGGTAATTTTTGAATTTTAGAAAAATTGAAAAATTAGGAATTTTTCATGTACCGGGGTACACGACAAATTGTTAAAAATAACAGAATAAATATCATTAAAAAATTCAAAATTTAAGGAGTTTCTCATGAACCCAGGTACACCAGAAATGTTTTAAAATGATCACAAAGTGTAATTATAGGTAATCTTTCAATTTTACCAAAATTTAAAAATTAAGAATTTTTCATGTACCGGGGTACACGACAAATTGTTAAAAATAACAGAATAAATATCATTAAAAAATTCAAAATTTAAGGAGTTTCTCATGAACCCAGGTACACCAGAAATGTTTTAAAATGATCACAAAGTGTAATAATAGGTAATCTTTGAATTTTACAAAAATTGAAAAATTAAGAATTTTTCATGTACCGGGGTACACGACAAATTGTTAAAAATAACAGAAAAAATATCATAAAAAAATTCAAAATTTAAGGAGTTTCTCATGAACCCAGGTACACCAGAAATGTTTTAAAATGATCACAAAGTGTAATTATAGGTAATCTTTGAATTTTACAAAAATTGAAAAATTAAGAATTTTTCATATACCGGGGAACAAGACAAATCGTTAAAAATAACAGAAAAAATATCATTAAAAAATTCAAAATTTAAGGAGTTTCTCATGAACCCAGGTACACCAAAAATGTTTTAAAATGATCATAAAGTGTAATTATAGGTAATTTTTGAATTTTAGAAAAATTGAAAAATTAGGAATTTTTCATGTACCGGGGTACACGACAAATTGTTAAAAATAACAGAATAAATATCATTAAAAAATTCAAAATTTAAGGAGTGTCTCATGAACCCAGGTACACCAGAAATGTTTTAAAATGATCACAAAGTGTAATTATAGGTAATCTTTAAATTTTACAAAAATTTAAAAATTAAGAATTTTTCATGTACCGGGGTACACGACAAATTGTTAAAAATAACAGAATAAATATCATTAAAAAAATTCAAAATTTAAGGAGTTTCTCATGAACCCAGGTACACCAGAAATGTTTTAAAATGATCACAAAGTGTAATTATAGGTAATCTTTGAATTTTACAAAAATTGAAAAATTAAGAATTTTTCATGTACCGGGGTACACGACAAATTGTTAAAAATAACAGAAAAAATATCATTAAAAATTTCAAAATTTAAGGAGTTTCTCATGAA
Source organism: Cichorium intybus (assembly GCA_023525715.1). NCBI lineage: Eukaryota > Viridiplantae > Streptophyta > Magnoliopsida > Asterales > Asteraceae > Cichorium > Cichorium intybus. The sequence continues at coordinate 33,941 of JAKNSD010000106.1, forward strand.
CCCAGGTACACCAAAAATGTTTTAAAATGATCACAAAGTGTAATTATAGGTAATTTTTGAATTTTACAAAAATTGAAAAATTAGGAATTTTTCATGTACCGGGGTACACGACAAATTGTTAAAAATAACAGAAAAAATATCATTAAAAAATTCAAAATTAAAGGAGTTTCTCATGAACCCAGGTACACCAAAAATGTTTTAAAATGATCACAAAGTATAATTATAGGTAATTTTTGAATTTTACAAAAATTGAAAAATTAAGAATTTTTCATGTACCGGGGTGCACGACAAATTGTGAAAAAGAATAGAAAAAATATCATTAAAAAATTCAAAATTTAAGGAGTTTCTCATGAACCCAGGTACACCAAAAATGTTTTAAAATGATCATAAAGTGTAATTATAGGTAATTTTTGAATTTTACAAAAATTGAAAAATTAAGAATTTTTCATGTACCGGGGTACACGACAAATTGTTATAAATAAAAGAAAAAATATCATTAAAAAATTCAAAATTTAAGGAGTTTCTTATGAACCCAGGTACACCAGAAATGTTTTAAAATGATCACAAAGTGTAATTATAGGTAATTTTTGAATTTTACAAAAATTGAAAAATTAGGAATTTTTCATGTACCGGGGTACACGACAAATTGTTAAAAATAACAGAAAAAATATCATTAAAAAATTCAAAATTTAAGGAGTTTCTCATGAACCCAGGTACACCAGAAATGTTTTAAAATGATCACAAAGTGTAATTATATGTAATTTTTGAATTTTACAAAAATTGAAAAATTAAGAATTTTTCATGTACCGGGGTACACGACAAATTGTTAAAAATAACAGAAAAAATATCATTAAAAATTTCAAAATTTAAGGAGTTTCTCATGAACCCAGGTACACCAAAAATGTTTTAAAATGATCACAAAGTGTAATTATAGGTAATTTTTGAATTTTACAAAAATTGAAAAATTCGGAATTTTTCATGTACCGGGGTACACGACAAATTGTTAAAAATAACAGAAAAAATATCATTAAAAAATTCAAAATTTAAGGAGTTTCTCATGAACCCAGGTACACCAAAAATGTTTTAAAATGATCACAAAGTATAATTATAGGTAATTTTTGAATTTTACAAAAATTGAAAAACTAAGAATTTTTCATGTACCGGGGTACACGACAAATTGTTAAAAATAATAGAAAAAATATCATTAAAAAATTCAAAATTTAAGGAGTTTCTCATGAACCCAGGTACACCAAAAATGTTTTAAAATGATCATAAAGTGTAATTATAGGTAATCTTTCAATTTTACAAAAATTTAAAAATTAGGAATTTTTCATGTACCGGGGTACACGACAAATTGATAAAAATAACAGAAAAAATATCATTAAAAAATTCAAAATTTAAGGAGTTTCTCATGAACCCAGGTACACCAGAAATGTTTTAAAATGATCACAAAGTGTAATTATAGGTAATCTTTCAATTTTACCAAAATTTAAAAATTAAGAATTTTTCATGTACCGGGGTACACGACAAATTGTTAAAAATAACAGAATAAATATCATTAAAAAATTCAAAATTTAAGGAGTTTCTCATGAACCCAGGTACACCAAAAATGTTTTAAAATGATCATAAAGTGTAATTATAGGTAATTTTTGAATTTTACAAAAATTGAAAAATTAAGAATTTTTCATGTACCGGGGTACACGACAAATTGTTATAAATAAAAGAAAAAATATCATTAAAAAATTCAAAATTTAAGGAGTTTCTCATGAACCCAGGTACACCAGAAATGTTTTAAAATGATCACAAAGTGTAATTATAGGTAATTTTTGAATTTTACAAAAATTGAAAAATTAGGAATTTTTCATGTACCGGGGTACACGACAAATTGTTAAAAATAACAGAAAAAATATCATTAAAAAATTCAAAATTTAAGGAGTTTCTCATGAACCCAGGTACACCAGAAATGTTTTAAAATGATCACAAAGTGTAATTATATGTAATTTTTGAATTTTACAAAAATTGAAAAATTAAGAATTTTTCATGTACCGGGGTACACGACAAATTGTTAAAAATAACAGAAAAAATATCATTAAAAAATTCAAAATTTAAGGAGTTTCTCATGAACCCAGGTACACCATAAATGTTTTAAAATGATCACAAAGTGTAATTATAGGTAATCTTTGAATTTTACAAAAATTGAAAAATTAAGAATTTTTCATATACCGGGGAACAAGACAAATTGTTAAAAATAACAGAAAAATATCATTAAAAAATTCAAAATTTAAGGAGTTTCACATGAACCCAGGTACACCAAAAATGTTTTAAAATGATCATAAAGTGTAATTATAGGTAATTTTTGAATTTTAGAAAAATTGAAAAATTAGGAATTTTTCATTTACCGGGGTACACGACAAATTGTTAAAAATAACAGAATAAATATCATTAAAAAAATTCAAAATTTAAGGAGTTTCTCATGAACCCAGGTACACCAGAAATGTTTTAAAATGATCACAAAGTGTAATTATAGGTAATCTTTCAATTTTACCAAAATTTAAAAATTAATAATTTTTCATGTACCGGGGTACACGACAAATTGTTAAAAATAACAGAGAATTTTTCATGTACCGGGGTACACGACAAATTGTTAAAAATAACATAAAAAATATCATTAAAAATTCAAAATTTAAGGAGTTTCTCATGAACCCAGGTACACCAGAAATGTTTTAAAATGATCACAAAGTGTAATTATAGGTAATTTTTGAATTTTACAAAAATTGAAAAATTAGGAATTTTTCATGTACCGGGGTACACGACAAATTGTTAAAAATAACAGAAAAAATATCATTAAAAAATTCAAAATTTAAGGAGTTTCTCATGAACCCAGGTACACCAGAAATGTTTTAAAATGATCACAAAGTGTAATTATAGATAATTTATGAATTTTACAAAAATTCAAAACTTAAGAATTTTTCATGTACCGGGGTACACGACAAATTGTTTAAAATAATAGAAAAAATATCATTAAAAAATTCAAAATTTAAGGAGTTTCTCATGAACCCAGGTACACCAGAAATGTTTTAAAATGATCACAAAGTGTAATTATAGGTAATTTTTGAATTTTACAAAAATTGAAAAATTAAGAATTTTTCATGTAACGGGGTACACGACAAATTGTTAAAAATAACAGAAAAAATATCATTAAAAATTCAAAATTTAAGGAGTTTCTCATGAACCCAGGTACACCAGAAATGTTTTAAAATGATCACAAAGTGTAATTATAGGTTCATTTTTGGTGTACCTAGGTTCATGAGAAACTCCTTAAATTTTGAATTTTTTAATGATATTTTTTCTGTTATTTTTAACAATTTGTCGTGTACCCCGGTACATGAAAAATTCTTAATTTTTCAATTTTTGTAAAATTCAAAGATTACCTATAATTACACTTTGTGATCATTTTAAAACATTTCTGGTGTACCTGGGTTCATGAGAAACTCCTTAAATTTTGAATTTTTTAATGATATTTTTCTGTTATTTTTAACAATTTGTCGTGTACGCCGGTACATGAAAAAATCTTAATTTTTCAATTTTTGTAAAATTCAAAAATTACCTATAATTACACTTTGTGATCATTTTAAAACATTTCTGGTGTACCTGGGTTCATGAGAAACTCCTTAAATTTTGACTTTTTTAATGATATTTTTTCTGTTATTTTTAACAATTTGTCGTGTACCCCGGTACATGAAAAATTCCTAATTTTTCAACTTTTGAAGAATTCAAAAATTACCTATAATTACACTTTGTGATCATTTTAAAACATTTTTGGTGTACCTGGGTTCATGAGAAACTCCTTAAATTTTAAATTTTTGAATGATATTTTTTATTTTATTTATAACAATTTGTCGTGTACCCCGGTACATGAAAAATTCTTAATTTTTCTATTTTTGTAAAATTCAAAAATTACCTATAATTACACTTTGTGATCATTTTAAAACATTTCTGGCGTACCTGGGTTCTTGATAAACTCCTTAAATTTTGAAATTTTTAATGAGATTTTTTCTGTTATTTTTAACAATTTGTCGTGTACCCCGGTACATGAAAAATTCTTAATTTTTCAATTTTTGTAAAATTCAAAGATTACCTATAATTACACTTTGTGATCATTTTAAAACATTTCTGGTGTACCTGGGTTCATGAGAAACTCCTTAAATTTTGAATTTTTTAATGATATTTTTCTGTTATTTTTAACAATTTGTCGTGTACCCTGGTACATGAAAAATTCTTAATTTTTCAATTTTTGTAAAATTCAAAAATTACCTATAATTACACTTTGTGATCATTTTAAAACATTTCTGGTGTACCTGGGTTCATGAGAAACTCCTTAAATTTTGAATTTTTAATGATATTTTTCTGTTATTTTTAACAATTTGTCGTGTACCCTGGTACATGAAAAATTCTTAATTTTTCAATTTTTGTAAAATTCAAAAATTACCTATAATTACACTTTGTGATCATTTTAAAACATTTCTGGTGTACCTGGGTTCATGAGAAACTCCTTAAATTTTGAATTTTTTAATGATATTTTTTCTGGTATTTTTAACAATTTGTCGTGTACCCCGGTACATGAAAAATTCCTAATTTTTCAATTTTTGTAAAATTCAAAAATTACCTATAATTACACTTTGTGATCATTTTAAAACATTTTTGGTGTACCTGGGTTCATGAGAAACTCCTTAAATTTTGAATTTTTTAATGATATTTTTTCTTTTATTTTTAACAATTTGTCGTGTACCCCGGTACATGAAAAATTCTTAATTTTTCAATTTTTGTAAAATTCAAAAATTACCTATAATTACACTTTGTGATCATTTTAAAACATTTCTGGTGTACCTGGGTTCATGAGAAACTCCTTAAATTTTGAATTTTTTAATGATATTTTTTATTTTATTTATAACAATTTGTCGTGTACCCCAGTACATGAAAAATTCTTAATTTTTCAATTTTTGTAAAATTCAAAAATTACTTATAATTACACTTTGTGATCATTTTAAAACATTTCTGGTGTACCTGGCTTCATGAGAAACTCCTTAAATTTTGAATTTTTTAATGATATTTTTTCTGTTATTTTTAAAAATTTGTCGTGTACCCCGGTACATGAAAAATTCTTAATTTTTCAATTTTTGTAAAATTCAAAGATTACCTATAATTACACTTTGTGATCATTTTAAAACATTTCTGGCGTACCTGGGTTCACGAGAAACTCCTTAAATTTTGAATTTTTTAATGATATTTTTCTGTTATTTTTAACAATTTGTCGTGTACCCCGGTACATGAAAAATTATTAATTTTTCAATTTTTGTAAAATTCAAAAATTACCTATAATTACACTTTGTGATCATTTTAAAACATTTCTGGTGTACCTGGGTTCATAAGAAACTCCTTAAATTTTGAATTTTTTAATGATATTTTTTCTGTTATTTTTAACAATTTGTCGTGTACCCCGGTACATGAAAAATTCCTAATTTTTCAATTTTTGAAAAATTCAAAAATTACCTATAATTACACTTTGTGATCATTTTAAAACATTTTTGGCGTACCTGGGTTCATGAGAAACTCCTTAAATTTTGAATTTTTTAATGATATTTTTTCTGTTATTTTTAATAATTTGTCGTGTACCCCGGTACATGAAAAATTCTTAATTTTTCAATTTTTGTAAAATTCAAAGATTACCTATAATTACACTTTGTGATCATTTTAAAACATTTCTGGCGTACCTGGGTTCACGAGAAACTCCTTAAATTTTGAATTTTTTAATGATATTGTTTCTGTTATTTTTAACAATTTGTCGTGTACCCCGGTACATGAAAAATTCCTAATTTTTCAATTATTGTAAAATTAAAAAATTACCTATAATTACACTTTGTGATCATTTTAAAACATTTTTGGTATACCTGGGTTCATGAGAAACTCCTTCAATTTTGAATTTTTTAATGATATTTTTTCTGTTATTTTTAACAATTTGTCGTGTACCCCGGTACATGAAAAATTCCTAATTTTTCAACTTTTGTAAAATTCAAAAATTACCTATAATTACACTTAGTGATCATTTTAAAACATTTTTGGTGTACCTGGGTTCATGAGAAACTCCTTAAATTTTGAATTTTTTAATTATATTTTTTATTTTATTTATAACAATTTGTCGTGTACCCCAGTACATGAAAAATTCTTAATTTTTCAATTTTTGTAAAATTCAAAAATTACTTATAATTACACTTTGTGATCATTTTAAAACATTTCTGGTGTACCTGGGTTCATGAGAAACTCCTTAAATTTTGAATTTTTTAATGATATTTTTCTGTTATTTTTAACAATTTGTCGTGTACCCTGGTACATGAAAAATTCTTAATTTTTCAATTTTTGTAAAATTCAAAAATTACCTATAATTACACTTTGTGATCATTTTAAAACATTTCTGGTGTACCTGGGTTCATGAGAAACTCCTTAAATTTTGAATTTTTAATGATATTTTTCTGTTATTTTTAACAATTTGTCGTGTACCCTGGTACATGAAAAATTCTTAATTTTTCAATTTTTGTAAAATTCAAAAATTACCTATAATTACACTTTGTGATCATTTTAAAACATTTCTGGTGTACCTGGGTTCATGAGAAACTCCTTAAATTTTGAATTTTTTAATGATATTTTTTCTGTTATTTTTAACAATTTGTCGTGTACCCCGGTACATGAAAAATTCCAAATTTTTCAATTTTTGTAAAATTCAAAAATTACCTATAATTACACTTTGTGATCATTTTAAAACATTTTTGGTGTACCTGGGTTCATGAGAAACTCCTTAAATTTTGAATTTTTTAATGATATTTTTTCTTTTATTTTTAACAATTTGTCGTGTACCCCGGTACATGAAAAATTCTTAATTTTTCAATTTTTGTAAAATTCAAAGATTACCTATAATTACACTTTGTGATCATTTTAAAACATTTCTGGCGTACCTGGGTTCACGAGAAACTCCTTAAATTTTGAATTTTTTAATGATATTGTTTCTGTTATTTTTAACAATTTGTCGTGTACCCCGGTACATGAAAAATTCCTAATTTTTCAATTATTGTAAAATTAAAAAATTACCTATAATTACACTTTGTGATCATTTTAAAACATTTTTGGTATACCTGGGTTCATGAGAAACTCCTTCAATTTTGAATTTTTTAATGATATTTTTTCTGTTATTTTTAACAATTTGTCGTGTACCCCGGTACATGAAAAATTCCTAATTTTTCAACTTTTGTAAAATTCAAAAATTACCTATAATTACACTTAGTGATCATTTTAAAACATTTTTGGTGTACCTGGGTTCATGAGAAACTCCTTAAATTTTGAATTTTTTAATTATATTTTTTATTTTATTTATAACAATTTGTCGTGTACCCCAGTACATGAAAAATTCTTAATTTTTCAATTTTTGTAAAATTCAAAAATTACTTATAATTACACTTTGTGATCATTTTAAAACATTTCTGGTGTACCTGGGTTCATGAGAAACTCCTTAAATTTTGAATTTTTTAATGATATTTTTCTGTTATTTTTAACAATTTGTCGTGTACCCTGGTACATGAAAAATTCTTAATTTTTCAATTTTTGTAAAATTCAAAAATTACCTATAATTACACTTTGTGATCATTTTAAAACATTTCTGGTGTACCTGGGTTCATGAGAAACTCCTTAAATTTTGAATTTTTAATGATATTTTTCTGTTATTTTTAACAATTTGTCGTGTACCCTGGTACATGAAAAATTCTTAATTTTTCAATTTTTGTAAAATTCAAAAATTACCTATAATTACACTTTGTGATCATTTTAAAACATTTCTGGTGTACCTGGGTTCATGAGAAACTCCTTAAATTTTGAATTTTTTAATGATATTTTTTCTGTTATTTTTAACAATTTGTCGTGTACCCCGGTACATGAAAAATTCCTAATTTTTCAATTTTTGTAAAATTCAAAAATTACCTATAATTACACTTTGTGATCATTTTAAAACATTTTTGGTGTACCTGGGTTCATGAGAAACTCCTTAAATTTTGAATTTTTTAATGATATTTTTTCTTTTATTTTTAACAATTTGTCGTGTACCCCGGTACATGAAAAATTCTTAATTTTTCAATTTTTGTAAAATTCAAAAATTACCTATAATTACACTTTGTGATCATTTTAAAACATTTATGGTGTACCTGGGTTCATGAGAAACTCCTTAAATTTTGAATTTTTTAATGATATTTTTTATTTTATTTATAACAATTTGTCGTGTACCCCAGTACATGAAAAATTCTTAATTTTTCAATTTTTGTAAAATTCAAAAATTACTTATAATTACACTTTGTGATCATTTTAAAACATTTCTGGTGTACCTGGGTTCATGAGAAACTCCTTAAATTTTGAATTTTTTAATGATATTTTTTCTGTTATTTTTAAAAATTTGTCGTGTACCCCGGTACATGAAAAATTCTTAATTTTTCAATTTTTGTAAAATTCAAAGATTACCTATAATTACACTTTGTGATCATTTGAAAACATTTCTGGCGTACCTGGGTTCACGAGAAACTCCTTAAATTTTGAATTTTTTAATGATATTTTTCTGTTATTTTTAACAATTTGTCGTGTACCCCGGTACATGAAAAATTATTATTTTTTCAATTTTTGTAAAATTCAAAAATTACCTATAATTACACTTTGTGATCATTTTAAAACATTTCTGGTGTACCTGGGTTCATGAGAAACTCCTTAAATTTTGAATTTTTTAATGATATTTTTTCTGTTATTTTTAACAATTTGTCGTGTACCCCGGTACATGAAAAATTCCTAATTTTTCAATTTTTGAAAAATTCAAAAATTACCTATAATTACACTTTGTGATCATTTTAAAACATTTTTGGCGTACCTGGGTTCATGAGAAACTCCTTAAATTTTGAATTTTTTAATGATATTTTTTCTGTTATTTTTAACAATTTGTCGTGTACCCTGGTACATGAAAAATTCTTAATTTTTCAATTTTTGTAAAATTCAAAGATTACCTATAATTACACTTTGTGATCATTTTAAAACATTTCTGGCGTACCTGGGTTCACGAGAAACTCCTTAAATTTTGAATTTTTTAATGATATTTTTTCTGTTATTTTTAACAATTTGTCGTGTACCCCGGTACATGAAAAATTCCTAATTTTTCAATTATTGTAAAATTAAAAAATTACCTATAATTACACTTTGTGATCATTTTAAAACATTTTTGGTATACCTGGGTTCATGAGAAACTCCTTAAATTTTGAATTTTTTAATGATATTTTTTCTGTTATTTTTAACAATTTGTCGTGTACCCCGGTACATGAAAAATTCCTAATTTTTCAACTTTTGTAAAATTCAAAAATTACCTATAATTACACTTTGTGATCATTTTAAAACATTTTTGGTGTACCTGGGTTCATGAGAAACTCCTTAAATTTTGAATTTTTTAATGATATTTTTTATTTTATTTATAACAATTTGTCGTGTACCCCAGTACATGAAAAATTCTTAATTTTTCAATTTTTGTAAAATTCAAAAAATACTTATAATTACACTTTGTGATCATTTTAAAACATTTCTGGTGTACCTGGGTTCATGAGAAACTCCTTAAATTTTGAATTTTTTAATGATATTTTTTATGTTATTTTTAAAAATTTGTCGTGTACCCCGGTACATGAAAAATTCTTAATTTTTCAATTTTTGTAAAATTCAAAGATTACCTATAATTACACTTTGTGATCATTTTAAAACATTTCTGGCGTACCTGGGTTCACGAGAAACTCCTTAAATTTTGAATTTTTTAATGATATTTTTCTGTTATTTTTAACAATTTGTCGTGTACCCCGGTACATGAAAAATTATTAATTTTTCAATTTTTGTAAAATTCAAAAATTACCTATAATTACACTTTGTGATCATTTTAAAACATTTCTGGTGTACCTGGGTTCATGAGAAACTCCTTAAATTTTGAATTTTTTAATGATATTTTTTCTGTTATTTTTAACAATTTGTCGTGTACCCCGGTACATGAAAAATTCCTAATTTTTCAATTTTTGAAAAATTCAAAAATTACCTATAATTACACTTTGTGATCATTTTAAAACATTTTTGGCGTACCTGGGTTCATGAGAAACTCCTTAAATTTTGAATTTTTTAATGATATTTTTTCTGTTATTTTTAACAATTTGTCGTGTACCCCGGTACATGAAAAATTCTTAATTTTTCAATTTTTGTAAAATTCAAAGATTACCTATAATTACACTTTGTGATCATTTTAAAACATTTCTGGTGTACCTGGGTTCATGAGAAACTCCTTAAATTTTGAATTTTTTAATGATATTTTTCTGTTATTTTTAACAATTTGTCGTGTACCCCGGTACATGAAAAATTCTTAATTTTTCAATTTTTGTAAAATTCAAAAATTGCCTATAATTACACTTTGTGATCATTTTAAAACATTTCTGGTGTACCTGGGTTCATGAGAAACTCCTTAAATTTTGAATTTTTTAATGATATTTTTTCTGTTATTTTTAACAATTTTCGTGTACCCCGGTACATGAAAAATTCTTAATTTTTCAATTTTTGTAAAATTCAAAGATTACCTATAATTACACTTTGTGATCATTTTAAAACATTTCTGGCGTACCTGGGTTCACGAGAAACTCCTTAAATTTTGAATTTTTTAATGATATTTTTCTGTTATTTTTAACAATTTGTCGTGTACCCCGGTACATGAAAAATTATTAATTTTTCAATTTTTGTAAAATTCAAAAATTACCTATAATTACACTTTGTGATCATTTTAAAACATTTCTGGTGTACCTGAGTTCATGAGAAACTCCTTAAATTTTGAATTTTTTAATGATATTTTTTCTGTTATTTTTAACAATTTGTCGTGTACCCCGGTACATGAAAAATTCCTAATTTTTCAATTTTTGAAAAATTCAAAAATTACCTATAATTACACTTTGTGATCATTTTAAAACATTTTTGGCGTACCTGGGTTCATGAGAAACTCCTTAAATTTTGAATTTTTTAATGATATTTTTTCTGTTATTTTTAACAATTTGTCGTGTACCCCGGTACATGAAAAATTCTTAATTTTTCAATTTTTGTAAAATTCAAAGATTACCTATAATTACACTTTGTGATCATTTTAAAACATTTCTGGTGTACCTGGGTTCATGAGAAACTCCTTAAATTTTGAATTTTTTAATGATATTTTTCTGTTATTTTTAACAATTTGTCGTGTACCCCGGTACATGAAAAATTATTAATTTTTCAATTTTTGTAAAATTCAAAAATTACCTATAATTACACTTTGTGATCATTTTAAAACATTTCTGGTGTACCTGGGCTCATGAGAAACTCCTTAAATTTTGAATTTTTTAATGATATTTTTTCTGTTATTTTTAACAATTTGTCGTGTACCCCGGTACATGAAAAATTCCAAATTTTTCAATTTTTGTAAAATTCAAAAATTACCTATAATTACACTTTGTGATCATTTTAAAACATTTGTGGTGTACCTGGGTTCATGAGAAATTCCTTAAATTTTGAATTTTTTAATGATATTTTTTATTTTATTTATAACAATTTGTCGTGTACCACGGTACATGAAAAATTCTTAATTTTCCAATTTTTGTAAAATTCAAAAATTACCTATAATTACACTTTTTGATCATTTTAAAACATTTATGGCGTACCTGGGTTCATGAGAAACTCCTTAAATTTTGAATTTTTTAATGATATTTTTTCTGGTATTTTTAACAATTTGTCGTGTACCCCGGTACATGAAAAATACCTAATTCTTCAATTTTTGTAAAATTCAAAAATTACCTATAATTACACTTTGTGATCATTTTAAAACATTTTTGGTATACCTGGGTTCATGAGAAACTCGTTAAATTTTGAATTTTTTAATGATATTTTTTCTGTTATTTTTAACAATTTGTCGTGTACCCCGGTACATGAAAAATTCTTAATTTTTCTATTTTTGTAAAATTCAAAAATTACCTATAATTACACTTTGTGATCATTTTAAAACATTTCTGGTGTACCGGGATTCATGAGAAACTCCTTAAATTTTGAATTTTTTAATGATATGTTTTTTGTTATTTTTAACAATTTGTCGTGTACCCCGGTACATGAAAAATTCTTAATTTTTCAATTTTTGTAAAATTCAAAAATTACCTATAATTACACTTTGTGATCATTTTAAAACATTTTTGGTGTACCTGGGTTCATGAGAAACTCCTTAAATTTTGAATTTTTTAATGATATTTTTTCTGTTATTTTTAACAATTTCTCGTGTACCCCGGTACATGAAAAATTCCTAATTTTTCAACTTTTGTAAAATTCAAAAATTACCTATAATTACACTTTGTGATCATTTTAAAACATTTTTGGTGTACCTGGGTTCATGAGAAACTCATTAAATTTTGAATTTTTTTAATGATATTTTTTATTTTATTTATAATAATTTGTCGTGTACCCCGGTACATGAAAAATTCTTAATTTTCCAATTTTTGTAAAATTCAAAAATTACCTATAATTACACTTTGTGATCATTTTAAAACATTTCTGGTGTACCTGGGTTCATGAGAAACTCCTTAAATTTTGAATTTTTTAATGATATTTTTTCTGTTATTTTTAACAATTTGTCGTGTACCCCGGTACATGAAAAATTCTTAATTTTTCAATTTTTTTAAAATTCAAAGATTACCTATAATTACACTTTGTGATCATTTTAAAACATTTATGGTGTACCTGGGTTCATGAGAAACTCCTTAAATTTTGAATTTTTTAATGATATTTTTCTGTTATTTTTAACAATTTGTCGTGTACCCCGGTACATGAAAAATTCTTAATTTTTCAATTTTTGTAAAATTCAAAAATTACCTATAATTACACTTTGTGATCATTTTAAAATATTTCTGGTGTACCTGGGTTCATGAGAAACTCCTTAAATTTTGAATTTTTTAATGATATTTTTTCTGTTATTTTTAACAATTTGTCGTGTACCCCGGTACATGAAAAATTCCTAATTTTTCAATTTTTGTAAAATTCAAAAATTACCTATAATTACACTTTGTGATCATTTTAAAACATTTTTAGTGTACCTGGGTTCATGAGAAACTCCTTAAATTTTGAATTTTTTAATGATATTTTTTCTGTTATTTTTAACAATTTGTCGTGTACCCCGGTACATGAAAAATTCTTAATTTTTCAATTTTTGTAAAATTCAAAAATTACCTATAATTACACTTTGTGATCATTTTAAAACATTTCTGGTGTACCTGGGTTCATGAGAAACTCCTTAAATTTTGAATTTTTTAATGATATTTTTTCTGTTATTTTTAACAATTTGTCGTGTACCCCGGTACATGAAAAATTCTTAATTTTTCAATTTTTGTAAAATTCAAAAATTACCTATAATTACACTTTGTGATCATTTTAAAACATTTTTGGTGTACCTGGGTTCATGAGAAACTCCTTAAATTTTGAATTTTTTAATGATATTTTTTCTGTTATTTTTAACAATTTCTCGTGTACCCCGGTACATGAAAAATTCCTAATTTTTCAACTTTTGTAAAATTCAAAAATTACCTATAATTACACTTTGTGATCATTTTAAAACATTTTTGGTGTACCTGGGTTCATGAGAAACTCATTAAATTTTGAATTTTTTTAATGATATTTTTTATTTTATTTATAATAATTTGTCGTGTACCCCGGTACATGAAAAATTCTTAATTTTCCAATTTTTGTAAAATTCAAAAATTACCTATAATTACACTTTGTGATCATTTTAAAACATTTCTGGTGTACCTGGGTTCATGAGAAACTCCTTAAATTTTGAATTTTTTAATGATATTTTTTCTGTTATTTTTAACAATTTGTCGTGTACCCCGGTACATGAAAAATTCTTAATTTTTCAATTTTTTTAAAATTCAAAGATTACCTATAATTACACTTTGTGATCATTTTAAAACATTTATGGTGTACCTGGGTTCATGAGAAACTCCTTAAATTTTGAATTTTTTAATGATATTTTTCTGTTATTTTTAACAATTTGTCGTGTACCCCGGTACATGAAAAATTCTTAATTTTTCAATTTTTGTAAAATTCAAAAATTACCTATAATTACACTTTGTGATCATTTTAAAACATTTCTGGTGTACCTGGGTTCATGAGAAACTCCTTAAATTTTGAATTTTTTAATGATATTTTTTCTGTTATTTTTAACAATTTGTCGTGTACCCCGGTACATGAAAAATTCCTAATTTTCCAATTTTTGTAAAATTCAAAAATTACCTATAATTACACTTTGTGATCATTTTAAAACATTTTTGGTGTACCTGGGTTCATGAGAAACTCCTTAAATTTTGAATTTTTTAATGATATTTTTTCTGTTATTTTTAACAATTTGTCGTGTACCCCGGTACATGAAAAATTCTTAATTTTTCAATTTTTGTAAAATTCAAAAATTACCTATAATTACACTTTGTGATCATTTTAAAACATTTCTGGTGTACCTGGGTTCATGAGAAACTCCTTAAATTTTGAATTTTTTAATGATATTTTTTCTGTTATTTTTAACAATTTGTCGTGTACCCCGGTACATGAAAAATTCATAATTTTTCAATTTTTGTAAAATTCAAAAATTACCTATAATTACACTTTGTGATCATTTTAAAACATTTTTCATATACCTGGGTTCATGAGAAACTCCTTAAATTTTGAATTTTTTAATGATATTTTTTCTGTTATTTTTAACAATTTCTCGTGTACCCCGGTACATGAAAAATTCCTAATTTTTCAACTTTTGTAAAATTCAAAAATTACCTATAATTACACTTTGTAATCATTTTAAAACATTTTTGGTGTACCCGGGTTCATGAGAAACTCATTAAATTTTGAATTTTTTTAATGATATTTTTTATTTTATTTATAATAATTTGTCGTGTACCCCGGTACATGAAAAATTCTTAATTTTCCAATTTTTGTAAAATTCAAAAATTACCTATAATTACACTTTGTGATCATTTTACAACATTTCTGGTGTACCTGGGTTCATGAGAAACTCCTTAAATTTTGAATTTTTTAATGATATTTTTTCTGTTATTTTTAACAATTTGTCGTGTACCCCGGTACATGAAAAATTCTTAATTTTTCAATTTTTTTAAAATTCAAAGATTACCTATAATTACACTTTGTGATCATTTTAAAACATTTATGGTGTACCTGGGTTCATGAGAAACTCCTTAAAATTTGAATTTTTTAATGATATTTTTCTGTTATTTTTAACAATTTGTCGTGTACCCCGGTACATGAAAAATTCTTAATTTTTCAATTTTTGTAAAATTCAAAAATTACCTATAATTACACTTTGTGATCATTTTAAAACATTTCTGGTGTACCTGGGTTCATGAGAAACTCCTTAAATTTTGAATTTTTTAATGATATTTTTTCTGTTATTTTTAACAATTTGTCGTGTACCCCGGTACATGAAAAATTCCTAATTTTTCAATTTTTGTAAAATTCAAAAATTACCTATAATTACACTTTGTGATCATTTTAAAACATTTTTGGTGTACCTGGGTTCATGAGAAACTCCTTAAATTTTGAATTTTTTAATGATATTTTTTCTGTTATTTTTAACAATTTGTCGTGTACCCCGGTACATGAAAAATTCTTAATTTTTCAATTTTTGTAAAATTCAAAAATTACCTATAATTACACTTTGTGATCATTTTAAAACATTTCTGGTGTACCTGGGTTCATGAGAAACTCCTTAAATTTTGAATTTTTTAATGATATTTTTTCTGTTATTTTTAACAATTTGTCGTGTACCCCGGTACATGAAAAATTCATAATTTTTCAATTTTTGTAAAATTCAAAAATTACCTATAATTACACTTTGTGATCATTTTAAAACATTTTTCATATACCTGGGTTCATGAGAAACTCCTTAAATTTTGAATTTTTTAATGATATTTTTTCTGTTATTTTTAACAATTTGTCGTGTACCCCGGTACATGAAAAATTCTTAATTTTTCAATTTTTGTAAAATTCAAAAATTACCTATAATTACACTTTGTGATCATTTTAAAACATTTCTGGTGTACCTGGGTTCATGAGAAACTCCTTAAATTTTGAATTTTTTAATGATATTTTTTCTGTTATTTTTAACAATTTGTCGTGTACCCCGGTACATGAAAAATTCTTAATTTTTCAATTTTTTTAAAATTCAAAGATTACCTATAATTACACTTTGTGATCATTTTAAAACATTTATGGTGTACCTGGGTTCATGAGAAACTCCTTAAAATTTGAATTTTTTAATGATATTTTTCTGTTATTTTTAACAATTTGTCGTGTACCCCGGTACATGAAAAATTCATAATTTTTCAATTTTTGTAAAATTCAAAAATTACCTATAATTACACTTTGTGATCATTTTAAAACATTTTTCATATACCTGGGTTCATGAGAAACTCCTTAAATTTTGAATTTTTTAATGATATTTTTTCTGTTATTTTTAACAATTTCTCGTGTACCCCGGTACATGAAAAATTCCTAATTTTTCAACTTTTGTAAAATTCAAAAATTACCTATAATTACACTTTGTGATCATTTTAAAACATTTTTGGTGTACCCGGGTTCATGAGAAACTCATTAAATTTTGAATTTTTTTAATGATATTTTTTATTTTATTTATAATAATTTGTCGTGTACCCCGGTACATGAAAAATTCTTAATTTTCCAATTTTTGTAAAATTCAAAAATTACCTATAATTACACTTTGTGATCATTTTACAACATTTCTGGTGTACCTGGGTTCATGAGAAACTCCTTAAATTTTGAATTTTTTAATGATATTTTTTCTGTTATTTTTAACAATTTGTCGTGTACCCCGGTACATGAAAAATTCTTAATTTTTCAATTTTTTTAAAATTCAAAGATTACCTATAATTACACTTTGTGATCATTTTAAAACATTTATGGTGTACCTGGGTTCATGAGAAACTCCTTAAAATTTGAATTTTTTAATGATATTTTTCTGTTATTTTTAACAATTTGTCGTGTACCCCGGTACATGAAAAATTCTTAATTTTTCAATTTTTGTAAAATTCAAAAATTACCTATAATTACACTTTGTGATCATTTTAAAACATTTCTGGTGTACCTGGGTTCATGAGAAACTCCTTAAATTTTGAATTTTTTAATGATATTTTTTCTGTTATTTTTAACAATTTGTCGTGTACCCCGGTACATGAAAAATTCCTAATTTTTCAATTTTTGTAAAATTCAAAAATTACCTATAATTACACTTTGTGATCATTTTAAAACATTTTTGGTGTACCTGGGTTCATGAGAAACTCCTTAAATTTTGAATTTTTTAATGATATTTTTTCTGTTATTTTTAACAATTTGTCGTGTACCCCGGTACATGAAAAATTCTTAATTTTTCAATTTTTGTAAAATTCAAAAATTACCTATAATTACACTTTGTGATCATTTTAAAACATTTCTGGTGTACCTGGGTTCATGAGAAACTCCTTAAATTTTGAATTTTTTAATGATATTTTTTCTGTTATTTTTAACAATTTGTCGTGTACCCCGGTACATGAAAAATTCATAATTTTTCAATTTTTGTAAAATTCAAAAATTACCTATAATTACACTTTGTGATCATTTTAAAACATTTTTCATATACCTGGGTTCATGAGAAACTCCTTAAATTTTGAATTTTTTAATGATATTTTTTCTGTTATTTTTAACAATTTGTCGTGTACCCCGGTACATGAAAAATTCTTAATTTTTCAATTTTTGTAAAATTCAAAAATTACCTATAATTACACTTTGTGATCATTTTAAAACATTTCTGGTGTACCTGGGTTCATGAGAAACTCCTTAAATTTTGAATTTTTTAATGATATTTTTTCTGTTATTTTTAACAATTTGTCGTGTACCCCGGTACATGAAAAATTCTTAATTTTTCAATTTTTTTAAAATTCAAAGATTACCTATAATTACACTTTGTGATCATTTTAAAACATTTATGGTGTACCTGGGTTCATGAGAAACTCCTTAAAATTTGAATTTTTTAATGATATTTTTCTGTTATTTTTAACAATTTGTCGTGTACCCCGGTACATGAAAAATTCTTAATTTTTCAATTTTTGTAAAATTCAAAAATTACCTATAATTACACTTTGTGATCATTTTAAAACATTTCTGGTGTACCTGGGTTCATGAGAAACTCCTTAAATTTTGAATTTTTTAATGATATTTTTTCTGTTATTTTTAACAATTTGTCGTGTACCCCGGTACATGAAAAATTCCTAATTTTTCAATTTTTGTAAAATTCAAAAATTACCTATAATTACACTTTGTGATCATTTTAAAACATTTTTGGTGTACCTGGGTTCATGAGAAACTCCTTAAATTTTGAATTTTTTAATGATATTTTTTCTGTTATTTTTAACAATTTGTCGTGTACCCCGGTACATGAAAAATTCTTAATTTTTCAATTTTTGTAAAATTCAAAAATTACCTATAATTACACTTTGTGATCATTTTAAAACATTTCTGGTGTACCTGGGTTCATGAGAAACTCCTTAAATTTTGAATTTTTTAATGATATTTTTTCTGTTATTTTTAACAATTTGTCGTGTACCCCGGTACATGAAAAATTCATAATTTTTCAATTTTTGTAAAATTCAAAAATTACCTATAATTACACTTTGTGATCATTTTAAAACATTTTTCATATACCTGGGTTCATGAGAAACTCCTTAAATTTTGAATTTTTTAATGATATTTTTTCTGTTATTTTTAACAATTTGTCGTGTACCCCGGTACATGAAAAATTCTTAATTTTTCAATTTTTGTAAAATTCAAAAATTACCTATAATTACACTTTGTGATCATTTTAAAACATTTCTGGTGTACCTGGGTTCATGAGAAACTCCTTAAATTTTGAATTTTTTAATGATATTTTTTCTGTTATTTTTAACAATTTGTCGTGTACCCCGGTACATGAAAAATTCATAATTTTTCAATTTTTGTAAAATTCAAAAATTACCTATAATTACACTTTGTGATCATTTTAAAACATTTTTCATATACCTGGGTTCATGAGAAACTCCTTAAATTTTGAATTTTTTAATGATATTTTTTCTGTTATTTTTAACAATTTGTCGTGTACCCCGGTACATGAAAAATTCTTAATTTTTCAATTTTTGTAAAATTCAAAAATTACCTATAATTACACTTTGTAATCATTTTAAAACATTTCTGGTGTACCTAGGTTCATGAGAAACTCCTTAAATTTTGAATTTTTTAATGATATTTTTTCTGTTATTTTTAAAAATTTGTCGTGTACCCCGGTACATGAAAAATTCCTAATTTTTCAATTTTTGTAAAATTCAACAATTACCTATAATTACACTTTGTGATCATTTAAAAACATTTTTGGTATACCTGGGTTCATGAGAAACTCCTTAAATTTTGAATTTTTTAATGATATTTTTTCTGTTATTTTTAACAATTTGTCGTGTACCCCGGTACATGAAAAATTCTTAATTTTTCAATTTTTGTAAAATTCAAAAATTACCTATAATTACACTTTGTGATCATTTTAAAACATTTCTGGTGTACATGGGTTCATGAGAAACTCCTTAAATTTTGAATTTTTCAATGATATTTTTTCTGTTATTTTTAACAATTTGTCGTGTACCCCGGTACATGAAAAATTCATAATTTTTCAATTTTTGTAAAATTCAAAAATTACCTATAATTACACTTTGTGATCATTTTAAAACATTTTTCATATACCTAGGTTCGTGAGAAACTCCTTAAATTTTGAATTTTTTAATGATATTTTTTCTGTTATTTTTAACAATTTGTCGTGTACCCCGGTACACGAAAAATTCTTAATTTTTCAATTTTTGTAAAATTCAAAAATTACCTATAATTACACTTTGTGATCATTTTAAAACATTTCTGGTGTACCTAGGTTCATGAGAAACTCCTTAAATTTTGAATTTTTTAATGATATTTTTTCTGTTATTTTTAACAATTTGTCGTGTACCCCGGTACATGAAAAATTCCTAATTTTTCAATTTTTGTAAAATTCAAAAATTACCTATAATTACACTTTTTGATCATTTTAAAACATTTCTGGTGTACCTGGGTTCATGAGAAACTCCTTAAATTTTGAATTTTTTAATGATATTTTTTCTGTTATTTTTAACAATTTGTCGTGTACCCCGGTACATGAAAAATTCCTAATTTTTCAACTTTTGTAAAATTCAAAAATTACCTATAATTACACTTTGTGATCATTTTAAAACATTTTTGGTGTACATGGGTTTATGAGAAACTCCCAAAATTTTGAATTTTTTAATGATATTTTTTATTTTATTAATAACAATTTGTCGTGTACCCCGGTACATGAAAAATTCTTAATTTTTCAATTTTTGTAAAATTCAAAAATTACCTATAATTACATTTTGTGATCATTTTAAAACATTTCTGGTGTACCTGGGTTCATGAGAAACTCCTTAAATTTTGAATTTTTTAATGATATTTTTTCTGTTATTTTTAACAATTTGTCGTGTACCCCGGTACATGAAAAATTCTTAATTTTTCAATTTTTGTAAAATTCAAAGATTACCTATAATTACACTTTGTGATCATTTTAAAACATTTCTGGTGTACCTAGGTTCATGAGAAACTCCTTAAATTTTGAATTTTTTTAATGATATTTTTCTGTTATTTTTAACAATTTGTCATGTACCCCGGTACATGAAAAATTCTTAATTTTTCAATTTTTGTAAAATTAAAAAATTACCTATAATTACACTTTGTGATCATTTTAAAACATTTTTGGTGTACCTGGGTTCATGAGAAACTCCTTAAATTTTGAATTTTTTAATGATATTTTTTCTGTTAATTTTAACAATTTGTCGTGTACCCCGGTACATGAAAAATTCCTAATTTTTCAATTTTTGTAAAATTCAAAAATTACCTATAATTACACTTTGTGATCATTTTAAAACATTTTTGGTGTACCTGGGTTCATGAGAAACTCCTTAAATTTGAATTTTTTAATGATATTTTTTCTGTTATTTTTAACAATTTGTCGTGTACCCCGGTACATGAAAAATTCTTAATTTTTCAATTTTTGTAAAATTCAAAAATTACCTATAATTACACTTTGTGATCATTTTAAAACATTTCTGGTGTAACTGGGTTCATGAGAAACTTCATAAATTTTGAATTTTTTAATGATATTTTTTCTGTTATTTTTAACAATTTGTCGTGTACCCAGGTACATGAAAAATTCCTAATTTTTCAATTTTTGTAAAATTCAAAAATTACCTATAACTACACTTTGTGATCATTTTAAAACATTTTTGGTGTACCTGGGTTCATGAGAAACTCCTTAAATTTTGAATTTTTTAATGATATTTTTTCTGTTATTTTTAACAATTTGTCGTGTACCCCGGTACATGAAAAATTCTTAATTTTTCAATTTTTGTAAAATTCAAAAATTACCTGTAATTACACTTTGTGATCATTTTAAAACATTTCTGGTGTACCTGGGTTCATAAGAAACTCCTTAAATTTTGAATTTTGTAATGATATTTTTTCTGTTATTTTTAACAATTTGTCGTGTACCCCGGTACATGAAAAATTCTTAATTTTTCAATTTTTGTAAAATTCAAAAATTACCTATAATTACACTTTTTGATCATTTTAAAACATTTTTGGTGTACCTGGGTTCATGAGAAACTCATTAAATTTTGAATTTTTAATGATATTTTTTAGTTAATTTATAACAATTTGTCGTGTACCCCGGTACATGAAAAATTCTTAATTTTCCAATTTTTGTAAAATTCAAAAATTACCTATAATTACACTTTGTGATCATTTTAAAACATTTCTGGTGTACCTGGGTTCATGAGAAACTCCTTAAATTTTGAATTTTTTAATGATATTTTTTCTGTTATTTTTAACAATTTGTCGTGTACCCCGGTACATGAAAAATTCTTAATTTTTCAATTTTTTTAAAATTCAAAGATTACCTATAATTACACTTTGTGATCATTTTAAAACATTTATGGTGTACCTGGGTTCATGAGAAACTCCTTAAATTTTGAATTTTTTAATGATATTTTTCTGTTATTTTTAACAATTTGTCGTGTACCCCGGTACATGAAAAATTCTTAATTTTTCAATTTTTGTAAAATTCAAAAATTACCTATAATTACACTTTGTGATCATTTTAAAACATTTCTGGTGTACTTGGGTTCATGAGAAACTCCTTAAATTTTGAATTTTTTAATGATATTTTTTCTGTTATTTTTAACAATTTGTCGTGTACCTCGGTACATGAAAAATTCCTAATTTTTCAATTTTTGTAAAATTCAAAAATTACCTATAATTACACTTTGTGATCATTTAAAAACATTTTTGGTATACCTGGGTTCATGAGAAACTCCTTAAATTTTGAATTTTTTAATGATATTTTTTCTGTTATTTTTAACAATTTGTCGTGTACCCCGGTACATGAAAAATTCTTAATTTTTCAATTTTTGTAAAATTCAAAAATTACCTATAATTACACTTTGTGATCATTTTAAAATATTTCTGGTGTACCTGGGTTCATAAGAAACTCCTTAAATTTTGAATTTTTTATTGATATTTTTTCTGTTATTTTTAACAATTTGTCGTGTACCCCGGTACATGAAAAATTCTTAATTTTTCAATTTTTGTAAAATTCAAAAATTACCTATAATTACACTTTTTGATCATTTTAAAACATTTATGGTGTACCTGGGTTCATGAGAAACTCCTTAAATTTTGAATTTTTTAATGATATTTTTTCTGTTATTTTTAACAATTTGTCGTGTACCCCGGTACATGAAAAATTCTTAATTTTTCAATTTTTGTAAAATTCAAAGATTACCTATAATTACACTTTGTGATCATTTTAAAACATTTCTGGTGTACCTAGGTTCATGAGAAACTCCTTAAATTTTGAATTTTTTAATAATATTTTTCTGTTATTTTTAACAATTTGTCATGTACCCCGGTACATGACAAATTCTTAATTTTTCAATTTTTGTAAAATTAAAAAATTACCTTAATTACACTTTGTGATCATTTTAAAACATTTTTGGTGTACCTGGGTTCATGAGAAACTCCTTAAATTTTGAATTTTTTAATGATATTTTTTCTGTTATTTTTAACAATTTGTCGTGTACCCCGGTACATGAAAAATTCCTAATTTTTCAATTTTTGTAAAATTCAAAAATTACCTATAATTACACTTTGTGATCATTTTAAAACATTTTTGGTGTACCTGGGTTCATGAGAAACTCCTTAAATTTTGAATTTTTTAATGATATTTTTTCTGTTATTTTTAACAATTTGTCGTGTACCCCGGTACATGAAAAATTCTTAATTTTTCAATTTTTGTAAAATTAAAAAATTACCTATAATTACACTTTGTGATCATTTTAAAACATTTCTGGTGTACCTGGGTTCATGAGAAACTCCTTAAATTTTGAATTTTTTAATGATATTTTTTCTGTTATTTTTAACAATTTGTCGTGTACCCTGGTACATGAAAAATTCCTAATTTTTCAATTTTTGTAAAATTCAAAAATTACCTATAACTACACTTTGTGATCATTTTAAAACATTTTTGGTGTACCTGGGTTCATGAGAAACTCCTTAAATTTTGAATTTTTAAATGATATTTTTTCTGTTATTTTTAACAATTTGTCGTGTACCCCGGTACATGAAAAATTCTTAATTTTTCAATTCTTGTAAAATTCAAAAATTACCTATAATTACATTTTGTGATCATTTTAAAACATTTCTGGTGTACCTGGGTTCATGAGAAACTCCTTAAATTTTGAATTTTTTAATGATATTTTTTTCTGTTATTTTTAACAATTTCTCGTGTACCCCGGTACATGAAAAATTCCTAATTTTTCAACTTTTGTAAAATTCAAAAATTACCTATAATTACACTTTGTGATCATTTTAAAACATTTTTGGTGTACCTGGGTTCATGAGAAACTCATTAAATTTTGAATTTTTAATGATATTTTTTATTTAATTTATAACAATTTGTCGTGTACCCCGGTACATGAAAAATTCTTAATTTTCCAATTTTTGTAAAATTCAAAAATTACCTATAATTACACTTTGTGATCATTTTAAAACATTTCTGGTGTACCTGGGTTCATGAGAAACTCCTTAAATTTTGAATTTTTTAATGATATTTTTTCTGTTATTTTTAACAATTTGTCGTGTACCCCGGTACATGAAAAATTCTTAATTTTTCAATTTTTTTAAAATTCAAAGATTACCTATAATTACACTTTGTGATCATTTTAAAACATTTATGGTGTACCTGGGTTCATGAGAAACTCCTTAAATTTTGAATTTTTTAATGATATTTTTCTGTTATTTTTAACAATTTGTCGTGTACCCCGGTACATGAAAAATTCTTAATTTTTCAATTTTTGTAAAATTCAAAAATTACCTATAATTACACTTTGTGATCATTTTAAAACACTTCTGGTGTACCTGGGTTCATGAGAAACTCCTTAAATTTTGAATTTTTTAATGATATCTTTTCTGTTATTTTTAACAATTTGTCGTGTACCCCGGTACATGAAAAATTCATAATTTTTCAATTTTTGTAAAATTCAAAAATTACCTATAATTACACTTTGTGATCATTTTAAAACATTTTTCATATACCTGGGTTCATGAGAAACTCCTTAAATTTTGAATTTTTTAATGATATTTTTTCTGTTATTTTTAACAATTTGTCGTGTACCCCGGTACATGAAAAATTCTTAATTTTTCAATTTTTGTAAAATTCAAAAATTACCTATAATTACACTTTGTGATCATTTTAAAACATTTTTGGTGTACCTGGGTTCATGAGAAACTCCTTAAATTTTGAATTTTTTAATGATATTTTTTCTGTTATTTTTAACAATTTGTCGTGTACCCCGGTACATGAAAAATTCTTAATTTTTCAATTTTTGTAAAATTCAAAAATTACCTATAATTACATTTTGTGATCATTTTAAAACATTTCTGGTGTACCTGGGTTCATGAGAAACTCCTTAAATTTTGAATTTTTTAATGATATTTTTTTCTGTTATTTTTAACAATTTCTCGTGTACCCCGGTACATGAAAAATTCCTAATTTTTCAACTTTTGTAAAATTCAAAAATTACCTATAATTACACTTTGTGATCATTTTAAAACATTTTTGGTGTACCTGGGTTCATGAGAAACTCATTAAATTTTGAATTTTTAATGATATTTTTTATTTAATTTATAACAATTTGTCGTGTACCCCGGTACATGAAAAATTCTTAATTTTTCAATTTTTGTAAAATTCAAAAATTACCTATAATTACACTTTGTGATCATTTTAAAACATTTCTGGTGTACCTGGGTTCATAAGAAACTCCTTAAATTTTGAATTTTTTAATGATATTTTTTCTGTTATTTTTAACAATTTGTCGTGTACCCCGGTACATGAAAAATTCTTAATTTTTCAATTTTTGTAAAATTCAAAAATTACCTATAATTACACTTTTTGATCATTTTAAAACATTTCTGGTGTACCTGGGTTCATGAGAAACTCCTTAAATTTTGAATTTTTTAATGATATTTTTTCTGTTATTTTTAACAATTTGTCGTGTACCCCGGTACATGAAAAATTCCTAATTTTTCAACTTTTGTAAAATTCAAAAATTACCTATAATTACACTTTTTGATCATTTTAAAACATTTCAGGTGTACCTGGGTTCATGAGAAACTCCTTAAATTTTGAATTTTTTAATGATATTTTTTCTGTTATTTTTAACAATTTGTCGTGTACCCCGGTACATGAAAAATTCTTAATTTTTCAATTTTTGTAAAATTCAAAGATTACCTATAATTACACTTTGTGATCATTTTAAAACATTTCTGGTGTACCTAGGTTCATGAGAAACTCCTTAAATTTTGAATTTTTTAATGATATTTTTCTGTTATTTTTAACAATTTGTCATGTACCCCGGTACATGAAAAATTCTTAATTTTTCAATTTTTGTAAAATTAAAAAATTACCTATAATTACACTTTGTGATCATTTTAAAACATTTTTGGTGTACCTGGGTTCATGAGAAACTCCTTAAATTTTGAATTTTTTAATGATATTTTTTCTGTTATTTTTAACAATTTGTCGTGTACCCCGGTACATGAAAAATTCCTAATTTTTCAATTTTTGTAAAATTCAAAAATTACCTATAATTACACTTTGTGATCATTTTAAAACATTTTTGGTGTACCTGGGTTCATGAGAAACTCCTTAAATTTTGAATTTTTTAATGATATTTTTTCTGTTATTTTTAACAATTTGTCGTGTACCCCGGTACATGAAAAATTCTTAATTTTTCAATTTTTGTAAAATTAAAAAATTACCTATAATTACACTTTGTGATCATTTTAAAACATTTCTGGTGTACCTGGGTTCATGAGAAACTCCTTAAATTTTGAATTTTTTAATGATATTTTTTCTGTTATTTTTAACAATTTGTCGTGTACCCCGGTACATGAATAATTCTTAATTTTTCAATTTTTGTAAAATTGAAAAATTACCTATAATTACATTTTGTGATCATTTTAAAACATTTCTGGTGTACCTGGATTCATGAGAAACTCCTTAAATTTTGAATTTTTAATGATATTTTTTTCTGTTATTTTTAACAATTTCTCGTGTACCCCGGTACATGAAAAATTCCTAATTTTTCAACTTTTGTAAAATTCAAAAATTACCTATAATTACACTTTGTGATCATTTTAAAACATTTTTGGTGTACCTGGGTTCATGAGAAACTCATTAAATTTTGAATTTTTAATGATATTTTTTATTTAATTTATAACAATTTGTCGTGTACCCCGGTACATGAAAAATTCTTAATTTTCCAATTTTTGTAAAATTCAAAAATTACCTATAATTACACTTTGTGATCATTTTAAAACATTTTTGGTGTACCTGGGTTCATGAGAAACTCCTTAAATTTTGAATTTTTTAATGATATTTTTTCTGTTATTTTTAACAATTTGTCGTGTACCCCGGTACATGAAAAATTCTTAATTTTTCAATTTTTGTAAAATTCAAAAATTACCTATAATTACATTTTGTGATCATTTTAAAACATTTCTGGTGTACCTGGGTTCATGAGAAACTCCTTAAATTTTGAATTTTTTAATGATATTTTTTTCTGTTATTTTTAACAATTTCTCGTGTACCCCGGTACATGAAAAATTCCTAATTTTTCAACTTTTGTAAAATTCAAAAATTACCTATAATTACACTTTGTGATCATTTTAAAACATTTTTGGTGTACCTGGGTTCATGAGAAACTCATTAAATTTTGAATTTTTAATGATATTTTTTATTTAATTTATAACAATTTGTCGTGTACCCCGGTACATGAAAAATTCTTAATTTTTCAATTTTTGTAAAATTCAAAAATTACCTATAATTACACTTTGTGATCATTTTAAAACATTTCTGGTGTACCTGGGTTCATAAGAAACTCCTTAAATTTTGAATTTTTTAATGATATTTTTTCTGTTATTTTTAACAATTTGTCGTGTACCCCGGTACATGAAAAATTCTTAATTTTTCAATTTTTGTAAAATTCAAAAATTACCTATAATTACACTTTTTGATCATTTTAAAACATTTCTGGTGTACCTGGGTTCATGAGAAACTCCTTAAATTTTGAATTTTTTAATGATATTTTTTCTGTTATTTTTAACAATTTGTCGTGTACCCCGGTACATGAAAAATTCCTAATTTTTCAACTTTTGTAAAATTCAAAAATTACCTATAATTACACTTTTTGATCATTTTAAAACATTTCAGGTGTACCTGGGTTCATGAGAAACTCCTTAAATTTTGAATTTTTTAATGATATTTTTTCTGTTATTTTTAACAATTTGTCGTGTACCCCGGTACATGAAAAATTCTTAATTTTTCAATTTTTGTAAAATTCAAAGATTACCTATAATTACACTTTGTGATCATTTTAAAACATTTCTGGTGTACCTAGGTTCATGAGAAACTCCTTAAATTTTGAATTTTTTAATGATATTTTTCTGTTATTTTTAACAATTTGTCATGTACCCCGGTACATGAAAAATTCTTAATTTTTCAATTTTTGTAAAATTAAAAAATTACCTATAATTACACTTTGTGATCATTTTAAAACATTTTTGGTGTACCTGGGTTCATGAGAAACTCCTTAAATTTTGAATTTTTTAATGATATTTTTTCTGTTATTTTTAACAATTTGTCGTGTACCCCGGTACATGAAAAATTCCTAATTTTTCAATTTTTGTAAAATTCAAAAATTACCTATAATTACACTTTGTGATCATTTTAAAACATTTTTGGTGTACCTGGGTTCATGAGAAACTCCTTAAATTTTGAATTTTTTAATGATATTTTTTCTGTTATTTTTAACAATTTGTCGTGTACCCCGGTACATGAAAAATTCTTAATTTTTCAATTTTTGTAAAATTAAAAAATTACCTATAATTACACTTTGTGATCATTTTAAAACATTTCTGGTGTACCTGGGTTCATGAGAAACTCCTTAAATTTTGAATTTTTTAATGATATTTTTTCTGTTATTTTTAACAATTTGTCGTGTACCCCGGTACATGAATAATTCTTAATTTTTCAATTTTTGTAAAATTGAAAAATTACCTATAATTACATTTTGTGATCATTTTAAAACATTTCTGGTGTACCTGGATTCATGAGAAACTCCTTAAATTTTGAATTTTTAATGATATTTTTTTCTGTTATTTTTAACAATTTCTCGTGTACCCCGGTACATGAAAAATTCCTAATTTTTCAACTTTTGTAAAATTCAAAAATTACCTATAATTACACTTTGTGATCATTTTAAAACATTTTTGGTGTACCTGGGTTCATGAGAAACTCATTAAATTTTGAATTTTTAATGATATTTTTTATTTAATTTATAACAATTTGTCGTGTACCCCGGTACATGAAAAATTCCTAATTTTTCAATTTTTGTAAAATTCAAAAATTACCTATAATTACACTTTGTGATCATTTTAAAACATTTTTGGTGTACCTGGGTTCATGAGAAACTCCTTAAATTTTGAATTTTTTAATGATATTTTTTCTGTTATTTTTAACAATTTGTCGTGTACCCCGGTACATGAAAAATTCTTAATTTTTCAATTTTTGTAAAATTCAAAAATTACCTATAATTACATTTTGTGATCATTTTAAAACATTTCTGGTGTACCTGGGTTCATGAGAAACTCCTTAAATTTTGAATTTTTTAATGATATTTTTTTCTGTTATTTTTAACAATTTCTCGTGTACCCCGGTACATGAAAAATTCCTAATTTTTCAACTTTTGTAAAATTCAAAAATTACCTATAATTACACTTTGTGATCATTTTAAAACATTTTTGGTGTACCTGGGTTCATGAGAAACTCATTAAATTTTGAATTTTTAATGATATTTTTTATTTAATTTATAACAATTTGTCGTGTACCCCGGTACATGAAAAATTCTTAATTTTTCAATTTTTGTAAAATTCAAAAATTACCTATAATTACACTTTGTGATCATTTTAAAACATTTCTGGTGTACCTGGGTTCATAAGAAACTCCTTAAATTTTGAATTTTTTAATGATATTTTTTCTGTTATTTTTAACAATTTGTCGTGTACCCCGGTACATGAAAAATTCTTAATTTTTCAATTTTTGTAAAATTCAAAAATTACCTATAATTACACTTTTTGATCATTTTAAAACATTTCTGGTGTACCTGGGTTCATGAGAAACTCCTTAAATTTTGAATTTTTTAATGATATTTTTTCTGTTATTTTTAACAATTTGTCGTGTACCCCGGTACATGAAAAATTCCTAATTTTTCAACTTTTGTAAAATTCAAAAATTACCTATAATTACACTTTTTGATCATTTTAAAACATTTCAGGTGTACCTGGGTTCATGAGAAACTCCTTAAATTTTGAATTTTTTAATGATATTTTTTCTGTTATTTTTAACAATTTGTCGTGTACCCCGGTACATGAAAAATTCTTAATTTTTCAATTTTTGTAAAATTCAAAGATTACCTATAATTACACTTTGTGATCATTTTAAAACATTTCTGGTGTACCTAGGTTCATGAGAAACTCCTTAAATTTTGAATTTTTTAATGATATTTTTCTGTTATTTTTAACAATTTGTCATGTACCCCGGTACATGAAAAATTCTTAATTTTTCAATTTTTGTAAAATTAAAAAATTACCTATAATTACACTTTGTGATCATTTTAAAACATTTTTGGTGTACCTGGGTTCATGAGAAACTCCTTAAATTTTGAATTTTTTAATGATATTTTTTCTGTTATTTTTAACAATTTGTCGTGTACCCCGGTACATGAAAAATTCCTAAGTTTTCAATTTTTGTAAAATTCAAAAATTACCTATAATTACACTTTGTGATCATTTTAAAACATTTTTGGTGTACCTGGGTTCATGAGAAACTCCTTAAATTTTGAATTTTTTAATGATATTTTTTCTGTTATTTTTAACAATTTGTCGTGTACCCCGGTACATGAAAAATTCTTAATTTTTCAATTTTTGTAAAATTAAAAAATTACCTATAATTACACTTTGTGATCATTTTAAAACATTTCTGGTGTACCTGGGTTCATGAGAAACTCCTTAAATTTTGAATTTTTTAATGATATTTTTTCTGTTATTTTTAACAATTTGTCGTGTACCCCGGTACATGAATAATTCTTAATTTTTCAATTTTTGTAAAATTGAAAAATTACCTATAATTACATTTTGTGATCATTTTAAAACATTTCTGGTGTACCTGGATTCATGAGAAACTCCTTAAATTTTGAATTTTTAATGATATTTTTTTCTGTTATTTTTAACAATTTCTCGTGTACCCCGGTACATGAAAAATTCCTAATTTTTCAACTTTTGTAAAATTCAAAAATTACCTATAATTACACTTTGTGATCATTTTAAAACATTTTTGGTGTACCTGGGTTCATGAGAAACTCATTAAATTTTGAATTTTTAATGATATTTTTTATTTAATTTATAACAATTTGTCGTGTACCCCGGTACATGAAAAATTCTTAATTTTCCAATTTTTGTAAAATTCAAAAATTACCTATAATTACACTTTGTGATCATTTTAAAACATTTCTGGTGTACCTGGGTTCATGAGAAACTCCTTAAATTTTGAATTTTTTAATGATATTTTTTCTGTTATTTTTAACAATTTGTCGTGTACCCCGGTACATGAAAAATTCTTAATTTTTCAATTTTTTTAAAATTCAAAGATTACCTATAATTACACTTTGTGATCATTTTAAAACATTTATGGTGTACCTGGGTTCATGAGAAACTCCTTAAATTTTGAATTTTTTAATGATATTTTTCTGTTATTTTTAACAATTTGTCGTGTACCCCGGTACATGAAAAATTCTTAATTTTTCAATTTTTGTAAAATTCAAAAATTACCTATAATTACACTTTGTGATCATTTTAAAACATTTCTGGTGTACCTGGGTTCATGAGAAACTCCTTAAATTTTGAATTTTTTAATGATATCTTTCCTGTTATTTTTAACAATTTGTCGTGTACCCCGGTACATGAAAAATTCATAATTTTTCAATTTTGTAAAATTCAAAAATTACCTATAATTACACTTTGTGATCATTTTAAAACATTTTTCATATACCTGGGTTCATGAGAAACTCCTTAAATTTTGAATTTTTAATGATATTTTTTCTGTTATTTTTAACAATTTGTCGTGTACCCCGGTACATGAAAAATTCTTAATTTTTCAATTTTTGTAAAATTCAAAAATTACCTATAATTACACTTTGTGATCATTTTAAAACATTTCTGGTGTACCTAGGTTCATGAGAAACTCCTTAAATTTTGAATTTTTTAATGATATTTTTTCTGTTATTTTTAACAATTTGTCGTGTACCCCGGTACATGAAAAATTCTTAATTTTTCAATTTTTGTAAAATTCAAAAAAGACCTATAATTACACTTTGTGATCATTTTAAAACATTTCTGGTGTACCTAGGTTCATGAGAAACTCCTTAAATTTTGAATTTTTTAATGATATTTTTTCTGTTATTTTTAAAAATTTGTCGTGTACCCCGGTACATGAAAAATTCCTAATTTTTCAATTTTTGTAAAATTCAAAAATTACCTATAATTACACTTTGTGATCATTTAAAAACATTTTTGGTATACCTGGGTTCATGAGAAACTCCTTAAATTTTGAATTTTTTAATGATATTTTTTCTGTTATTTTTAACAATTTGTCGTGTACCCCGGTACATGAAAAATTCTTAATTTTTCAATTTTTGTAAAATTCAAAAATTACCTATAATTTCACTTTGTGATCATTTTAAAACATTTCTAGTGTACCTGGGTTCATAAGAAACTTCTTAAATTTTGAATTTTTTAATGATATTTTTTCTGTTATTTTTAACAATTTGTCGTGTACCCCGGTACATGAAAAATTCTTAATTTTTCAATTTTTGTAAAATTCAAAAATTACCTATAATTACACTTTTTGATCATTTTAAAACATTTCTGGTGTACCTGGGTTCATGATAAACTCCTTAAATTTTGAATTTTTTAATGATATTTTTTCTGTTATTTTTAACAATTTGTCGTGTACCCCGGTACATGAAAAATTCCTAATTTTTCAACTTTTGTAAAATTCAAAAATTACCTATAATTACACTTTTTGATCATTTTAAAACATTTCTGGTGTACCTGGGTTAATGAGAAACTCCTTAAATTTTGAATTTTTTAATGATATTTTTTCTGTTATTTTTAACAATTTGTCGTGTACCCCGGTACATGAAAAATTCCTAATTTTTCAACTTTTGTAAAATTCAAAAATTACCTATAATTACACTTTGTGATCATTTTAAAACATTTTTGGTGTACATGGGTTTATGAGAAACTCTTTAAATTTTGAATTTTTTAATGATATTTTTTATTTTATTTATAACAATTTGTCGTTTACCCCGGTACATGAAAAATTCTTAATTTTTCAATTTTTGTAAAATTCAAAAATTACCTATAATTACACTTTGTGATCATTTTAAAACATTTCTGGTGTACCTGGGTTCATGAGAAACTCCTTAAATTTTGAATTTTTTAATGATATTTTTTCTGTTATTTTTAACAATTTGTCGTGTACCCCGGTACATGAAAAATTCCTAATTTTTCAATTTTTGTAAAATTCAAAAATTACCTATAATTACACTTTGTGATCATTTTAAAACATTTTTGGTGTACCTGGGTTCATGAGAAACTCCTTAAATTTTGAATTTTTTAATGATATTTTTTCTGTTATTTTTAACAATTTGTCGTGTACCCCGGTACATGAAAAATTCTTAATTTTTCAATTTTTGTAAAATTAAAAAATTACCTATAATTACACTTTGTGATCATTTTAAAACATTTCTGGTGTACCTGGGTTCATGAGAAACTTCTTAAATTTTGAATTTTTTAATGATATTTTTTCTGTTATTTTTAACAATTTGTCGTGTACCCCGGTACATGAAAAATTCCTAATTTTTCAATTTTTGTAAAATTCAAAAATTACCTATAACTACACTTTGTGATCATTTTAAAACATTTTTGGTGTACCTGGGTTCATGAGAAACTCCTTAAATTTTGAATTTTTTAATGATATTTTTTCTGTTATTTTTAACAATTTGTCGTGTACCCCGGTACATGAAAAATTCTTAATTTTTCAATTTTTGTAAAATTCAAAAATTACCCATAATTACATTTTGTGATCATTTTAAAACATTTCTGGTGTACCTGGGTTCTTGAGAAACTCCTTAAATTTTGAATTTTTTAATGATATTTTTTTCTGTTATTTTTAACAATTTCTCGTGTACCCCGGTACATGAAAAATTCTTAATTTTTCAATTTTTGTAAAATTCAAAAATTACCTATAATTACACTTTGTGATCATTTTAAAACATTTCTGGTGTACCTGGGTTCATAAGAAACTCCTTAAATTTTGAATTTTTTAATGATATTTTTTCTTTTATTTTTAACAATTTGTCGTGTACCCCGGTACATGAAAAATTCTTAATTTTTCAATTTTTGTAAAATTCAAAAATTACCTATAATTACACTTTTTGATCATTTTAAAACATTTCTGGTGTACCTGGGTTCATGAGAAACTCCTTAAATTTTGAATTTTTTAATGATATTTTTTCTGTTATTTTTAACAATTTGTCGTGTACCCCGGTACATGAAAAATTCCTAATTTTTCAACTTTTGTAAATTTCAAAAATTACCTATAAGTACACTTTTTGATCATTTTAAAACATTTCTGGTGTACCTGGGTTCATGAGAAACTCATTAAATTTTGAATTTTTTAATGATATTTTTTCTGTTATTTTTAACAATTTGTCGTGTACCCCGGTACATGAAAAATTCCTAATTTTTCAATTTTTGTAAAATTCAAAAATTACCTATAATTACACTTTGTGATCATTTTAAAACATTTCTGGTGTACCTGGGTTCATGAGAAACTCCTTAAATTTTGAATTTTTTAATGATATTTTTTCTGTTATTTTTAACAATTTGTCGTGTACCCCGGTACATGAAAAATTCATAATTTTTCAATTTTTGTAAAATTCAAAAATTACCTATAATTACACTTTGTGATCATTTTAAAACATTTCTGGTGTACATGGGTTCATGAGAAACTCCTTAAATTTTGAATTTTTTAATGATATTTTTTCTGTTATTTTTAACAATTTGTCGTGTACCCCGGTACATGAAAAATTCCTAATTTTTCAATTTTTGTAAAATTCAAAAATTACCTATAACTACACTTTGTGATCATTTTAAAACATTTTTGGTGTACCTGGGTTCATGAGAAACTCCTTAAATTTTGAATTTTTTAATGATATTTTTTCTGTTATTTTTAACAATTTGTCGTGTACCCCGGTACATGAAAAATTCTTAATTTTTCAATTTTTGTAAAATTCAAAAATTACCTATAATTACATTTTGTGATCATTTTAAAACATTTCTGGTGTACCTGGGTTCTTGAGAAACTCCTTAAATTTTGAATTTTTTAATGATATTTTTTTCTGTTATTTTTAACAATTTCTCGTGTACCCCGGTACATGAAAAATTCTTAATTTTTCAATTTTTGTAAAATTCAAAAATTACCTATAATTACACTTTGTGATCATTTTAAAACATTTCTGGTGTACCTGGGTTCATAAGAAACTCCTTAAATTTTGAATTTTTTAATGTTATTTTTTCTTTTATTTTTAACAATTTGTCGTGTACCCCGGTTCATGAAAAATTCTTAATTTTTCAATTTTTGTAAAATTCAAAAATTACCTATAATTACACTTTTTGATCATTTTAAAACATTTCTGGTGTACCTGGGTTCATGAGAAACTCCTTAAATTTTGAATTTTTTAATGATATTTTTTATGTTATTTTTAACAATTTGTCGTGTACCCCGGTACATGAAAAATTCCTAATTTTTCAACTTTTGTAAAATTCAAAAATTACCTATAATTACACTTTTTGATCATTTTAAAACATTTCTGGTGTACCTGGGTTCATGAGAAACTCCTTAAATTTTGAATTTTTTAATGATATTTTTTCTGTTATTTTTAACAATTTGTCGGGTACCCCGGTACATGAAAAATTCCTAATTTTTCAATTTTGTAAAATTCAAAAATTACCTATAATTACACTTTGTGATCATTTTAAAACATTTCTGGTGTACCTGGGTTCATGAGAAACTCCTTAAATTTTGAATTTTTTAATGATATTTTTTCTGTTATTTTTAACAATTTGTCGTGTACCCCGGTACATGAAAAATTCATAATTTTTCAATTTTTGTAAAATTCAAAAATTACCTATAATTACACTTTGTGATCATTTTAAAACATTTCTGGTGTACATGGGTTCATGAGAAACTCCTTAAATTTTGAATTTTTTAATGATATTTTTTCTGTTATTTTTAACAATTTGTCGTGTACCCCGGTACATGAAAAATTCCTAATTTTTCAATTTTTGTAAAATTCAAAAATTACCTATAATTACACTTTTTGATCATTTTAAAACATTTCTGGTGTACCTGGGTTCATGAGAAACTCCTTAAATTTTGAATTTTTTAATGATATTTTTTCTGTTATTTTTAACAATTTGTCGTGTACCCCGGTACATGAAAAATTCCTAATTTTTCAACTTTTGTAAAATTCAAAAATTACCTATAATTACACTTTTTGATCATTTTAAAACATTTCTGGTGTACCTGGGTTCATGAGAAACTCCTTAAATTTTGAATTTTTAATGATATTTTTTTTGTTATTTTTAACAATTTGTCGTGTACCCCGGTACATGAAAAATTCTTAATTTTTCAATTTTTGTAAAATTCAAAAATTACCTATAATTACACTTTGTGATCATTTTAAAACATTTCTGGTGTACCTGGGTTAATGAGAAACTCCTTAAATTTTGAATTTTTTAATGATATTTTTTCTGTTATTTTTAACAATTTGTCGTGTACCCCGGTACATGAAAAATTCATAATTTTTCAATTTTTGTAAAATTCAAAAATTACCTATAATTACACTTTGTGATCATTTTAAAACATTTTTCATATACCTGGGTTCATGAGAAACTCCTTAAATTTTGAATTTTTTAATGATATTTTTTCTGTTATTTTTAACAATTTGTCGTGTACCCCGGTACATGAAAAATTCTAAATTTTTCAATTTTTGTAAAATTCAAAAATTACCTATAATTACACTTTGTGATCATTTTAAAACATTTCTGGTGTACCTAGGTTCATGAGAAACTCCTTAAATTTTGAATTTTTTAATGATATTTTTTCTGTTATTTTTAACAATTTGTCGTGTACCCCGGTACATGAAAAATTCTTAATTTTTCAATTTTTGTAAAATTCAAAAATTACCTATAATTACACTTTGTGATCATTTTAAAACATTTCTGGTGTACCTGGGTTCATAAGAAACTCCTTAAATTTTGAATTTTTTAATGATATTTTTTCTGTTATTTTTAACAATTTGTCGTGTACCCCGGTACATGAAAAATTCTTAATTTTTCAATTTTTGTAAAATTCAAAAATTACCTATAATTACACTTTTTGATCATTTTAAAACATTTCTGGTGTACCTGGGTTCATGAGAAACTCCTTAAATTTTGAATTTTTTAATGATATTTTTTCTGTTATTTTTAACAATTTGTCGTGTACCCCGGTACATGAAAAATTCCTAATTTTTCAACTTTTGTAAATTTCAAAAATTACCTATAATTACACTTTTTGATCATTTTAAAACATTTCTGGTGTACCTGGGTTCATGAGAAACTCATTAAATTTTGAATTTTTTAATGATATTTTTTCTGTTATTTTTAACAATTTGTCGTGTACCCCGGTACATGAAAAATTCCTAATTTTTCAATTTTTGTAAAATTCAAAAATTACCTATAATTACACTTTGTGATCATTTTAAAACATTTCTGGTGTACCTGGGTTCATGAGAAACTCCTTAAATTTTGAATTTTTTAATGATATTTTTTCTGTTATTTTTAACAATTTGTCGTGTACCCCGGTACATGAAAAATTCATAATTTTTCAATTTTTGTAAAATTCAAAAATTACCTATAATTACACTTTGTGATCATTTTAAAACATTTCTGGTGTACATGGGTTCATGAGAAACTCCTTAAATTTTGAATTTTTTAATGATATTTTTTCTGTTATTTTTAACAATTTGTCGTGTACCCCGGTACATGAAAATTTCCTAATTTTTCAATTTTTGTAAAATTCAAAAATTACCTATAACTACACTTTGTGATCATTTTAAAACATTTTTGGTGTACCTGGGTTCATGAGAAACTCCTTAAATTTTGAATTTTTTAATGATATTTTTTCTGTTATTTTTAACAATTTGTCGTGTACCCCGGTACATGAAAAATTCTTAATTTTTCAATTTTTGTAAAATTCAAAAATTACCTATAATTACATTTTGTGATCATTTTAAAACATTTCTGGTGTACCTGGGTTCTTGAGA
This sequence comes from Cichorium intybus, assembly GCA_023525715.1. NCBI lineage: Eukaryota > Viridiplantae > Streptophyta > Magnoliopsida > Asterales > Asteraceae > Cichorium > Cichorium intybus. Next base: position 72,265 of record JAKNSD010000106.1, read on the forward strand.
AACTCCTTAAATTTTGAATTTTTTAATGATATTTTTTTCTGTTATTTTTAACAATTTCTCGTGTACCCCGGTACATGAAAAATTCTTAATTTTTCAATTTTTGTAAAATTCAAAAATTACCTATAATTACACTTTGTGATCATTTTAAAACATTTCTGGTGTACCTGGGTTCATAAGAAACTCCTTAAATTTTGAATTTTTTAATGTTATTTTTTCTTTTATTTTTAACAATTTGTCGTGTACCCCGGTTCATGAAAAATTCTTAATTTTTCAATTTTTGTAAAATTCAAAAATTACCTATAATTACACTTTTTGATCATTTTAAAACATTTCTGGTGTACCTGGGTTCATGAGAAACTCCTTAAATTTTGAATTTTTTAATGATATTTTTTATGTTATTTTTAACAATTTGTCGTGTACCCCGGTACATGAAAAATTCCTAATTTTTCAACTTTTGTAAAATTCAAAAATTACCTATAATTACACTTTTTGATCATTTTAAAACATTTCTGGTGTACCTGGGTTCATGAGAAACTCCTTAAATTTTGAATTTTTTAATGATATTTTTTCTGTTATTTTTAACAATTTGTCGGGTACCCCGGTACATGAAAAATTCCTAATTTTTCAATTTTGTAAAATTCAAAAATTACCTATAATTACACTTTGTGATCATTTTAAAACATTTCTGGTGTACCTGGGTTCATGAGAAACTCCTTAAATTTTGAATTTTTTAATGATATTTTTTCTGTTATTTTTAACAATTTGTCGTGTACCCCGGTACATGAAAAATTCATAATTTTTCAATTTTTGTAAAATTCAAAAATTACCTATAATTACACTTTGTGATCATTTTAAAACATTTCTGGTGTACATGGGTTCATGAGAAACTCCTTAAATTTTGAATTTTTTAATGATATTTTTTCTGTTATTTTTAACAATTTGTCGTGTACCCCGGTACATGAAAAATTCTTAATTTTTCAATTTTTGTAAAATTCAAAAATTACCTATAATTACACTTTGTGATCATTTTAAAACATTTCTGGTGTACCTGGGTTCATAAGAAACTCCTTAAATTTTGAATTTTTTAATGATATTTTTTCTGTTATTTTTAACAATTTGTCGTGTACCCCGGTACATGAAAAATTCTTAATTTTTCAATTTTTGTAAAATTCAAAAATTACCTATAATTACACTTTTTGATCATTTTAAAACATTTCTGGTGTACCTGGGTTCATGAGAAACTCCTTAAATTTTGAATTTTTTAATGATATTTTTTCTGTTATTTTTAACAATTTGTCGTGTACCCCGGTACATGAAAAATTCCTAATTTTTCAACTTTTGTAAATTTCAAAAATTACCTATAATTACACTTTTTGATCATTTTAAAACATTTCTGGTGTACCTGGGTTCATGAGAAACTCATTAAATTTTGAATTTTTTAATGATATTTTTTCTGTTATTTTTAACAATTTGTCGTGTACCCCGGTACATGAAAAATTCCTAATTTTTCAATTTTTGTAAAATTCAAAAATTACCTATAATTACACTTTGTGATCATTTTAAAACATTTCTGGTGTACCTGGGTTCATGAGAAACTCCTTAAATTTTGAATTTTTTAATGATATTTTTTCTGTTATTTTTAACAATTTGTCGTGTACCCCGGTACATGAAAAATTCATAATTTTTCAATTTTTGTAAAATTCAAAAATTACCTATAATTACACTTTGTGATCATTTTAAAACATTTCTGGTGTACATGGGTTCATGAGAAACTCCTTAAATTTTGAATTTTTTAATGATATTTTTTCTGTTATTTTTAACAATTTGTCGTGTACCCCGGTACATGAAAAATTCCTAATTTTTCAATTTTTGTAAAATTCAAAAATTACCTATAACTACACTTTGTGATCATTTTAAAACATTTTTGGTGTACCTGGGTTCATGAGAAACTCCTTAAATTTTGAATTTTTTAATGATATTTTTTCTGTTATTTTTAACAATTTGTCGTGTACCCCGGTACATGAAAAATTCTTAATTTTTCAATTTTTGTAAAATTCAAAAATTACCTATAATTACATTTTGTGATCATTTTAAAACATTTCTGGTGTACCTGGGTTCTTGAGAAACTCCTTAAATTTTGAATTTTTTAATGATATTTTTTTCTGTTATTTTTAACAATTTCTCGTGTACCCCGGTACATGAAAAATTCTTAATTTTTCAATTTTTGTAAAATTCAAAAATTACCTATAATTACACTTTGTGATCATTTTAAAACATTTCTGGTGTACCTGGGTTCATAAGAAACTCCTTAAATTTTGAATTTTTTAATGTTATTTTTTCTTTTATTTTTAACAATTTGTCGTGTACCCCGGTTCATGAAAAATTCTTAATTTTTCAATTTTTGTAAAATTCAAAAATTACCTATAATTACACTTTTTTATCATTTTAAAACATTTCTGGTGTACCTGGGTTCATGAGAAACTCCTTAAATTTTGAATTTTTTAATGATATTTTTTATGTTATTTTTAACAATTTGTCGTGTACCCCGGTACATGAAAAATTCCTAATTTTTCAACTTTTGTAAAATTCAAAAATTACCTATAATTACACTTTTTGATCATTTTAAAACATTTCTGGTGTACCTGGGTTCATGAGAAACTCCTTAAATTTTGAATTTTTTAATGATATTTTTTCTGTTATTTTTAACAATTTGTCGGGTACCCCGGTACATGAAAAATTCCTAATTTTTCAATTTTGTAAAATTCAAAAATTACCTATAATTACACTTTGTGATCATTTTAAAACATTTCTGGTGTACCTGGGTTCATGAGAAACTCCTTAAATTTTGAATTTTTTAATGATATTTTTTCTGTTATTTTTAACAATTTGTCGTGTACCCCGGTACATGAAAAATTCATAATTTTTCAATTTTTGTAAAATTCAAAAATTACCTATAATTACACTTTGTGATCATTTTAAAACATTTCTGGTGTACATGGGTTCATGAGAAACTCCTTAAATTTTGAATTTTTTAATGATATTTTTTCTGTTATTTTTAACAATTTGTCGTGTACCCCGGTACATGAAAAATTCCTAATTTTTCAATTTTTGTAAAATTCAAAAATTACCTATAATTACACTTTTTGATCATTTTAAAACATTTCTGGTGTACCTGGGTTCATGAGAAACTCCTTAAATTTTGAATTTTTTAACGATATTTTTTCTGTTATTTTTAACAATTTGTCGTGTACCCCGGTACATGAAAAATTCCTAATTTTTCAACTTTTGTAAAATTCAAAAATTACCTATAATTACACTTTTTGATCATTTTAAAACATTTCTGGTGTACCTGGGTTCATGAGAAACTCCTTAAATTTTGAATTTTTAATGATATTTTTTTTGTTATTTTTAACAATTTGTCGTGTACCCCGGTACATGAAAAATTCTTAATTTTTCAATTTTTGTAAAATTCAAAAATTACCTATAATTACACTTTGTGATCATTTTAAAACATTTCTGGTGTACCTGGGTTAATGAGAAACTCCTTAAATTTTGAATTTTTTAATGATATTTTTTCTGTTATTTTTAACAATTTGTCGTGTACCCCGGTACATGAAAAATTCATAATTTTTCAATTTTTGTAAAATTCAAAAATTACCTATAATTACACTTTGTGATCATTTTAAAACATTTTTCATATACCTGGGTTCATGAGAAACTCCTTAAATTTTGAATTTTTTAATGATATTTTTTCTGTTATTTTTAACAATTTGTCGTGTACCCCGGTACATGAAAAATTCTAAATTTTTCAATTTTTGTAAAATTCAAAAATTACCTATAATTACACTTTGTGATCATTTTAAAACATTTCTGGTGTACCTAGGTTCATGAGAAACTCCTTAAATTTTGAATTTTTTAATGATATTTTTTCTGTTATTTTTAACAATTTGTCGTGTACCCCGGTACATGAAAAATTCTTAATTTTTCAATTTTTGTAAAATTCAAAAATTACCTATAATTACACTTTGTGATCATTTTAAAACATTTCTGGTGTACCTGGGTTCATAAGAAACTCCTTAAATTTTGAATTTTTTAATGATATTTTTTCTGTTATTTTTAACAATTTGTCGTGTACCCCGGTACATGAAAAATTCTTAATTTTTCAATTTTTGTAAAATTCAAAAATTACCTATAATTACACTTTTTGATCATTTTAAAACATTTCTGGTGTACCTGGGTTCATGAGAAACTCCTTAAATTTTGAATTTTTTAATGATATTTTTTCTGTTATTTTTAACAATTTGTCGTGTACCCCGGTACATGAAAAATTCCTAATTTTTCAACTTTTGTAAAATTCAAAAATTACCTATAATTACACTTTTTGATCATTTTAAAACATTTCTGGTGTACCGGGGTTCATAAGAAACTCCTTAAATTTTGAATTTTTTAATGATATTTTTTCTGTTATTTTTAACAATTTGTCGTGTACCCCGGGTACATGAAAAATTCTTAATTTTTCTATTTTTGTAAAATTCAAAAATTACCTATAATTACACTTTTTGATCTTTTTAAAACATTTATGGTGTACCTGGGTTCATGACAAACTCCTTAAATTTTGAATTTTTTAATGATATTTTTTCTGTTATTTTTAACAATTTGTCGTGTACCCCGGTACATGAAAAATTCCTAATTTTTCAATTTTTGTAAAATTCAAAAATTACCTATAATTACACTTTGTGATCATTTTAAAACATTTCTGGTGTACCTGGGTTCATGAGAAACTCATTAAATTTTGAATTTTTTAATGATATTTTTTCTGTTATTTTTAACAATTTGTCGTGTACCCCGGTATATGAAAAATTCTTAATTTTTCAATTTTTGTAAAATTCAAAAATTACCTATAATTACACTTTTTGATCATTTTAAAACATTTCTGGTGTACCTGGGTTCATGAGAAACTCCTTAAATTTTGAATTTTTTAATGATATTTTTTCTGTTATTTTTAACAATTTGTCGTGTACCCCGGTACATGAAAAATTCCTAATTTTTCAACTTTTGTAAAATTCAAAAATTACCTATAATTACACTTTTTGATCATTTTAAAACATTTCTGGTGTACCTGGGTTCATGAGAAACTCCTTAAATTTTGAATTTTTTAATGATATTTTTTCTGTTATTTTTAACAATTTGTCGTGTACCCCGGTACATGAAAAATTCTTAATTTTTCAATTTTTGTAAAATTCAAAAATTACCTATAATTACACTTTGTGATCATTTTAAAACATTTCTGGTGTACCTGGGTTCATGAGAAACTCCTTAAATTTTGAATTTTTTGATGATATTTTTTTTGTTATTTTTAACAATTTGTCGTGTACCCCGGTACATGAAAAATTCATAATTTTTCAATTTTTGTAAAATTCAAAAATTACCTATAATTACACTTTGTGATCATTTTAAAACATTTTTCATATTCCTGGGTTCATGAGAAACTCCTTAAATTTTGAATTTTTTAATGATATTTTTTCTGTTATTTTTAACAATTTGTCGTGTACCCCGGTACATGAAAAATTCTTAATTTTTCAATTTTTGTAAAATTCAAAAATTACCTATAATTACACTTTGTGATCATTTTAAAACATTTCTGGTGTACCTAGGTTCATGATAAACTCCTTAAATTTTGAATTTTTTAATGATATTTTTTCTGTTTTTTTTAACAATTTGTCGTGTACCCCGGTACATGAAAAATTCTTAATTTTTCAATTTTTGTAAAATTCAAAAATTACCTATAATTACACTTTGTGATCATTTTAAAACATTTCTGGTGTACCTGGGTTCATGAGAAACTCCTTAAATTTTGAATTTTTTAATGATATTTTTCTGTTATTTTTAACAATTTGTCGTGTACCCCGGTACATGAAAAATTCTTAATTTTTCAATTTTTGTAAAATTCAAAAATTACCTATAATTACACTTTGTGATCATTTTAAAACATTTCTGGTGTACCTGGGTTCATAAGAAACTCCTTAAATTTTGAATTTTTTAATGATATTTTTTCTGTTATTTTTAACAATTTGTCGTGTACCCCGGTACATGAAAAATTCTTAATTTTTCAATTTTTGTAAAATTCAAAAATTACCTATAATTACACTTTTTGATCATTTTAAAACATTTATGGTGTACCTGGGTTCATGAGAAACTCCTTAAATTTTGAATTTTTTAATGATATTTTTTCTGTTATTTTTAACAATTTGTCGTGTACCCCGGTACATGAAAAATTCCTAATTTTTCAACTTTTGTAAAATTCAAAAATTACCTATAATTACACTTTTTGATCATTTTAAAACATTTCTGGTGTACCGGGGTTCATAAGAAACTCCTTAAATTTTGAATTTTTTAATGATATTTTTTCTGTTATTTTTAACAATTTGTCGTGTACCCCGGTACATGAAAAATTCTTAATTTTTCTATTTTTGTAAAATTCAAAAATTACCTATAATTACACTTTTTGATCTTTTTAAAACATTTATGGTGTACCTGGGTTCATGACAAACTCCTTAAATTTTGAATTTTTTAATGATATTTTTTCTGTTATTTTTAACAATTTGTCGTGTACCCCGGTACATGAAAAATTCCTAATTTTTCAATTTTTGTAAAATTCAAAAATTACCTATAATTACACTTTGTGATCATTTTAAAACATTTCTGGTGTACCTGGGTTCATGAGAAACTCATTAAATTTTGAATTTTTTAATGATATTTTTTCTGTTATTTTTAACAATTTGTCGTGTACCCCGGTATATGAAAAATTCTTAATTTTTCAATTTTTGTAAAATTCAAAAATTACCTATAATTACACTTTTTGATCATTTTAAAACATTTCTGGTGTACCTGGGTTCATGAGAAACTCCTTAAATTTTGAATTTTTTAATGATATTTTTTCTGTTATTTTTAACAATTTGTCGTGTACCCCGGTACATGAAAAATTCCTAATTTTTCAACTTTTGTAAAATTCAAAAATTACCTATAATTACACTTTTTGATCATTTTAAAACATTTCTGGTGTACCTGGGTTCATGAGAAACTCCTTAAATTTTGAATTTTTTAATGATATTTTTTCTGTTATTTTTAACAATTTGTCGTGTACCCCGGTACATGAAAAATTCTTAATTTTTCAATTTTTGTAAAATTCAAAAATTACCTATAATTACACTTTGTGATCATTTTAAAACATTTCTGGTGTACCTGGGTTCATGAGAAACTCCTTAAATTTTGAATTTTTTGATGATATTTTTTCTGTTATTTTTAACAATTTGTCGTGTACCCCGGTACATGAAAAATTCATAATTTTTCAATTTTTGTAAAATTCAAAAATTACCTATAATTACACTTTGTGATCATTTTAAAACATTTTTCATATTCCTGGGTTCATGAGAAACTCCTTAAATTTTGAATTTTTTAATGATATTTTTTCTGTTATTTTTAACAATTTGTCGTGTACCCCGGTACATGAAAAATTCTTAATTTTTCAATTTTTGTAAAATTCAAAAATTACCTATAATTACACTTTGTGATCATTTTAAAACATTTCTGGTGTACCTAGGTTCATGATAAACTCCTTAAATTTTGAATTTTTTAATGATATTTTTTCTGTTTTTTTTAACAATTTGTCGTGTACCCCGGTACATGAAAAATTCTTAATTTTTCAATTTTTGTAAAATTCAAAAATTACCTATAATTACACTTTGTGATCATTTTAAAACATTTCTGGTGTACCTGGGTTCATGAGAAACTCCTTAAATTTTGAATTTTTTAATGATATTTTTTCTGTTATTTTTAACAATTTGTCGTGTACCCCGGTACATGAAAAATTCTTAATTTTTCAATTTTTGTAAAATTCAAAAATTACCTATAATTACACTTTGTGATCATTTTAAAACATTTCTGGTGTACCTGGGTTCATAAGAAACTCCTTAAATTTTGAATTTTTTAATGATATTTTTTCTGTTATTTTTAACAATTTGTCGTGTACCCCGGTACATGAAAAATTCTTAATTTTTCAATTTTTGTAAAATTCAAAAATTACCTATAATTACACTTTTTGATCATTTTAAAACATTTATGGTGTACCTGGGTTCATGAGAAACTCCTTAAATTTTGAATTTTTTAATGATATTTTTTCTGTTATTTTTAACAATTTGTCGTGTACCCCGGTACATGAAAAATTCCTAATTTTTCAACTTTTGTAAAATTCAAAAATTACCTACAATTACACTTTTTGATCATTTTAAAACATTTCTGGTGTACCTGGGTTCATGAGAAACTCCTTAAATTTTGAATTTTTTAATGATATTTTTTCTGTTATTTTTAACAATTTGTCGTGTACCCCGGTACATGAAAAATTCTTAATTTTTCAATTTTTGTAAAATTCAAAAATTACCTATAATTACACTTTGTGATCATTTTAAAACATTTCTGGTGTACCTGGGTTCATGAGAAACTCCTTAAATTTTGAATTTTTTGATGATATTTTTTTCTGTTATTTTTAACAATTTCTCGTGTACCCCGGTACATGAAAAATTCCTAATTTTTCAACTTTTGTAAAATTCAAAAATTACCTATAATTACACTTTGTCATCATTTTAAAACATTTTTGGTGTACCTAGGTTCATGAGAAACTCATTAAATTTTGAATTTTTAATGATATTTTTTATTTAATTTATAACAATTTGTCGTGTACCCCGGTACATGAAAAATTCTTAATTTTCCAATTTTTGTAAAATTCAAAAATTACCTATAATTACACTTTGTGATCATTTTAAAACATTTCTGGTGTACCTGGGTTCATGAGAAACTCCTTAAATTTTGAATTTTTTGATGATATTTTTTCTGTTATTTTTAACAATTTGTCGTGTACCCCGGTACATGAAAAATTCATAATTTTTCAATTTTTGTAAAATTCAAAAATTACCTATAATTACACTTTGTGATCATTTTAAAACATTTTTCATATACCTGGGTTCATGAGAAACTCCTTAAATTTTGAATTTTTTAATGATATTTTTTCTGTTATTTTTAACAATTTGTCGTGTACCCCGGTACATGAAAAATTCTTAATTTTTCAATTTTTGTAAAATTCAAAAATTACCTATAATTACACTTTGTGATCATTTTAAAACATTTCTGGTGTACCTAGGTTCATGAGAAACTCCTTAAATTTTGAATTTTTTAATGATATTTTTTCTGTTTTTTTTAACAATTTGTCGTGTACCCCGGTACATGAAAAATTCTTAATTTTTCAATTTTTGTAAAATTCAAAAATTACCTATAATTACATTTTGTGATCATTTTAAAACATTTCTGGTGTACCTGGGTTCTTGAGAAACTCCTTAAATTTTGAATTTTTTAATGATATTTTTTTCTGTTATTTTTAACAATTTCTCGTGTACCCCGGTACATGAAAAATTCTTAATTTTTCAATTTTTGTAAAATTCAAAAATTACCTATAATTACACTTTGTGATCATTTTAAAACATTTCTGGTGTACCTGGGTTCATAAGAAACTCCTTAAATTTTGAATTTTTTAATGATATTTTTTCTTTTATTTTTAACAATTTGTCGTGTACCCCGGTACATGAAAAATTCTTAATTTTTCAATTTTTGTAAAATTCAAAAATTACCTATAATTACACTTTTTGATCATTTTAAAACATTTCTGGTGTACCTGGGTTCATGAGAAACTCCTTAAATTTTGAAATTTTTAATGATATTTTTTCTGTTATTTTTAACAATTTGTCGTGTACCCCGGTACATGAAAAATTCCTAATTTTTCAACTTTTGTAAAATTCAAAAATTACCTATAATTACACTTTTTGATCATTTTAAAACATTTCTGGTGTACCTGGGTTCATGAGAAACTCCTTAAATTTTGAATTTTTTAATGATATTTTTTCTGTTATTTTTAACAATTTGTCGTGTACCCCGGTACATGAAAAATTCCTAATTTTTCAATTTTTGTAAAATTCAAAAATTACCTATAATTACACTTTGTGATCATTTTAAAACATTTCTGGTGTACCTGGGTTCATGAGAAACTCCTTAAATTTTGAATTTTTTAATGATATTTTTTCTATTATTTTTAACAATTTGTCGTGTACCCCGGTACATGAAAAATTCATAATTTTTCAATTTTTGTAAAATTCAAAAATTACCTATAATTACACTTTGTGATCATTTTAAAACATTTCTGGTGTACATGGGTTCATGAGAAACTCCTTAAATTTTGAATTTTTTAATGATATTTTTTCTGTTATTTTTAACAATTTGTCGTGTACCCCGGTACATGAAAAATTCCTAATTTTTCAATTTTTGTAAAATTCAAAAATTACCTATAATTACACTTTTTGATCATTTTAAAACATTTCTGGTGTACCTGGGTTCATGAGAAACTCCTTAAATTTTGAATTTTTTAATGATATTTTTTCTGTTATTTTTAACAATTTGTCGTGTACCCCCGGTACATGAAAAATTCCTAATTTTTCAACTTTTGTAAAATTCAAAAATTACCTATAATTACACTTTTTGATCATTTTAAAACATTTCTGGTGTACCTGGGTTCATGAGAAACTCCTTAAATTTTGAATTTTTAATGATATTTTTTCTGTTATTTTTAACAATTTGTCGTGTACCCCTGTACATGAAAAATTCTTAATTTTTCAATTTTTGTAAAATTCAAAAATTACCTATAATTACACTTTGTGATCATTTTAAAACATTTCTGGTGTACCTGGGTTCATGAGAAACTCATTAAATTTTGAATTTTTTAATGATATTTTTTCTGTTATTTTTAACAATTTGTCGTGTACCCCGGTACATGAAAAATTCTTAATTTTTCAATTTTTGTAAAATTCAAAAATTACCTATAATTACACTTTTTGATCATTTTAAAACATTTCTGGTGTACCTGGGTTCATGAGAAACTCCTTAAATTTTGAATTTTTTAATGATATTTTTTCTGTTATTTTTAACAATTTGTCGTGTACCCCGGTACATGAAAAATTCCTAATTTTTCAACTTTTGTAAAATTCAAAAATTACCTATAATTACACTTTTTGATCATTTTAAAACATTTCTGGTGTACCTGGGTTCATGAGAAACTCCTTAAATTTTGAATTTTTTAATGATATTTTTTCTGTTATTTTTAACAATTTGTCGTGTACCCCGGTACATGAAAAATTCTTAATTTTTCAATTTTTGTAAAATTCAAAAATTACCTATAATTACACTTTGTGATCATTTTAAAACATTTCTGGTGTACCTGGGTTCATGAGAAACTCCTTAAATTTTGAATTTTTTGATGATATTTTTTCTGTTATTTTTAACAATTTGTCGTGTACCCCGGTACATGAAAAATTCATAATTTTTCAATTTTTGTAAAATTCAAAAATTACCTATAATTACACTTTGTGATCATTTTAAAACATTTTTCATATACCTGGGTTCATGAGAAACTCCTTAAATTTTGAATTTTTTAATGATATTTTTTCTGTTATTTTTAACAATTTGTCGTGTACCCCGGTACATGAAAAATTCTTAATTTTTCAATTTTTGTAAAATTCAAAAATTACCTATAATTACACTTTGTGATCATTTTAAAACATTTCTGGTGTACCTAGGTTCATGAGAAACTCCTTAAATTTTGAATTTTTTAATGATATTTTTTCTGTTTTTTTAACAATTTGTCGTGTACCCCGGTACATGAAAAATTCTTAATTTTTCAATTTTTGTAAAATTCAAAAATTACCTATAATTACACTTTGTGATCATTTTAAAACATTTCTGGTGTACCTGGGTTCATGAGAAACTCCTTAAATTTTGAATTTTTTAATGATATTTTTTCTGTTATTTTTAACAATTTGTCGTGTACCCCGGTACATGAAAAATTCTTAATTTTTCAATTTTTGTAAAATTCAAAAATTACCTATAATTACACTTTGTGATCATTTTAAAACATTTCTGGTGTACCTGGGTTCATAAGAAACTCCTTAAATTTTGAATTTTTTAATGATATTTTTTCTGTTATTTTTAACAATTTGTCGTGTACCCCGGTACATGAAAAATTCTTAATTTTTCAATTTTGTAAAATTCAAAAATTACCTATAATTACACTTTTTGATCATTTTAAAACATTTATGGTGTACCTGGGTTCATGAGAAACTCCTTAAATTTTGAATTTTTTAATGATATTTTTTCTGTTATTTTTAACAATTTGTCGTGTACCCCGGTACATGAAAAATTCCTAATTTTTCAACTTTTGTAAAATTCAAAAATTACCTACAATTACACTTTTTGATCATTTTAAAACATTTCTGGTGTACCTGGGTTCATGAGAAACTCCTTAAATTTTGAATTTTTTAATGATATTTTTTCTGTTATTTTTAACAATTTGTCGTGTACCCCGGTACATGAAAAATTCTTAATTTTTCAATTTTTGTAAAATTCAAAAATTACCTATAATTACACTTTGTGATCATTTTAAAACATTTCTGGTGTACCTGGGTTCATGAGAAACTCCTTAAATTTTGAATTTTTTGATGATATTTTTTTCTGTTATTTTTAACAATTTCTCGTGTACCCCGGTACATGAAAAATTCCTAATTTTTCAACTTTTGTAAAATTCAAAAATTACCTATAATTACACTTTGTCATCATTTTAAAACATTTTTGGTGTACCTAGGTTCATGAGAAACTCATTAAATTTTGAATTTTTAATGATATTTTTTATTTAATTTATAACAATTTGTCGTGTACCGGCCCGGTACATGAAAAATTCTTAATTTTCCAATTTTTGTAAAATTCAAAAATTACCTATAATTACACTTTGTGATCATTTTAAAACATTTCTGGTGTACCTGGGTTCATGAGAAACTCCTTAAATTTTGAATTTTTTGATGATATTTTTTTAGTTATTTTTAACAATTTGTCGTGTACCCCGGTACATGAAAAATTCATAATTTTTCAATTTTTGTAAAATTCAAAAATTACCTATAATTACACTTTGTGATCATTTTAAAACATTTTTCATATACCTGGGTTCATGAGAAACTCCTTAAATTTTGAATTTTTTAATGATATTTTTTCTGTTATTTTTAACAATTTGTCGTGTACCCCGGTACATGAAAAATTCTTAATTTTTCAATTTTTGTAAAATTCAAAAATTACCTATAATTACACTTTGTGATCATTTTAAAACATTTCTGGTGTACCTAGGTTCATGAGAAACTCCTTAAATTTTGAATTTTTTAATGATATTTTTTCTGTTTTTTTTAACAATTTGTCGTGTACCCCGGTACATGAAAAATTCTTAATTTTTCAATTTTTGTAAAATTCAAAAATTACCTATAATTACATTTTGTGATCATTTTAAAACATTTCTGGTGTACCTGGGTTCTTGAGAAACTCCTTAAATTTTGAATTTTTTAATGATATTTTTTCTGTTATTTTTAACAATTTGTCGTGTACCCCGGTAAATGAAAAATTCTTAATTTTTCAATTTTTGTAAAATTCAAAAATTACCTATAATTACACTTTGTGATCATTTTAAAACATTTCTGGTGTACCTGGGTTCATGAGAAACTCCTTAAATTTTGAATTTTTTGATGATATTTTTTCTGTTATTTTTAACAATTTGTCGTGTACCCCGGTACATGAAAAATTCATAATTTTTCAATTTTTGTAAAATTCAAAAATTACCTATAATTACACTTTGTGATCATTTTAAAACATTTTTCATATACCTGGGTTCATGAGAAACTCCTTAAATTTTGAATTTTTTAATGATATTTTTTCTGTTATTTTTAACAATTTGTCGTGTACCCCGGTACATGAAAAATTCTTAATTTTTCAATTTTTGTAAAATTCAAAAATTACCTATAATTACACTTTGTGATCATTTTAAAACATTTCTGGTGTACCTAGGTTCATGAGAAACTCCTTAAATTTTGAATTTTTTAATGATATTTTTTCTGTTTTTTTTAACAATTTGTCGTGTACCCCGGTACATGAAAAATTCTTAATTTTTTAATTTTTGTAAAATTCAAAAATTACCTATAATTACACTTTGTGATCATTTTAAAACATTTCTGGTGTACCTGGGTTCATGAGAAACTCCTTAAATTTTGAATTTTTTAATGATATTTTTTCTGTTATTTTTAACAATTTGTCGTGTACCCCGGTACATGAAAAATTCTTAATTTTTCAATTTTTGTAAAATTCAAAAATTACCTATAATTACACTTTGTGATCATTTTAAAACATTTCTGGTGTACCTGGGTTCATAAGAAACTCCTTAAATTTTGAATTTTTTAATGATATTTTTTCTGTTATTTTTAACAATTTGTCGTGTACCCCGGTACATGAAAAATTCTTAATTTTTCAATTTTTGTAAAATTCAAAAATTACCTATAATTACACTTTTTGATCATTTTAAAACATTTCTGGTGTACCTGGGTTCATGAGAAACTCCTTAAATTTTGAATTTTTTAATGATATTTTTTCTGTTATTTTTAACAATTTGTCGTGTACCCCGGTACATGAAAAATTCCTAATTTTTCAACTTTTGTAAAATTCAAAAATTACCTACAATTACACTTTTTGATCATTTTAAAACATTTCTGGTGTACCTGGGTTCATGAGAAACTCCTTAAATTTTGAATTTTTTAATGATATTTTTTCTGTTATTTTTAACAATTTGTAGTGTACCCCGGTACATGAAAAATTCTTAATTTTTCAATTTTTGTAAAATTCAAAAATTACCTATAATTACACTTTGTGATCATTTTAAAACATTTCTGGTGTACCTGGGTTCATGAGAAACTCCTTAAATTTTGAATTTTTTGATGATATTTTTTTCTGTTATTTTTAACAATTTCTCGTATACCCCGGTACATGAAAAATTCCTAATTTTTCAACTTTTGTAAAATTCAAAAATTACCTATAATTACACTTTGTCATCATTTTAAAACATTTTTGGTGTACCTGGGTTCATGAGAAACTCATTAAATTTTGAATTTTTAATGATATTTTTTATTTAATTTATAACAATTTGTCGTGTACCCCGGTACATGAAAAATTCTTAATTTTCCAATTTTTGTAAAATTCAAAAATTACCTATAATTACACTTTGTGATCATTTTAAAACATTTCTGGTGTACCTGGGTTCATGAGTAACTCCTTAAATTTTGAATTTTTTAATGATATTTTTTCTGTTATTTTTAACAATTTGTCGTGTACCCCGGTACATGAAAAATTCTTAATTTTTCAATTTTTTTAAAATTCAAAGATTACCTATAATTACACTTTGTGATCATTTTAAAACATTTATGGTGTACCTGGGTTCATGAGAAACTCTTTAAATTTTGAATTTTTTAATGATATTTTTCTGTTATTTTTAACAATTTGTCGTGTACCCCGGTACATGAAAAATTCTTAATTTTTCAATTTTTGTAAAATTCAAAAATTACCTATAATTACACTTTGTGATCATTTTAAAACATTTCTGGTGTACCTGGGTTCATGAGAAACTCCTTAAATTTTGAATTTTTTAATGATATTTTTTCTGTTATTTTTAACTATTTGTCGTGTACCCCGGTACATGAAAAATTCATAATTTTTCAATTTTTGTAAAATTCAAAAATCACCTATAATTACACTTTGTGATCATTTTAAAACATTTTTCATATACCTGGGTTCATGAGAAACTCCTTAAATTTTGAATTTTTTAATAATATTTTTTCTGTTATTTTTAACAATTTGTCGTGTACCCCGGTACATGAAAAATTCTTAATTTTTCAATTTTTGTAAAATTCAAAAATTACCTATAATTACACTTTGTGATCATTTTAAAACATTTCTGGTGTACCTAGGTTCATGAGAAACTCCTTAAATTTTGAATTTTTTAATGATATTTTTTCTGTTATTTTTAACAATTTGTCGTGTACCCCGGTACATGAAAAATTCCTAATTTTTCAATTTTTGTAAAATTCAAAAATTACCTATAATTACACTTTGTGATCATTTAAAAACATTTTTGGTATACCTGGGTTCATGAGAAACTCCTTAAATTTTGAATTTTTTAATGATATTTTTTCTGTTATTTTTAACAATTTGTCGTGTACCCCGGTACATGAAAAATTCTTAATTTTTCAATTTTTGTAAAATTCAAAAATTACCTATAATTACACTTTGTGATCATTTTAAAATATTTCTGGTGTACCTGGGTTCATAAGAAACTCCTTAAATTTTGAATTTTTTATTGATATTTTTTCTGTTATTTTTAACAATTTGTCGTGTACCCCGGTACATGAAAAATTCTTAATTTTTCAATTTTTGTAAAATTCAAAAATTACCTATAATTACACTTTGTGATCATTTTAAAACATTTTTCATATACCTGGGTTCATGAGAAACTCCTTAAATTTTGAATTTTTTAATGATATTTTTTCTGTTATTTTTAACAATTTGTCGTGTACCCCGGTACATGAAAAATTCTTAATTTTTCAATTTTTGTAAAAATTCAAAAATTACCTATAATTACACTTTGTGATCATTTTAAAACATTTCTGGTGTACCTAGGTTCATGAGAAACTCCTTAAATTTTGAATTTTTTAATGATATTTTTTCTGTTTTTTTTAACAATTTGTCGTGTACCCCGGTACATGAAAAATTCTTAATTTTTCAATTTTTGTAAAATTCAAAAATTACCTATAATTACACTTTGTGATCATTTTAAAACATTTCTGGTGTACCTGGGTTCATGAGAAACTCCTTAAATTTTGAATTTTTTAATGATATTTTTTCTGTTATTTTTAACAATTTGTCGTGTACCCCGGTACATGAAAAATTCTTAATTTTTCAATTTTTGTAAAATTCAAAAATTACCTATAATTACACTTTGTGATCATTTTAAAACATTTCTGGTGTACCTGGGTTCATAAGAAACTCCTTAAATTTTGAATTTTTTAATGATATTTTTTCTGTTATTTTTAACAATTTGTCGTGTACCCCGGTACATGAAAAATTCTTAATTTTTCAATTTTTGTAAAATTCAAAAATTACCTATAATTACACTTTTTGATCATTTTAAAACATTTCTGGTGTACCTGGGTTCATGAGAAACTCCTTAAATTTTGAATTTTTTAATGATATTTTTTCTGTTATTTTTAACAATTTGTCGTGTACCCCGGTACATGAAAAATTCCTAATTTTTCAACTTTTGTAAAATTCAAAAATTACCTATAATTACACTTTGTGATCATTTTAAAACATTTTTGGTGTACCTGGGTTTATGAGAAACTCCTTAAATTTTGAATTTTTTAATGATATTTTTTATTTTATTTATAACAATTTGTCGTGTACCCCGGTACATGAAAAATTCTTAATTTTTCAATTTTTGTAAAATTCAAAAATTACCTATAATTACACTTTGTGATCATTTTAAAACATTTCTGGTGTACCTGGGTTCATGAGAAACTCCTTAAATTTTGAATTTTTTTAATCATATTTTTCTGTTATTTTTAACAATTTGTCGTGTACCCCGGTACATGAAAAATTCTTAATTTTTTAATTTTTGTAAAATTCAAAGATTACCTATAATTACACTTTGTGATCATTTTAAAACATTTCTGGTGTACCTAGGTTCATGAGAAACTCCTTAAATTTTGAATTTTTTAATGATATTTTTCTGTTATTTTTAACAATTTGTCATGTACCCCGGTACATGAAAAATTCTTAATTTTTCAATTTTTGTAAAATTAAAAAATTACCTATAATTACACTTTGTGATCATTTTAAAACATTTTTGGTGTACCTGGGTTAATGAGAAACTCCTTAAATTTTGAATTTTTTAATGATATTTTTTCTGTTATTTTTAACAATTTGTCGTGTACCCCGGTACATGAAAAATTCCTAATTTTTCAATTTTTGTAAAATTCAAAAATTACCTATAATTACACTTTGTGATCATTTTAAAACATTTTTGGTGTACCTGGGTTCATGACAAACTCCTTAAATTTTGAATTTTTTAATGATATTTTTTCTGTTATTTTTAACAATTTGTCGTGTACCCCGGTACATGAAAAATTCTTAATTTTTCAATTTTTGTAAACATAAAAAATTACCTATAATTACACTTTGTGATCATTTTAAAACATTTCTGGTGTACCTGGGTTCATGAGAAACTCCATAAATTTTGAATTTTTTAATGATATTTTTTCTGTTATTTTTAACAATTTGTCGTGTACCCCGGTACATGAAAAATTCCTAATTTTTCAATTTTTGTAAAATTCAAAAATTACCTATAATTACACTTTGTGATCATTTTAAAACATTTTTGGTGTACCTGGGTTCATGAGAAACTCCTTAAATTTTGAATTTTTTAATGATATTTTTTCTGTTATTTTTAACAATTTGTCGTGTACCCCGGTACATGAAAAATTCTTAATTTTTCAATTTTTGTAAAATTCAAAAATTACCTATAATTACACTTTGTGATCATTTTAAAACATTTCTGGTGTACCTGGGTTCATGAGAAACTCCTTAAATTTTGAATTTTTTAATGATATTTTTTTCTGTTATTTTTAACAATTTCTCGTGTACCCTGGTACATGAAAAATTCCTAATTTTTCAACTTTTGTAAAATTCAAAAATTACCTATAATTACACTTTATGATCATTTTAAAACATTTTTGGTGTACCTGGGTTCATGAGAAACTCATTAAATTATGAATTTTTTAATGATATTTTTTATTTTATTTATAACAATTTGTCGTGTACCCCGGTACATGAAAAATTCTTAATTTTCCAATTTTCGTAAAATTCAAAAATTACCTATAATTACACTTTGTGATCATTTTAAAACATTTCTGGTGTAGCTGGGTTCATGAGAAACTCCTTAAATTTTGAATTTTTTAATGATATTTTTTCTGTTATTTTTAACAATTTGTCGTGTACCCCGGTACATGAAAAATTCTTAATTTTTCAATTTTTTTAAAATTCAAATATTACCTATAATTACACTTTGTGATCATTTTAAAACATTTCTGGTGTACCTGGGTTCATGAGAAACTCCTTAAATTTTGAATTTTTTAATGATATTTTTTTCTGTTATTTTTAACAATTTCTCGGGTACCCCGGTACATGAAAAATTCCTAATTTTTCAACTTTTGTAAAATTCAAAAATTACCTATAATTACACTTTGTGATCATTTTAAAACATTTTTGGTGTACCTGGGTTCATGAGAAACTCATTAAATTTTGAATTTTTTAATGATATTTTTTATTTAATTTATAACAATTTGTCGTGTACCCCGGTACATGAAAAATTCTTAATTTTTAAATTTTTGTAAAATTCAAAGATTACCTATAATTACACTTTGTGATCATTTTAAAACATTTCTGGTGTACCTGGGTTCATGAGAAACTCCTTAAATTTTGAATTTTTTAATGATATTTTTTCTGTTATTTTTAACAATTTGTCGTGTACCCCGGTACATGAAAAATTCTTAATTTTTCAATTTTTTTAAAATTCAAAAATTACCTATAATTACACTTTGTGATCATTTTAAAACATTTATGGTGTACCTGGGTTCATGAGAAACTCCTTAAATTTTGAATTTTTTAATGATATTTTTTCTGTTATTTTTAACAATTTGTCGTGTACCCCGGTACATGAAAAATTCTTAATTTTTCAATTTTTGTAAAATTCAAAGATTACCTATAATTACACTTTGTGATCATTTTAAAACATTTCAAGTGTACCTGGGTTCATGAGAAACTCCTTAAATTTTGAATTTTTTAATGATATTTTTTCTGTTATTTTTAACAATTTGTCGTGTACCCCGGTACATGAAAAATTCCTAATTTTTCAATTTTAATAAAATTCAAAATTTACCTATAATTACACTTTGTGATCATTTTAAAACATTTTTGGTATACCTGGGTTCATGAGAAACTCCTTAAATTTTGAATTTTTTAATGATATTTTTTCTGTTATTTTTAACAATTTGTCGTGTACCCCGGTACATGAAAAATTCCTAATTTTTCAATTTTTGTAAAATTCAAAAATTACCTATAATTACACTTTGTGATCATTTTAAAACATTTCTGGTGTGCCTGGGTTCATGAGAAACTCATTAAATTTTGAAATTTTTAATGTTATTTTTTCTGTTATTTTTAACAGTTTGTCGTGTACCCCCGGTACATGAAAAATACTTAATTTTTCAATTTTGTAAAATTCAAAAATTACCTATAATTATACTTTGTGAACATTTTAAAACTTTTCTAGTGTGCCTGGGTTCATGAGAAACTCCTTAAATTTTGAAATTTTTAATGATATTTTTTCTGTTATTTTTAACAATTTGTCGTGTACCCCGATACATGAAAAATTCTTAATTTTTCAATTTTTGTAAAATTTAAAAATTACCTATAATTACACTTTGTGATCATTTTAAAACATTTTTGGTGTACCTGGGTTCATGAGAAACTCCTTAAATTTTGAAATTTTTAATGATATTTTTTCTGTTATTTGTAACAATTTGTCGTGTACCCCGGTACATGAAAAATTCTTAATTTTTCAATTTTTCTAAAATTCAAAAATTACCTATAATTACACTTTGTGATCATTTAAAACATTTCTGGTGTACCTGGGTTCATGAGAAACTCCTTAAATTTTGAATTTTTTAATGATATTTTTTCTGTTATTTTTAACAATTTGTCGTGTACTCCGGTACATGAAAAATTCTTAATTTTTAAACTTTTGTAAAATTCAAAGATTACCTATAATTACACTTTGTGATCATTTTAAAACATTTCTGGTGTACCTGGGTTCATGAGAAACTCCTTAAATTTTGAATTTTTTAATGATATTTTTTCTGTTATTTTTAACAATTTGTCGTGTACCCCGGTACATGAAAAATTCCTAATTTTTGAATTTTTGTAAAATTCAAAAATTACCTATAATTACACTTTGTGATCATTTTAAAACATTTCTGGTGTGCCTGGGTTCATGAGAAACTCCTTAAATTTTGAAATTTTTAATGATATTTTTTCTGTTATTTTTAACAATTTGTCGTGTACCCCGGTACATGAAAAATTCTTAATTTTTCAATTTTTGTAAAATTCAAAAATTACCTATAATTACACTTTGTGATCATTTAAAACATTTCTGGTTTAACTGGGTTCATGAGAAACTCCTTAAATTTTGAATTTTTTAATGATATTTTTTCTGTTATTTTTAACAATTTGTCGTGTACCCCGGTACATGAAAAATTCTTAATTTTTCAATTTTTGTAAAATTCAAAAATTACCTATAATTACACTTTGTGATCATTTAAAACATTTCTGGTGTACCTGGGTTCATGAGAAACTCCTTAAATTTTGAATTTTTTAATGATATTTTTCTGTTATTTTTAACAATTTGTCGTGTACCCCGGTACATGAAAAATTCCTAATTTTTCAATTTTTGTAAAATTCAAAAATTACCTATAATTACACTTTGTGATCATTTTAAAACATTTTTGGTGTACCTGGGTTCATGAGAAACTCCTTAAATTTTGAATTTTTTAATGATATTTTTTCTGTTATTTTTAACAATTTGTCGTGTACCCCGGTACATGAAAAATTCTTAATTTTTCAATTTTTGTAAAATTCAAAAATTACCTATAATTACACTTTGTGATCATTTTAAAAACATTTCTGGTGTACCTGGGTTCATGAGAAACTCCTTAAATTTTGAATTTTTTAATGATATTTTTTTCTGTTATTTTTAACAATTTCTCGTGTACCCCGGTACATGAAAAATTCCTAATTTTTCAACTTTTGTAAAATTCAAAAATTACCTATAATTAAACTTTGTGATCATTTTAAAACATTTTTGGTGTACCTGGGTTCATGAGAAACTCATTAAATTTTGAATTTTTTAATGATATTTTTTATTTTATTTATAACAATTTGTCGTGTACCCCGGTACATGAAAAATTCTTAATTTTCCAATTTTCGTAAAATTCAAAAATTACCTATAATTACACTTTGTGATCATTTTAAAACATTTCTGGTGTACCTAGGTTCATGAGAAACTCCTTAAATTTTGAATTTTTTAATGATATTTTTTCTGTTATTTTTAACAATTTGTCGTGTACCCCGGTACATGAAAAATTCTTAATTTTTCAATTTTTTTAAAATTCAAAAATTACCTATAATTACACTTTGTGATCATTTTAAAACATTTCTGGTGTACCTGGGTTCATGAGAAACTCCTTAAATTTTGAATTTTTTAATGATATTTTTTTCTGTTATTTTTAACAATTTCTCGTGTACCCCGGTACATGAAAAATTCCTAATTTTTCAATTTTTGTAAAATTCAAAAATTACCTATAATTACACTTTGTGATCATTTTAAAACATTTTTGGTGTACCTGGGTTCATGAGAAACTCATTAAATTTTGAATTTTTTAATGATATTTTTTATTTAATTTATAACAATTTGTCGTGTACCCCGGTACATGAAAACTTCTTAATTTTTAAATTTTTGTAAAATTCAAAGATTACCCATAATTACACTTTGTGATCATTTTAAAACATTTCTGGTGTACCTGGGTTCATGAGAAACTCCTTAAATTTTGAATTTTTTAATGATATTTTTTCTGTTATTTTTAACAATTTGTCGTGTACCCCGGTACATGAAAAATTCTTAATTTTTCAATTTTTTTAAAATTCAAAAATTACCTATAATTACACTTTGTGATCATTTTAAAACATTTCTGGTGTGCCTGGGTTCATGAGAAACTCCTTAGATTTTGAAATTTTTAATGATATTTTTTCTGTTATTTTTAACAATTTGTCGTGTACCTGGGTACATGAAAAATTCTTAATTTTTCAATTTTTGTAAAATTCAAAAATTACCTATAATTACACTTTGTGATCATTTAAAACATTTCTGGTGTACCTGGGTTCATGAGAAACTCCTTAAATTTTGAATTTTTTAATGATATTTTTTCTGTTATTTTTAACAATTTGTCGTGTACCCCCGGTACATGAAAAATTCTTAATTTTTAAATTTTTGTAAAATTCAAAGATTACCTATAATTACACTTTGTGATCATTTTAAAACATTTCTGGTGTACCTGGGTTCATGAGAAACTCTTTAAATTTTGAATTTTTTAATGATATTTTTTCTGTTATTTTTAACAATTTGTCGTGTACCCCGGTACATGAAAAATTCCTAATTTTTCAATTTTTGTAAAATTCAAAAATTACCTATAATTACACTTTATGATCATTTTAAAAACATTTTTGGTGTACCTGGGTTCATGAGAAACTCCTTAAATTTTGAATTTTTTAATGATATTTTTTCTGTTATTTTTAACAATTTGTCGTGTACCCCGGTACATGAAAAAATTCCTAATTTTTGAATTTTTGTAAAATTCAAAAATTACCTATAATTACACTTTGTGATCATTTTAAAACATTTCTGGTGTGCCTGGGTTCATGAGAAACTCCTTAAATTTTGAAATTTTTAATGATATTTTTTCTGTTATTTTTAACAATTTGTCGTGTACCCCCGGTACATGAAAAATTCTTAATTTTTCAATTTTTGTAAAATTCAAAAATTACCTATAATTACACTTTGTGATCATTTAAAACATTTCTAGTGTAACTGGGTTCATGAGAAACTCCTTAAATTTTAAATTTTTTAATGATATTTTTTCTGTTATTTTTAACAATTTGTCGTGTACCCCGGTACATGAAAAATTCTTAATTTTTCAATTTTTGTAAAATTCAAAAATTACCTATAATTACACTTTGTGATCATTTAAAACATTTCTGGTGTACCTGGGTTCATGAGAAACTCCTTAAATTTTGAATTTTTTAATGATATTTTTCTGTTATTTTTAACAATTTGTCGTGTACCCCGGTACATGAAAAATTCCTAATTTTTCAATTTTTGTAAAATTCAAAAATTACCTATAATTACACTTTGTGATCATTTTAAAACATTTTTGGTGTACCTGGGTTCATGAGAAACTCCTTAAATTTTGAATTTTTTAATGATATTTTTTCTGTTATTTTTAACAATTTGTCGTGTACCCCGGTACATGAAAAATTCTTAATTTTTCAATTTTTGTAAAATTCAAAAATTACCTATGATTACACTTTGTGATCATTTTAAAACATTTCTGGTGTACCTGGGTTCATGAGAAACTCCTTAAATTTTGAATTTTTTAATGATATTTTTTTCTGTTATTTTTAACAATTTCTCGTGTACCCCGGTACATGAAAAATTCCTAATTTTTCAACTTTTGTAAAATTCAAAAATTACCTATAATTAAACTTTGTGATCATTTTAAAACATTTTTGGTGTACCTGGGTTCATGAGAAACTCATTAAATTTTGAATTTTTTAATGATATTTTTTATTTTATTTATAACAATTTGTCGTGTACCCCGGTACATGAAAAATTCTTAATTTTCCAATTTTCGTAAAATTCAAAAATTACCTATAATTACACTTTGTGATCATTTTAAAACATTTCTGGTGTACCTGGGTTCATGAGAAACTCCTTAAATTTTGAATTTTTTAATGATATTTTTTCTGTTATTTTTAACAATTTGTCGTGTACCCCGGTACATGAAAAATTCTTAATTTTCAATTTTTTTAAAATTCAAAAATTACCTATAATTACACTTTGTGATCATTTTAAAACATTTCTGGTGTACCTGGGTTCATGAGAAACTCCTTAAATTTTGAATTTTTTAATGATATTTTTTCTGTTATTTTTAACAATTTGTCGTGTACTCCGGTACATGAAAAATTCTTAATTTTTAAACTTTTGTAAAATTCAAAGATTACCTATAATTACACTTTGTGATCATTTTAAAACATTTCTGGTGTACCTGGGTTCATGAGAAACTCCTTAAATTTTGAATTTTTTAATGATATTTTTTCTGTTATTTTTAACAATTTGTCGTGTACCCCGGTACATGAAAAATTCCTAATTTTTGAATTTTTGTAAAATTCAAAAATTACCTATAATTACACTTTGTGATCATTTTAAAACATTTCTGGTGTGCCTGGGTTCATGAGAAACTCCTTAAATTTTGAAATTTTTAATGATATTTTTTCTGTTATTTTTAACAATTTGTCGTGTACCCCGGTACATGAAAAATTCTTAATTTTTCAATTTTTTAAAAATTCAAAAATTACCTATAATTACACTTTGTGATCATTTAAAACATTTCTGGTGTACCTGGGTTCATGAGAAACTCCTTAAATTTTGAATTTTTTAATGATATTTTTTCTGTTATTTTTAACAATTTGTCGTGTACCCCGGTACATGAAAAATTCTTAATTTTTCAATTTTTGTAAAATTCAAAGATTACCTATAATTACACTTTGTGATCATTTTAAAACATTTCTGGTGTACCTGGGTTCATGAGAAACTCCTTAAATTTTGAATTTTTTAATGATATTTTTTCTGTTATTTTTAACAATTTGTCGTGTACCCCGGTACATGAAAAATTCCTAATTTATCAATTTTAATAAAATTCAAAAATTACATATAATTACACTTTGTGATAATTTTAAAACATTTTTGGTATACCTGGGTTCATGAGAAACTCCTTAAATTTTGAATTTTTTAATGATATTTTTTCTATTATTTTTAACAATTTGTCGTGTACCCCGGTAAATGAAAAATTCCTAATTTTTCAATTTTTGTAAAATTCAAAAATTACCTATAATTACACTTTGTGATCATTTTAAAACATTTCTGGTGTGCCTGGGTTCATGAGAAACTCATTAAATTTTGAAATTTTTAATGTTATTTTTTATGTTATTTTTAACAGTTTGTCGTGTACCCCGGTACATGAAAAATACTTAATTTTTCAATTTTGTAAAATTCAAAAATTACCTATAATTATACTTTGAGATCATTTTAAAACTTTTCTGGTGTGCCTGGGTTCATGAGAAACTCCCTAAATTTTGAAATTTTTAATGATATTTTTTCTGTTATTTTTAACAATTTGTCGTGTACCCCGATACATGAAAAATTCTTAATTTTTCAATTTTTGTAAAATTTAAAAATTACCTATAATTACACTTTGTGATCATTTTAAAACATTTTTGGTGTACCTGGGTTCATGAGAAACTCCTTAAATTTTGAAATTTTTAATGATATTTTTTCTGTTATTTTTAACAATTTGTCGTGTACCCCGGTACATGAAAAATTCTTAATTTTTCAATTTTTGTAAAATTCAAAAATTACCTATAATTACACTTTGTGATCATTTAAAACATTTCTGGTGTACCTGGGTTCATGAGAAACTCCTTAAATTTTGAATTTTTAATGATATATTTTCTGTTATTTTTAACAATTTGTCGTGTACTCCGGTACATGAAAAATTCTTAATTTTTAAACTTTTGTAAAATTCAAAGATTACCTATAATTACACTTTGTGATCATTTTAAAACATTTCTGGTGTACCTGGGTTCATGAGAAACTCCTTAAATTTTGAATTTTTTAATGATATTTTTTCTGTTATTTTTAACAATTTGTCGTGTACCCCGGTACATGAAAAATTCCTAATTTTTGAATTTTTGTAAAATTCAAAAATTACCTATAATTACACTTTGTGATCATTTTAAAACATTTCTGGTGTGCCTGGGTTCATGAGAAACTCCTTAAATTTTGAAATTTTTAATGATATTTTTTCTGTTATTTTTAACAATTTGTCGTGTACCCCGGTACATGAAAAATTCTTAATTTTTCAATTTTTGTAAAATTCAAAAATTACCTATAATTACACTTTGTGATCATTTAAAACATTTCTGGTGTACCTGGGTTCATGAGAAACTCCTTAAATTTTGAATTTTTTAATGATATTTTTTCTGTTATTTTTAACAATTTGTCGTGTACCCCGGTACATGAAAAATTCTTAATTTTTCAATTTTTGTAAAATTCAAAGATTACCTATAATTACACTTTGTGATCATTTTAAAACATTTCTGGTGTGCCTGGGTTCATGAGAAACTCCTTAGATTTTGAAATTTTTAATGATATTTTTTCTGTTATTTTTAACAATTTGTCGTGTACCCCGGTACATGAAAAATTCTTAATTTTTCAATTTTTGTAAAATTCAAAAATTACCTATAATTACACTTTGTGATCATTTAAAACATTTCTGGTGTACCTGGGTTCATGAGAAACTCCTTAAATTTTGAATTTTTTAATGATATTTTTTCTGTTATTTTTAACAATTTGTCGTGTACCCCGGTACATGAAAAATTCTTAATTTTTAAATTTTTGTAAAATTCAAAGATTACCTATAATTACACTTTGTGATCATTTTAAAACATTTCTGGTGTACCTGGGTTCATGAGAAACTCTTTAAATTTTGAATTTTTTAATGATATTTTTTCTGTTATTTTTAACAATTTGTCGTGTACCCCGGTACTGTTGAGTCATTAATTAAGATTGAGTCAAATATGCTAATCGGATCTGTTGCCTGATATGTAGCCTATTCTTTAGCTATCGGTTATGGAATGGGTCTGTCATTCCATACTTAGTTTTTGTTTATATAGCTTATTCGTGACCCTGTTAGGGTTAACTTTTGTAATCTCTTTACAGCGCTCATACAGAATAGTTCTCATTGAATTGTTCTTGAGTTGCATTGTTAATCATTCAACATCAGTTCTTCATATCGTCTGTTTTTGATCTAGTTTATTTACATTATTCCGCATTTTTGAATCACGATCCAACTCTTGCATTTCAACAATTGGTATCAGAGCGGGAGTTAGTGTTATTCTCAGATCTGTTTTTGATTATCTTCATCGTTACAATCGATCTTAGATATCAAATTTTAATCTTTTACGTTCAACTCTTCCTTTTGATTTCTACCTACACTTCTGATTCATTCAAAATAAACGTATCAATGGCTTTTGACGACTCACATACTAAGTCTTTTAATCTTTCAAGCAGTATTGGATCCACTACCAGGACTCTAATTCTATTCACTCAAGAGTATGAAGTCTGGGCGTTACACTTTGAAGATTATGTTCTTGGCATTGAAGAACATGGTGCAACGATCTGGCAAGCCATTACTGAAGAAACTCATGTCCACGCAGCCACAAGAAGGGCTATCAAAACCCTAAAAGAGTACAACAACTTGCTTGTCTCTCACACAAACATTCCTCAAGACGAAAAAGATAAACTGATGTGCAACATTAAAGCATTTAGAATTATCAGGTTTGCTCTTCAAGCAGATACTCTTCGTCTAGTTAGTTCATGCCAAACAGCTAAAGAGATCTGGGATCGACTTAAAGAATTATATTCTGGAGATGCTGACCTTGAGCACTCTATTCAGACCACTCTTCTTTCCGATTTCGGATCTTTTGTACAAGGTTCGGAAGAAACTCTGACCCAGACCTTTAATCGATATAATCATCTTCTAAGTCGATTATTAAAATACAATCTGGCTCGAACTGTCATTGAGCAAAAGGTCACCTTTCTTGATGGTCTTCGTTCTGAATGGAAGGCTATTGTTTCAACAATAAAAGCCCATGAACAGTTCAAAACTTACACTTTGGCTAAGGTGGTGGGAATTCTGAAATCCCATGAAAAGGAAATCATTTCGGAAGCCAAAGCAACTACCAGTCTTGGCTCCCTTGCACTGGTCGCTGCTGGAAAGAAAACGGCCGAAATTGATTCCGAATCTGACTTTTCCGATGACGATTTGACCAGAGAAGACAAAGCTTTGATGGTATCAAATCCCAAGAAGTTCTTCAAGAAAAACTTCTCCAAATTCAAAAACCGGAATCGACAAGGAGGTTTCCATGCTGAAAAGACTGTGGAAGAAAGTCAGAAAAAGAAGAATGATGAAGAGAAGAAACTAGCAGGCAACTCAGGATATGATTGTCATTACTGTAACGGCAAGAATCACTTTGTGAAAGACTGTTTGCTCCGAAAACAAGCTGAGAAGAAGGAGCAGGTGAAAGATGAAGCTTATTATGCAAAGAAGATTGCAGAGCTGAAAAAGAACGATGCTTCATCTACCAAGGCAGCTTTCGTGGTGAAAGAAGACAGCGAGTTTGGCGCCGTTGAAATCTGGTCAACGGATTCGGAAGATGAGGAGGTAAGGAATCCAACACATGGTCGATGTCTGATGGTGAAAGCTGATCATTCCGAAAGCAAAGGTTATTCTACCGATGGATGTCCTGCCTCAGCAAACTGCTTTGCTGCAAAGCCTATATATGAACAAGTTGAAGAATGTGAGGCTGTGGTCAAAAAGGTACGCTCTATCCTTAAATCTTTAAATATTTGCTCTTCTAGTTATGATGCAGAATTAGATGATCTTAGATTTACCGTTTCCAGTTTGAGTGATAGCTTAAAAAGAACACGTCTAAGTAATTCTAACCTAAATGATCAATTGAGCAGGATATCGAATAAGAATGAGGAGAGACGTATGAGAATCGAGGCGTTGGATAGTGAGTTAGTTAAAGCACGAGATGATATTATTTATGTCAAACGAGATAATTTAGTTCTTGTCAAACAGAGAAACATTTTTTGTTTAATTGCTAAACGTCTTTACAATAATATTACTCAATTACATCTTGATTGTGACATAGGCAGGGGTTTACACAAAATGATTTTGCCCTTTCTTGAGTTGAAAGAGGATGAAATCGATGCAGAATGTCATAGGTGTGAAACCATTGTTTCATCTGATGAGGTTTCGGAAGCTTATCGAATTGGACTTGATAAAATTGAAAGCTATATACAGTCCAAAGAACATAAAAGTATGGTCAAAGAATATTTTTCAGAAAATGATCACGAGGAAATTAAAACAGCAACTCTAAAGAATTTTCATTCACTATGCTCTAAACTAAATTCCGATAATATTCTTATTAATGAGAATATTTCTGACTTTGATGAAAGCGATATGAGTGAAATATCTGTTGAGGATGAAATTGATTGTTCGGAATTCGTATCAAACTCTACTGAAATTAAGAAAAATCTCATTTCTGAAAATTCAGTTACTTTTGCGAGAATTGTTGAAAGTGAAAAATCACACACTTTAACCGAACAAGCTACTGTTTTTCCAAAAATTCAAACTGTACCAAATCAAGTTTTTGTTAAACCAGGCTTAAATACAAAAGATGTAACTGAACTCAAAGTCCTAGTCGATAATGATAATTCCGATTAATTAAGATTGAGTCAAATATGCTAATCGGATCTGTTGCCTGATATGTAGCCTATTCTTTAGCTATCGGTTATGGAATGGGTCTGTCATTCCATACTTAGTTTTTGTTTATATAGCTTATTCGTGACCCTGTTAGGGTTAACTTTTGTAATCTCTTTACAGCGCTCATACAGAATAGTTCTCCTTGAATTGTTCTTGAGTTGCATTGTTAATCATTCAACATCAGTTCTTCATATCGTCTGTTTTTGATCTAGTTTATTTACATTATTCCGCATTTTTGAATCACGATCCAACTCTTGCATTTCAACAGGTACATGAAAAATTCCTAATTTTTCAATTTTTGTAAAATTCAAAAATTACATATAATTACACTTTATGATCATTTTAAAACATTTTTGGTGTACCTGGGTTCATGAGAAACTCCTTAAATTTTGAATTTTTTAATGATATTTTTTCTGTTATTTTTAACAATTTGTCGTGTACCCCGGTACATGAAAAATTCCTAATTTTTCAATTTTAATAAAATTCAAAAATTACCTATAATTACACTTTGTGATCATTTTAAAACATTTTTGGTATACCTGGGTTCATGAGAAACTCCTTAAATTTTGAATTTTTAATGATATTTTTTCTGTTATTTTTAACAATTTGTCGTGTACCCCGGTACATGAAAAATTCCTAATTTTTCAATTTTTGTAAAATTCAAAAATTACCTATAATTACACTTTGTGATCATTTTAAAACATTTCTGGTGTGCCTGGGTTCATGAGAAACTCCTTAAATTTTGAAATTTTTAATGTTATTTTTAATGTTATTTTTAACAGTTTGTCGTGTACCCTGGTACATGAAAAATACTTAATTTTTCAATTTTGTAAAATTCAAAAATTACCTATAATTACACTTTGTGATCATTTAAAACATTTCTGGTGTACCTGGGTTCATGAGAAACTCCTTAAATTTTGAATTTTTTAATGATATTTTTTCTGTTATTTTTAACAATTTGTCGTGTACCCCGGTACATGAAAAATTCTTAATTTTTAAATTTTTGTAAAATTCAAAGATTACCTATAATTACACTTTGTGATCATTTTAAAACATTTTTGGTGTACCTGGGTTCATTAGCAACTCCTTAAATTTTGAATTTTTTAATGATATTTTTTCTGTTATTTTTAACAATTTGTCGTGTACCCCGGTACATGAAAAATTCCTAATTTTTGAATTTTAATAAAATTCAAAAATTACCTATAATTACACTTTGTGATCATTTTAAAACATTTTTGGTATACCTGGGTTCATGAGAAACTCCTTAAATTTTGAATTTTTTAATGATATTTTTTCTGTTATTTTTAACAATTTGTCGTGTAC
Organism: Cichorium intybus; assembly: GCA_023525715.1. Classification (NCBI taxonomy): domain Eukaryota; kingdom Viridiplantae; phylum Streptophyta; class Magnoliopsida; order Asterales; family Asteraceae; genus Cichorium; species Cichorium intybus. Next base: position 103,875 of record JAKNSD010000106.1, read on the forward strand.
CCCGATACATGAAAAATTCCTAATTTTTCAATTTTTGTAAAATTTAAAAATTACCTATAATTACACTTTGTGATCATTTTAAAACATTTTTGGTGTACCTGGGTTCATGAGAAACTCCTTAAATTTTGAAATTTTTAATGATATTTTTTCTGTTATTTTTAACAATTTGTCGTGTACCCCGGTACATGAAAAATTCTTAATTTTTCAATTTTTGTAAAATTCAAAAATTACCTATAATTACACTTTGTGATCATTTAAAACATTTCTGGTGTACCTGGGTTCATGAGAAACTCCTTAAATTTTGAATTTTTTAATGATATTTTTTCTGTTATTTTTAACAATTTGTCGTGTACCCCGGTACATGAAAAATTCTTAATTTTTCAATTTTTGTAAAATTCAAAGATTACCTATAATTACACTTTGTGATCATTTTAAAACATTTCTGGTGTGCCTGGGTTCATGAGAAACTCCTTAAATTTTGAAATTTTTAATGATATTTTTTCTGTTATTTTTAACAATTTGTCGTGTACCCCGGTACATGAAAAATTCTTAATTTTTCAATTTTTGTAAAATTCAAAAATTACCTATAATTACACTTTGTGATCATTTAAAACATTTCTGGTGTACCTGGGTTCATGAGAAACTACTTAAATTTTGAATTTTTTAATGATATTTTTTCTGTTATTTTTAACAATTTGTCGTGTACCCCGGTACATGAAAAATTCTTAATTTTTAAATTTTTCTAAAATTCAAAGATTACCTATAATTACACTTTGTGATCATTTTAAAACATTTCTGGTGTACCTGGGTTCATGAGAAACTCTTTAAATTTTGAATTTTTTAATGATATTTTTTCTGTTATTTTTAACAATTTGTCGTGTACCCCGGTACTTGAAAAATTCCTAAATTTTCAATTTTTGTAAAATTCAAAAATTACCTATAATTACACTTTATGATCATTTTAAAACATTTTTGGTGTACCTGGGTTCATGAGAAACTCCTTAAATTTTGAATTTTTTAATGATATTTTTTCTGTTATTTTTAACAATTTGTCGTGTTTTCTGTTATTTTTAACAATTTGTCGTGTACCCCGGTACATGAAAAATTCTTAATTTTTCAATTTTTGTAAAATTCAAAGATTACCTATAATTACACTTTGTGATCATTTTAAAACATTTCTGGTGTGCCTGGGTTCATGAGAAACTCCTTAAATTTTGAAAATTTTAATGATATTTTTTCTGTTATTTTTAACAATTTGTCGTGTACCCCGGTACATGAAAAATTCTTAATTTTTCAATTTTTGTAAAATTCAAAAATTACCTATAATTACACTTTGTGATCATTTAAAACATTTCTGGTGTACCTGGGTTCATGAGAAACTCCTTAAATTTTGAATTTTTTAATGATATTTTTTCTGTTATTTTTAACAATTTGTCGTGTACCCCGGTACATGAAAAATTCTTAATTTTTAAATTTTTCTAAAATTCAAAGATTACCTATAATTACACTTTGTGATCATTTTAAAACATTTCTGGTGTACCTGGGTTCATGAGAAACTCTTTAAATTTTGAATTTTTTAATGATATTTTTTCTGTTATTTTTAACAATTTGTCGTGTACCCCGGTACTTCAAAAATTCCTAATTTTTCAATTTTTGTAAAATTCAAAAATTACCTATAATTACACTTTATGATCATTTTAAAACATTTTTGGTGTACCTGGGTTCATGAGAAACTCCTTAAATTTTGAATTTTTTAATGATATTTTTTCTGTTATTTTTAACAATTTGTCGTGTTTTCTGTTATTTTTAACAATTTGTCGTGTACCCCGGTACATGAAAAATTCTTAATTTTTCAATTTTTGTAAAATTCAAAGATTACCTATAATTACACTTTGTGATCATTTTAAAACATTTCTGGTGTACCTGGGTTCATGAGAAACTCCTTAAATTTTGAATTTTTTAATAATATTTTTTCTGTTATTTTTAACAATTTGTCGTGTACCCCGGTACATGAAAAATTCCTAATTTTTCAATTTTAATAAAATTCAAAAACTACCTATAATTACACTTTGTGATCATTTAAAACATTTCTGGTGTACCTGGGTTCATGAGAAACTCCTTAAATTTTGAATTTTTTAATGATATTTTTTCTGTTATTTTTAACAATTTGTCGTGTACCCCGGTACATGAAAAATTCTTAATTTTTAAATTTTTCTAAAATTCAAAGATTACCTATAATTACACTTTGTGATCATTTTAAAACATTTCTGGTGTACCTGGGTTCATGAGAAACTCTTTAAATTTTGAATTTTTTAATGATATTTTTTCTGTTATTTTTAACAATTTGTCGTGTACCCCGGTACTTCAAAAATTCCTAATTTTTCAATTTTTGTAAAATTCAAAAATTACCTATAATTACACTTTATGATCATTTTAAAACATTTTTGGTGTACCTGGGTTCATGAGAAACTCCTTAAATTTTGAATTTTTTAATGATATTTTTTCTGTTATTTTTAACAATTTGTCGTGTTTTCTGTTATTTTTAACAATTTGTCGTGTACCCCGGTACATGAAAAATTCTTAATTTTTCAATTTTTGTAAAATTCAAAGATTACCTATAATTACACTTTGTGATCATTTTAAAACATTTCTGGTGTACCTGGGTTCATGAGAAACTCCTTAAATTTTGAATTTTTTAATGTTATTTTTTCTGTTATTTTTAACAGTTTGTCGTGTACCCCGGTACATGAAAAATACTTAAGTTTTCAATTTTGTAAAATTCAAAATTTACCTATAATTACACTTTGTGATCATTTAAAACATTTCTGGTGTACCTGGGTTCTTGAGAAACTCCTTAAATTTTGAATTTTTTAATGATATTTTTTCTGTTATTTTTAACAATTTGTCGTGTACCCCGGTACATGAAAAATTCTTAATTTTTAAATTTTTGTAAAATTCAAAGATTACCTATAATTACACTTTGTGATCATTTTAAAACATTTTTGGTGTACCTGGGTTCATTAGCAACTCCTTAAATTTTGAATTTTTTAATGATATTTTTTCTGTTATTTTTAACAATTTGTCGTGTACCCCGGTACATGAAAAATTCCTAATTTTTGAATTTTAATAAAATTCAAAAATTACCTATAATTACACTTTGTGATCATTTTAAAACATTTTTGGTATACCTGGGTTCATGAGAAACTCCTTAAATTTTGAATTTTTTAATGATATTTTTTCTGTTATTTTTAACAATTTGTCGTGTACCCCGATACATGAAAAATTCCTAATTTTTCAATTTTTGTAAAATTTAAAAATTACCTATAATTACACTTTGTGATCATTTTAAAACATTTTTGGTGTACCTGGGTTCCTGAGAAACTCCTTAAATTTTGAAATTTTTAATGATATTTTTTCTGTTATTTTTAACAATTTGTCGTGTACCCCGGTACATGAAAAATTCTTAATTTTTAAATTTTTGTAAAATTCAAAGATTACCTATAATTACACTTTGTGATCATTTTAAAACATTTTTGGTGTACCTGGGTTCATTAGCAACTCCTTAAATTTTGAATTTTTTAATGATATTTTTTCTGTTATTTTTAACAATTTGTCGTGTACCCCGGTACATGAAAAATTCCTAATTTTTGAATTTTAATAAAATTCAAAAATTACCTATAATTACACTTTGTGATCATTTTAAAACATTTTTGGTATACCTGGGTTCATGAGAAACTCCTTAAATTTTGAATTTTTTAATGATATTTTTTCTGTTATTTTTAACAATTTGTCGTGTACCCCGATACATGAAAAATTCCTAATTTTTCAATTTTTGTAAAATTTAAAAATTACCTATAATTACACTTTGTGATCATTTTAAAACATTTTTGGTGTACCTGGGTTCATGAGAAACTCCTTAAATTTTGAAATTTTTAATGATATTTTTTCTGTTATTTTTAACAATTTGTCGTGTACCCCGGTACATGAAAAATTCTTAATTTTTCAATTTTTGTAAAATTCAAAAATTACCTATAATTACACTTTGTGATCATTTAAAACATTTCTGGTGTACCTGGGTTCATGAGAAACTCCTTAAATTTTGAATTTTTTAATGATATTTTTTCTGTTATTTTTAACAATTTGTCGTGTACCCCGGTACATGAAAAATTCTTAATTTTTAAATTTTTCTAAAATTCAAAGATTACCTATAATTACACTTTGTGATCATTTTAAAACATTTCTGGTGTACCTGGGTTCATGAGAAACTCTTTAAATTTTGAGTTTTTTAATGATATTTTTTCTGTTATTTTTAACAATTTGTCGTGTACCCCGGTACTTGAAAAATTCCTAATTTTTCAATTTTTGTAAAATTCAAAAATTACCTATAATTACACTTTATGATCATTTTAAAACATTTTTGGTGTACCTGGGTTCATGAGAAACTCCTTAAATTTTGAATTTTTTAATGATATGTTTCTGTTATTTTTAACAATTTGTCGTGTTTTCTGTTATTTTTAACAATTTGTCGTGTACCCCGGTACATGAAAAATTCTTAATTTTTCAATTTTTGTAAAATTCAAAGATTACCTATAATTACACTTTGTGATCATTTTAAAACATTTCTGGTGTACCTGGGTTCATGAGAAACTCCTTAAATTTTGAATTTTTTAATGATATTTTTTCTGTTATTTTTAACAATTTGTCGTGTACCCCGGTACATGAAAAATTCCTAATTTTTCAATTTTAATAAAATTCAAAAATTTCCTATAATTACACTTTGTGATCATTTTAAAACATTTTTGGTATACCTGGGTTCATGAGAAACTCCTTAAATTTTGAATTTTTTAATGATATTTTTTCTGTTATTTTTAACAATTTGTCGTGTACCCCGGTACATGAAAAATTCCTAATTTTTCAATTTTTGTAAAATTCAAAAATTACCTATAATTACACTTTGTGATCATTTTAAAACATTTCTGGTGTGCCTGGGTTCATGAGAAACTCCTTAAATTTTGAAATTTTTAATGTTATTTTTTCTGTTATTTTTAACAGTTTGTCGTGTACCCCGGTACATGAAAAATACTTAAGTTTTCAATTTTGTAAAATTCAAAATTTACCTATAATTACACTTTGTGATCATTTAAAACATTTCTGGTGTACCTGGGTTCTTGAGAAACTCCTTAAATTTTGAATTTTTTAATGATATTTTTTCTGTTATTTTTAACAATTTGTCGTGTACCCCGGTACATGAAAAATTCTTAATTTTTAAATTTTTGTAAAATTCAAAGATTACCTATAATTACACTTTGTGATCATTTTAAAACATTTTTGGTGTACCTGGGTTCATTAGCAACTCCTTAAATTTTGAATTTTTTAATGATATTTTTTCTGTTATTTTTAACAATTTGTCGTGTACCCCGGTACATGAAAAATTCCTAATTTTTGAATTTTAATAAAATTCAAAAATTACCTATAATTACACTTTGTGATCATTTTAAAACATTTTTGGTATACCTGGGTTCATGAGAAACTCCTTAAATTTTGAATTTTTTAATGATATTTTTTCTGTTATTTTTAACAATTTGTCGTGTACCCCGATACATGAAAAATTCCTAATTTTTCAATTTTTGTAAAATTTAAAAATTACCTATAATTACACTTTGTGATCATTTTAAAACATTTTTGGTGTACCTGGGTTCCTGAGAAACTCCTTAAATTTTGAAATTTTTAATGATATTTTTTCTGTTATTTTTAACAATTTGTCGTGTACCCCGGTACATGAAAAATTCTTAATTTTTAAATTTTTGTAAAATTCAAAGATTACCTATAATTACACTTTGTGATCATTTTAAAACATTTTTGGTGTACCTGGGTTCATTAGCAACTCCTTAAATTTTGAATTTTTTAATGATATTTTTTCTGTTATTTTTAACAATTTGTCGTGTACCCCGGTACATGAAAAATTCCTAATTTTTGAATTTTAATAAAATTCAAAAATTACCTATAATTACACTTTGTGATCATTTTAAAACATTTTTGGTATACCTGGGTTCATGAGAAACTCCTTAAATTTTGAATTTTTTAATGATATTTTTTCTGTTATTTTTAACAATTTGTCGTGTACCCCGATACATGAAAAATTCCTAATTTTTCAATTTTTGTAAAATTTAAAAATTACCTATAATTACACTTTGTGATAATTTTAAAACATTTTTGGTGTACCTGGGTTCATGAGAAACTCCTTAAATTTTGAAATTTTTAATGATATTTTTTCTGTTATTTTTAACAATTTGTCGTGTACCCCGGTACATGAAAAATTCTTAATTTTTCAATTTTTGTAAAATTCAAAAATTACCTATAATTACACTTTGTGATCTTTTAAAACATTTCTGGTGTACCTGGGTTCATGAGAAACTCCTTAAATTTTGAATTTTTTAATGATATTTTTCTGTTATTTTTAACAATTTGTCGTGTACCCCGGTACATGAAAAATTCCTAATTTTTCAATTTTTGTAAAATTCAAAAATTACCTATAATTACACTTTGTGATCATTTTAAAACATTTTTGGTGTACCTGGGTTCATGAGAAACTCCTTAAATTTTGAATTTTATAATGATATTTTTTCTGTTATTTTTAACAATTTGTCGTGTACCCCGGTACATGAAAAATTCTTAATTTTTCAATTTTTGTAAAATTCAAAAATTACCTATAATTACACTTTGTGATCATTTTAAAACATTTCTGGTGTACCTGGGTTCATGAGAAACTCCTTAAATTTTGAATTTTTTAATGATATTTTTTTCTGTTATTTTTAACAATTTCTCGTGTACCCCGGTACATGAAAAATTCCTAATTTTTCAACTTTTGTAAAATTCAAAAATTACCTATAATTAAACTTTGTGATCATTTTAAAACATTTTTGGTGTACCCGGGTTCATGAGAAACTCATTAAATTTTGAATTTTTTAATGATATTTTTTATTTTATTTATAACAATTTGTCGTGTACCCCGGTACATGAAAAATTCTTAATTTTCCAATTTTCGTAAAATTCAAAAATTACCTATAATTACACTTTGTGATCATTTTAAAACATTTCTGGTGTACCTGGGTTCATGAGAAACTCCTTAAATTTTGAATTTTATAATGATATTTTTTCTGTTATTTTTAACAATTTGTCGTGTACCCCGGTACATGAAAAATTCTTAATTTTTCAATTTTTGTAAAATTCAAAAATTACCTATAATTACACTTTGTGATCATTTTAAAACATTTCTGGTGTACCTGGGTTCATGAGAAACTCCTTAAATTTTGAATTTTTTAATGATATTTTTTTCTGTTATTTTTAACAATTTCTCGTGTACCCCGGTACATGAAAAATTCCTAATTTTTCAACTTTTGTAAAATTCAAAAATTACCTATAATTAAACTTTGTGATCATTTTAAAACGTTTTTGGTGTACCTGGGTTCATGAGAAACTCATTAAATTTTGAATTTTTTAATGATATTTTTTATTTTATTTATAACAATTTGTCGTGTACCCCGGTACATGAAAAATTCTTAATTTTCCAATTTTCGTAAAATTCAAAAATTACCTATAATTACACTTTGTGATCATTTTAAAACATTTCTGGTGTACCTGGGTTCATGAGAAACTCCTTAAATTTTGAATTTTTTAATGATATTTTTTATGTTATTTTTAACAATTTGTCGTGTTCCCCGGTACATGAAAAATTCTTAATTTTTCAATTTTTTTAAAATTCAAAAATTACCTATAATTACACTTTGTGATCATTTTAAAACATTTCTGGTGTACCTGGGTTCATGAGAAACTCCTTAAATTTTGAATTTTTTAATGATATTTTTTCTGTTATTTTTAACAATTTGTCGTGTACTCCGGTACATGAAAAATTCTTAATTTTTAAACTTTTGTAAAATTCAAAGATTACCTATAATTACACTTTGTGATCATTTTAAAACATTTCTGGTGTACCTAGGTTCATGAGAAACTCCTTAAATTTTGAATTTTTTAATGATATTTTTTCTGTTATTTTTAACAATTTGTCGTGTACCCCGGTACATGAAAAATTCCTAATTTTTGAATTTTTGTAAAATTCAAAAATTACCTATAATTACACTTTGTGATCATTTTAAAACATTTCTGGTGTGCCTGGGTTCATGAGAAACTCCTTAAATTTTGAAATTTTTAATGATATTTTTTTTTGTTATTTTTAACAATTTGTCGTGTACCCCGGTACATGAAAAATTCTTAATTTTTCAATTTTTTTAAAATTCAAAAATTACCTATAATTACACTTTGTGATCATTTAAAACATTTCTGGTGTACCTGGGTTCATGAGAAACTCCTTAAATTTTGAATTTTTTAATGATATTTTTTCTGTTATTTTTAACAATTTGTCGTGTACCCCGGTACATGAAAAATTCTTAATTTTTCAATTTTTGTAAAATTCAAAGATTACCTATAATTACACTTTGTGATCATTTTAAAACATTTCTGATGTACCTGGGTTCATGAGAAACTCCTTAAATTTTGAATTTTTTAATGATATTTTTTCTGTTATTTTTAACAATTTGTCGTGTACCCCGGTACATGAAAAATTCCTAATTTTTCAATTTTAATAAAATTCAAAAATTACCTATAATTACACTTTGTGATCATTTTAAAACATTTTTGGTATACCTGGGTTCATGAGAAACTCCTTAAATTTTGAATTTTTTAATGATATTTTTTCTGTTATTTTTAACAATTTGTCGTGTACCCCGGTAAATGAAAAATTCCTAATTTTTCAATTTTTGTAAAATTCAAAAATTACCTATAATTACACTTTGTGATCATTTTAAAACATTTCTGGTGTGCCTGGGTTCATGAGAAACTCCTTAAATTTTGAAATTTTTAATGATATTTTTTCTGTTATTTTTAACAATTTGTCGTGTACCCCGGTACATGAAAAATTCTTAATTTTTCAATTTTTGTAAAATTCAAAGATTACCTATAATTACACTTTGTGATCATTTTAAAACATTTCTGATGTACCTGGGTTCATGAGAAACTCCTTAAATTTTGAATTTTTTAATGATATTTTTTCTGTTATTTTTAACAATTTGTCGTGTACCCCGGTACATGAAAAATTCCTAATTTTTCAATTTTAATAAAATTCAAAAATTACCTATAATTACACTTTGTGATCATTTTAAAACATTTTTGGTATACCTGGGTTCATGAGAAACTCCTTAAATTTTGAATTTTTTAATGATATTTTTTCTGTTATTTTTAACAATTTGTCGTGTACCCCGGTAAATGAAAAATTCCTAATTTTTCAATTTTTGTAAAATTCAAAAATTACCTATAATTACACTTTGTGATCATTTTAAAACATTTCTGGTGTGCCTGGGTTCATGAGAAACTCCTTAAATTTTGAAATTTTTAATGATATTTTTTCTGTTATTTTTAACAATTTGTCGTGTACCCCGGTACATGAAAAATTCTTAATTTTTCAATTTTTGTAAAATTCAAAAATTACCTATAATTACATTTTGTGATCATTTAAAACATTTCTGGTGTACCTGGGTTCATGAGAAACTCCTTAAATTTTGAATTTTTTAATGATATTTTTTCTGTTATTTTTAACAATTTGTCGTGTACCCCGGTACATGAAAAATTCCTAATTTTTCAATTTTAATAAAATTCAAAAATTACCTATAATTACACTTTGTGATCATTTTAAAACATTTTTGGTATACCTGGGTTCATGAGAAACTCCTTAAATTTTGAATTTTTTAATGATATTTTTTCTGTTATTTTTAACAATTTGTCGTGTACCCCGGTAAATGAAAAATTCCTAATTTTTCAATTTGTGTAAAATTCAAAAATTACCTATAATTACACTTTGTGATCATTTTAAAACATTTCTGGTGTGCCTGGGTTCATGAGAAACTCATTAAATTTTGAAATTTTTAATGTTATTTTTTCTGTTATTTTTAACAGTTTGTCGTGTACCCCGGTACATGAAAAATACTTAATTTTTCAATTTTGTAAAATTCAAAAATTACCTATAATTATACTTTGAGATCATTTTAAAACTTTTCTGGTGTGCCTGGGTTCAGGAGAAACTCCCTAAATTTTGAAATTTTTAATGATATTTTTTCTGTTATTTTTAACAATTTGTCGTGTACCCCGATACATGAAAAATTCTTAATTTTTCAATTTTTGTAAAATTTAAAAATTACCTATAATTACACTTTGTGATCATTTTAAAACATTTTTGGTGTACCTGGGTTCATGAGAAACTCCTTAAATTTTGAAATTTTTAATGATATTTTTTCTGTTATTTTTAACAATTTGTCGTGTACCCCGGTACATGAAAAATTCTTAATTTTTCAATTTTTGTAAAATTCAAAGATTACCTATAATTACACTTTGTGATCATTTTAAAACATTTCTGGTGTGCCTGGGTTCATGAGAAACTCCTTAAATTTTGAAATTTTTAATGATATTTTTTCTGTTATTTTTAACAATTTGTCGTGTACCCCGGTACATGAAAAATTCTTAATTTTTCAATTTTTGTAAAATTCAAAAATTACCTATAATTACACTTTGTGATCATTTAAAACATTTCTGGTGTACCTGGGTTCATGAGAAACTCCTTAAATTTTGAATTTTTTAATGATATTTTTTCTGTTATTTTTAACAATTTGTCGTGTACCCCGGTACATGAAAAATTCCTAATTTTTCAATTTTAATAAAATTCAAAAATTACCTATAATTACACTTTGTGATCATTTAAAACATTTCTGGTGTACCTGGGTTCATGAGAAACTCCTTAAATTTTGAATTTTTTAATGATATTTTTTCTGTTATTTTTAACAATTTGTCGTGTACCCCGGTAAATGAAAAATTCCTAATTTTTCAATTTTTGTAAAATTCAAAAATTACCTATAATTACACTTTATGATCATTTTAAAACATTTCTGGTGTGCCTGGGTTCATGAGAAACTCATTAAATTTTGAAAATTTTAATGTTATTTTTTATGTTATTTTTAACAGTTTGTCGTGTACCCCGGTACATGAAAAATACTTAATTTTTCAATTTTGTAAAATTCAAAAATTACCTATAATTATACTTTGAGATCATTTTAAAACGTTTCTGGTGTGCCTGGGTTCATGAGAAACTCCCTAAATTTTGAAATTTTTAATGATATTTTTTCTGTTATTTTTAACAATTTGTCGTGTACCCCGATACATGAAAAATTCTTAATTTTTCAATTTGTGTAAAATTTAAAAATTACCTATAATTACACTTTGTGATCATTTTAAAACATTTTTGGTGTACCTGGGTTCATGAGAAACTCCTTAAATTTTGAAATTTTTAATGATATTTTTTCTGTTATTTTTAACAATTTGTCGTGTACCCCGGTACATGAAAAATTCTTAATTTTTCAATTTTTGTAAAATTCAAAAATTACCTATAATTACACTTTGTGATCATTTAAAACATTTCTGGTGTACCTGGGTTCATGAGAAACTCCTTAAATTTTGAATTTTTAATGATATTTTTAATGATATTATTTCTGTTATTTTTAACAATTTGTCGTGTACTCCGGTACATGAAAAATTCTTAATTTTTAAACTTTTGTAAAATTCAAAGATTACCTATAATTACACTTTGTGATCATTTTAAAACATTTCTGGTGTACCTGGGTTCATGAGAAACTCTTTAAATTTTGAATTTTTTAATGATATTTTTTCTGTTATTTTTAACAATTTGTCGTGTACCCCGGTACATGAAAAATTCCTAATTTTTCAATTTTAATAAAATTCAAAAATTACCTATAATTACACTTTGTGATCATTTTAAAACATTTTTGGTATACCTGGGTTCATGAGAAACTCCTTAAATTTTGAATTTTTTAATGATATTTTTTCTGTTATTTTTAACAATTTGTCGTGTACCCCGGTAAATGAAAAATTTCTAATTTTTCAATTTTTGTAAAATTCAAAAATTACCTATAATTACACTTTGTGATCATTTTAAAACATTTCTGGTGTGCCTGGGTTCATGAGAAACTCCTTAAATTTTGAAATTTTTAATGATATTTTTTCTGTTATTTTTAACAATTTGTCGTGTACCCCGGTACATGAAAAATTCTTAATTTTTCAATTTTTGTAAAATTCAAATATTACCTATAATTACATTTTGTGATCATTTAAAACATTTCTGGTGTACCTGGGTTCATGAGAAACTCCTTAAATTTTGAATTTTTTAATGATATTTTTTCTGTTATTTTTAACAATTTGTCGTGTACCCCGGTACATGAAAAATTCCTAATTTTTCAATTTTAATAAAATTCAAAAATTACCTATAATTACACTTTGTGATCATTTTAAAACATTTTTGGTATACCTGGGTTCATGAGAAACTCCTTAAATTTTGAATTTTTTAATGATATTTTTTCTGTTATTTTTAACAATTTGTCGTGTACCCCGGTAAATGAAAAATTCCTAATTTTTCAATTTGTGTAAAATTCAAAAATTACCTATAATTACACTTTGTGATCATTTTAAAACATTTCTGGTGTGCCTGGGTTCATGAGAAACTCATTAAATTTTGAAATTTTTAATGTTATTTTTTCTGTTATTTTTAACAGTTTGTCGTGTACCCCGGTACATGAAAAATACTTAATTTTTCAATTTTGTAAAATTCAAAAATTACCTATAATTATACTTTGAGATCATTATAAAACTTTTCTGGTGTGCCTGGGTTCATGAGAAACTCCCTAAATTTTGAAATTTTTAATGATATTTTTTCTGTTATTTTTAACAATTTGTCGTGTACCCCGATACATGAAAAATTCTTAATTTTTCAATTTTTGTAAAATTTAAAAATTACCTATAATTACACTTTGTGATCATTTTAAAACATTTTTGGTGTACCTGGGTTCATGAGAAACTCCTTAAATTTTGAAATTTTTAATGATATTTTTTCTGTTATTTTTAACAATTTGTCGTGTACCCCGGTACATGAAAAATTCTTAATTTTTCAATTTTTGTAAAATTCAAAGATTACCTATAATTACACTTTGTGATCATTTTAAAACATTTCTGGTGTGCCTGGGTTCATGAGAAACTCCTTAAATTTTGAAATTTTTAATGATATTTTTTCTGTTATTTTTAACAATTTGTCGTGTACCCCGGTACATGAAAAATTCTTAATTTTTCAATTTTTGTAAAATTCAAAAATTACCTATAATTACACTTTGTGATCATTTAAAACATTTCTGGTGTACCTGGGTTCATGAGAAACTCCTTAAATTTTGAATTTTTTAATGATATTTTTTCTGTTATTTTTAACAATTTGTCGTGTACCCCGGTACATGAAAAATTCCTAATTTTTCAATTTTAATAAAATTCAAAAATTACCTATAATTACACTTTGTGATCATTTAAAACATTTCTGGTGTACCTGGGTTCATGAGAAACTCCTTAAATTTTGAATTTTTTAATGATATTTTTTCTGTTATTTTTAACAATTTGTCGTGTACCCCGGTAAATGAAAAATTCCTAATTTTTCAATTTTTGTAAAATTCAAAAATTACCTATAATTACACTTTATGATCATTTTAAAACATTTCTGGTGTGCCTGGGTTCATGAGAAACTCATTAAATTTTGAAAATTTTAATGTTATTTTTTATGTTATTTTTAACAGTTTGTCGTGTACCCCGGTACATGAAAAATACTTAATTTTTCAATTTTGTAAAATTCAAAAATTACCTATAATTATACTTTGAGATCATTTTAAAACTTTTCTGGTGTGCCTGGGTTCATGAGAAACTCCCTAAATTTTGAAATTTTTAATGATATTTTTTCTGTTATTTTTAACAATTTGTCGTGTACCCCGATACATGAAAAATTCTTAATTTTTCAATTTTTGTAAAATTTAAAAATTACCTATAATTACACTTTGTGATCATTTTAAAACATTTTTGGTGTACCTGGGTTCATGAGAAACTCCTTAAATTTTGAAATTTTTAATGATATTTTTTCTGTTATTTTTAACAATTTGTCGTGTACCCCGGTACATGAAAAATTCTTAATTTTTCAATTTTTGTAAAATTCAAAAATTACCTATAATTACACTTTGTGATCATTTAAAACATTTCTGGCGTACCTGGGTTCATGAGAAACTCCTTAAATTTTGAATTTTTAATGATATTTTTAATGATATTTTTTCTGTTATTTTTAACAATTTGTCGTGTACTCCGGTACATGAAAAATTCTTAATTTTTAAACTTTTGTAAAATTCAAAGATTACCTATAATTACACTTTGTGATCATTTTAAAACATTTCTTGTGTACCTGGGTTCATGAGAAACTCCTTAAATTTTGAATTTTTTAATGATATTTTTTCTGTTATTTTTAACAAATTGTCGTGTACCCCGGTACATGAAAAATTCCTAATTTTTGAATTTTTGTAAAATTCAAAAATTACCTATAATTACACTTTGTGATCATTTTAAAACATTTCTGGTGTGCCTGGGTTCATGAGAAACTCCTTAAATTTTGAAATTTTTAATGATATTTTTTCTGTTATTTTTAACAATTTGTCGTGTACCCCGGTACATGAAAAATTCTTAATTTTTCAATTTTTGTAAAATTCAAAAATTACCTATAATTACACTTTGTGATCATTTAAAACATTTCTGGTGTACCTGGGTTCATGAGAAACTCCTTAAATTTTGAATTTTTTAATGATATTTTTTCTGTTATTTTTAACAATTTGTCGTGTACCCCGGTACATGAAAAATTCTTAATTTTTCAATTTTTGTAAAATTCAAAGATTACCTATAATTACACTTTGTGATCATTTTAAAACATTTCTGGTGTGCCTGGGTTCATGAGAAACTCCTTAAATTTTGAAATTTTTAATGACATTTTTTCTGTTATTTTTAACAATTTGTCGTGTACCCCGGTACATGAAAAATTCTTAATTTTTCAATTTTTGTAAAATTCAAAAATTACCTATAATTACACTTTGTGATCATTTAAACATTTCTGGTGTACCTGGGTTCATGAGAAACTCCTTAAATTTTGAATTTTTTAATGATATTTTTTCTGTTATTTTTAACAATTTGTCGTGTACCCCGGTACATGAAAAATTCTTAATTTTTAAATTTTTGTAAAATTCAAAGATTACCTATAATTACACTTTGTGATCATTTTAAAACATTTCTGGTGTACCTGGGTTCATGAGAAACTCTTTAAATTTTGAATTTTTTAATGATATTTTTTCTGTTATTTTTAACAATTTGTCGTGTACCCCGGTACATGAAAAATTCCTAATTTTTCAATTTTTGTAAAATTCAAAAATTACCTATAATTACACTTTATGATCATTTTAAAACATTTTTGGTGTACCTGGGTTCATGAGAAACTCCTTAAATTTTGAATTTTTTAATGATATTTTTTCTGTTATTTTTAACAATTTGTCGTGTACCCCGGTACATGAAAAATTCTTAATTTTTCAATTTTTGTAAAATTCAAAGATTACCTATAATTACACTTTGTGATCATTTTAAAACATTTCTGGTGTACCTGGGTTCATGAGAAACTCATTAAATTTTGAAATTTTTAATGTTATTTTTTCTGTTATTTTTAACAGTTTGTCGTGTACCCCGGTACATGAAAAATACTTAATTTTTCAATTTTGTAAAATTCAAAAATTACCTATAATTATACTTTGAGATCATTTTAAAACTTTTATGGTGTGCCTGGGTTCATGAGAAACTCCCTAAATTTTGAAATTTTTAATGATATTTTTTCTGTTATTTTTAACAATTTGTCGTGTACCCCGATACATGAAAAATTCTTAATTTTTCAATTTTTGTAAAATTTAAAAATTACCTATAATTACACTTTGTGATCATTTTAAAACATTTTTGGTGTACCTGGGTTCATGAGAAACTCCTTAAATTTTGAAATTTTTAATGATATTTTTTCTGTTATTTTTAACAATTTGTCGTGTACCCCGGTACATGAAAAATTCTTAATTTTTCAATTTTTGTAAAATTCAAAGATTACCTATAATTACACTTTGTGATCATTTTAAAACATTTCTAGTGTGCCTGGGTTCATGAGAAACTCCTTAAATTTTGAAATTTTTAATGATATTTTTTCTGTTATTTTTAACAATTTGTCGTGTACCCCGGTACATGAAAAATTCTTAATTTTTCAATTTTTGTAAAATTCAAAAATTACCTATAATTACACTTTGTGATCATTTAAAACATTTCTGGTGTACCTGGGTTCATGAGAAACTCCTTAAATTTTGAATTTTTTAATGATATTTTTTCTGTTATTTTTAACAATTTGTCGTGTACCCCGGTACATGAAAAATTCTTAATTTTTCAATTTTTGTAAAATTCAAAGATTACCTATAATTACACTTTGTGATCATTTTAAAACATTTCTGGTGTGCCTGGGTTCATGAGAAACTCCTTAAATTTTGAAATTTTTAATGACATTTTTTCTGTTATTTTTAACAATTTGTCGTGTACCCCGGTACATGAAAAATTCTTAATTTTTCAATTTTTGTAAAATTCAAAAATTACCTATAATTACACTTTGTGATCATTTAAACATTTCTGGTGTACCTGGGTTCATGAGAAACTCCTTAAATTTTGAATTTTTTAATGATATTTTTTCTGTTATTTTTAACAATTTGTCGTGTACCCCGGTACATGAAAAATTCTTAATTTTTAAATTTTTGTAAAATTCAAAGATTACCTATAATTACACTTTGTGATCATTTTAAAACATTTCTGGTGTACCTGGGTTCATGAGAAACTCTTTAAATTTTGAATTTTTTAATGATATTTTTTCTGTTATTTTTAACAATTTGTCGTGTACCCCGGTACATGAAAAATTCCTAATTTTTCAATTTTTGTAAAATTTAAAAATTACCTATAATTACACTTTATGATCATTTTAAAACATTTTTGGTGTACCTGGGTTCATGAGAAACTCCTTAAATTTTGAATTTTTTAATGATATTTTTTCTGTTATTTTTAACAATTTGTCGTGTACCCCGGTACATGAAAAATTCTTAATTTTTCAATTTTTGTAAAATTCAAAGATTACCTATAATTACACTTTGTGATCATTTTAAAACATTTCTGGTGTACCTGGGTTCATGAGAAACTCATTAAATTTTGAAATTTTTAATGTTATTTTTTCTGTTATTTTTAACAGTTTGTCGTGTACCCCGGTACATGAAAAATACTTAATTTTTCAATTTTGTAAAATTCAAAAATTACCTATAATTATACTTTGAGATCATTTTAAAACTTTTATGGTGTGCCTGGGTTCATGAGAAACTCCCTAGATTTTGAAATTTTTAATGATATTTTTTCTGTTATTTTTAACAATTTGTCGTGTACCCCGATACATGAAAAATTCTTAATTTTTCAATTTTTGTAAAATTTAAAAATTACCTATAATTACACTTTGTGATCATTTTAAAACATTTTTGGTGTACCTGGGTTCATGAGAAACTCCTTAAATTTTGAAATTTTTAATGATATTTTTTCTGTTATTTTTAACAATTTGTCGTGTACCCCGGTACATGAAAAATTCTTAATTTTTCAATTTTTGTAAAATTCAAAGATTACCTATAATTACACTTTGTGATCATTTTAAAACATTTCTGGTGTGCCTGGGTTCATGAGAAACTCCTTAAATTTTGAAATTTTTAATGATATTTTTTCTGTTATTTTTAACAATTTGTCGTGTACCCCGGTACATGAAAAATTCTTAATTTTTCAATTTTTGTAAAATTCAAAAATTACCTATAATTACACTTTGTGATCATTTAAAACATTTCTGGTGTACCTGGGTTCATGAGAAACTCCTTAAATTTTGAATTTTTTAATGATATTTTTTCTGTTATTTTTAACAATTTGTCGTGTACCCCGGTACATGAAAAATTCCTAATTTTTCAATTTTAATAAAATTCAAAAATTACCTATAATTACACTTTGTGATCATTTAAAACATTTCTGGTGTACCTGGGTTCATGAGAAACTCCTTAAATTTTGAATTTTTTAATGATATTTTTTCTGTTATTTTTAACAATTTGTCGTGTACCCCGGTAAATGAAAAATTCCTAATTTTTCAATTTTTGTAAAATTCAAAAATTACCTATAATTACACTTTATGATCATTTTAAAACATTTCTGGTGTGCCTGGGTTCATGAGAAACTCATTAAATTTTGAAAATTTTAATGTTATTTTTTCTGTTATTTTTAACAGTTTGTCGTGTACCCCGGTACATGAAAAATACTTAATTTTTCAATTTTGTAAAATTCAAAAATTACCTATAATTATACTTTGAGATCATTTTAAAACTTTTCTGGTGTGCCTGGGTTCATGAGAAACTCCCTAAATTTTGAAATTTTTAATGATATTTTTTCTGTTATTTTTAACAATTTGTCGTGTACCCCGATACATGAAAAATTCTTAATTTTTCAATTTTTGTAAAATTTAAAAATTACCTATAATTACACTTTGTGATCATTTTAAAACATTTTTGGTGTACCTGGGTTCATGAGAAACTCCTTAAATTTTGAAATTTTTAATGATATTTTTTCTGTTATTTTTAACAATTTGTCGTGTACCCCGGTACATGAAAAATTCTTAATTTTTCAATTTTTGTAAAATTCAAAAATTACCTATAATTACACTTTGTGATCATTTAAAACATTTCTGATGTACCTGGGTTCATGAGAAACTCCTTAAATTTTGAATTTTTAATGATATTTTTAATGATATTTTTTCTGTTATTTTTAACAATTTGTCGTGTACTCCGGTACATGAAAAATTCTTAATTTTTAAACTTTTGTAAAATTCAAAGATTACCTATAATTACACTTTGTGATCATTTTAAAACATTTCTGGTGTACCTGGGTTCATGAGAAACTCCTTAAATTTTGAATTTTTTAATGATATTTTTTCTGTTATTTTTAACAAATTGTCGTGTACCCCGGTACATGAAAAATTCCTAATTTTTGAATTTTTGTAATATTCAAAAAGTACCTATAATTACACTTTGTGATCATTTTAAAACATTTCTGGTGTGCCTGGGTTCATGAGAAACTCCTTAAATTTTGAAATTTTTAATGATATTTTTTCTGTTATTTTTAACAATTTGTCGTGTACCCCGGTACATGAAAAATTCTTAATTTTTCAATTTTTGTAAAATTCAAAAATTACCTATAATTACACTTTGTGATCATTTAAAACATTTCTGGTGTACCTGGGTTCATGAGAAACTCCTTAAATTTTGAATTTTTTAATGATATTTTTTCTGTTATTTTTAACAATTTGTCGTGTACCCCGGTACATGAAAAATTCTTAATTTTTCAATTTTTGTAAAATTCAAAGATTACCTATAATTACACTTTGTGATCATTTTAAAACATTTCTGGTGTGCCTGGGTTCATGAGAAACTCCTTAAATTTTGAAATTTTTAATGACATTTTTTCTGTTATTTTTAACAATTTGTCGTGTACCCCGGTACATGAAAAATTCTTAATTTTTCAATTTTTGTAAAATTCAAAAATTACCTATAATTACACTTTGTGATCATTTAAAACATTTCTGGTGTACCTGGGTTCATGAGAAACTCCTTAAATTTTGAATTTTTTAATGATATTTTTTCTGTTATTTTTAACAATTTGTCGTGTACCCCGGTAAATGAAAAATTCCTAATTTTTCAATTTTTGTAAAATTCAAAAATTACCTATAATTACACTTTATGATCATTTTAAAACATTTCTGGTGTGCCTGGGTTCATGAGAAACTCATTAAATTTTGAAAATTTTAATGTTATTTTTTCTGTTATTTTTAACAGTTTGTCGTGTACCCCGGTACATGAAAAATACTTAATTTTTCAATTTTGTAAAATTCAAAAATTACCTATAATTATACTTTGAGATCATTTTAAAACTTTTCTGGTGTGCCTGGGTTCATGAGAAACTCCCTAAATTTTGAAATTTTTAATGATATTTTTTCTGTTATTTTTAACAATTTGTCGTGTACCCCGATACATGAAAAATTCTTAATTTTTCAATTTTTGTAAAATTTAAAAATTACCTATAATTACACTTTGTGATCATTTTAAAACATTTTTGGTGTACCTGGGTTCATGAGAAACTCCTTAAATTTTGAAATTTTTAATGATATTTTTTCTGTTATTTTTAACAATTTGTCGTGTACCCCGGTACATGAAAAATTCTTAATTTTTCAATTTTTGTAAAATTCAAAAATTACCTATAATTACACTTTGTGATCATTTAAAACATTTCTGATGTACCTGGGTTCATGAGAAACTCCTTAAATTTTGAATTTTTAATGATATTTTTAATGATATTTTTTCTGTTATTTTTAACAATTTGTCGTGTACTCCGGTACATGAAAAATTCTTAATTTTTAAACTTTTGTAAAATTCAAAGATTACCTATAATTACACTTTGTGATCATTTTAAAACATTTCTGGTGTACCTGGGTTCATGAGAAACTCCTTAAATTTTGAATTTTTTAATGATATTTTTTCTGTTATTTTTAACAAATTGTCGTGTACCCCGGTACATGAAAAATTCCTAATTTTTGAATTTTTGTAAAATTCAAAAAGTACCTATAATTACACTTTGTGATCATTTTAAAACATTTCTGGTGTGCCTGGGTTCATGAGAAACTCCTTAAATTTTGAAATTTTTAATGATATTTTTTCTGTTATTTTTAACAATTTGTCGTGTACCCCGGTACATGAAAAATTCTTAATTTTTCAATTTTTGTAAAATTCAAAAATTACCTATAATTACACTTTGTGATCATTTAAAACATTTCTGGTGTACCTGGGTTCATGAGAAACTCCTTAAATTTTGAATTTTTTAATGATATTTTTTCTGTTATTTTTAACAATTTGTCGTGTACCCCGGTACATGAAAAATTCTTAATTTTTCAATTTTTGTAAAATTCAAAGATTACCTATAATTACACTTTGTGATCATTTTAAAACATTTCTGGTGTGCCTGGGTTCATGAGAAACTCCTTAAATTTTGAAATTTTTAATGACATTTTTTCTGTTATTTTTAACAATTTGTCGTGTACCCCGGTACATGAAAAATTCTTAATTTTTCAATTTTTGTAAAATTCAAAAATTACCTATAATTACACTTTGTGATCATTTAAAACATTTCTGGTGTACCTGGGTTCATGAGAAACTCCTTAAATTTTGAATTTTTTAATGATATTTTTTCTGTTATTTTTAACAATTTGTCGTGTACCCCGGTACATGAAAAATTCTTAATTTTTAAATTTTTGTAAAATTCAAAGATTACCTATAATTACACTTTGTGATCATTTTAAAACATTTCTGGTGTACCTGGGTTCATGAGAAACTCTTTAAATTTTGAATTTTTTAATGATATTTTTTCTGTTATTTTTAACAATTTGTCGTGTACCCCGGTACATGAAAAATTCCTAATTTTTCAATTTTTGTAAAATTCAAAGATTACCTATAATTACACTTTGTGATCATTTTAAAACATTTCTGGTGTACCTGGGTTCATGAGAAACTCCTTAAATTTTGAATTTTTTAATGATATTTTTTCTGTTATTTTTAACAATTTGTCGTGTACCCCGGTACATGAAAAATTCCTAATTTTTCAATTTTAATAAAATTCAAAAATTACCTATAATTACACTTTGTGATCATTTTAAAACATTTTTGGTATACCTGGGTTCATGAGAAACTCCTTAAATTTTGAATTTTTTAATGATTTTTTTTCTGTTATTTTTAACAATTTGTCGTGTACCCCGGTACATGAAAAATTCCTAATTTTTCAATTTTTGTAAAATTCAAAAATTACCTATAATTACATTTTGTGATCATTTTAAAACATTTCTGGTGTACCTGGGTTCATGAGAAACTCCTTAAATTTTGAATTTTTTAATGATATTTTTTCTGTTATTTTTAACAATTTGTCGTGTACCCCGGTGCATGAAAAATTCTTAATTTTTCAATTTTTGTAAAATTCAAAGATTACCTATAATTACACTTTGTGATCATTTTAAAACATTTCTGGTGTACCTGGGTTCATGAGAAACTCCTTAAATTTTGAATTTTTTAATGATATTTTTTCTGTTATTTTTAACAATTTGTCGTGTACCCCGGTACATGAAAAATTCCTAATTTTTCAATTTTAATAAAATTCAAAAATTACCTATAATTACACTTTGTGATCATTTTAAAACATTTTTGGTATACCTGGGTTCATGAGAAACTCCTTAAATTTTGAATTTTTTAATGATTTTTTTTCTGTTATTTTTAACAATTTGTCGTGTACCCCGGTACATGAAAAATTCCTAATTTTTCAATTTTTGTAAAATTCAAAAATTACCTATAATTACATTTTGTGATCATTTTAAAACATTTCTGGTGTGCCTGGGTTCATGAGAAACTCCTTAAATTTTGAAATTTTTAATGTTATTTTTTCTGTTATTTTTAACAGTTTGTCGTGTACCCCGGTACATGAAAAATACTTAATTTTTCAATTTTGTAAAATTCAAAAATTACCTATAATTACACTTTGTGATCATTTAAAACATTTCTGGTGTACCTGGGTTCATGAGAAACTCCTTCAATTTTGAATTTTTTAATGATATTTTTTCTGTTATTTTTAACAATTTGTCGTGTACCCCGGTACATGAAAAATTCTTAATTTTTAAATTTTTGTAAAATTCAAAGATTACATATAATTACACTTTGTGATCAGTTTAAAACATTTTTGGTGTACCTGGGTTCATTAGCAACTCCTTAAATTTTGAATTTTTTAATGATATTTTTTCTGTTATTTTTAACAATTTGTCGTGTACCCCGGTACATGAAAAATTCCTAATTTTTGAATTTTAATAAAATTCAAAAATTACCTATAATTACACTTTGTGATAATTTTAAAACATTTTTGGTATACCTGGGTTCATGAGAAACTCCTTAAATTTTGAATTTTTTAATGATATTTTTTCTGTTATTTTTAACAATTTGTCGTGTACCCCGATACATGAAAAATTCCTAATTTTTCAATTTTTGTAAAATTTAAAAATTACCTATAATTACACTTTGTGATCATTTTAAAACATTTTTGGTGTACATGGGTTCATGAGAAACTACTTAAATTTTGAAATTTTTAATGATATTTTTTCTGTTATTTTTAACAATTTGTCGTGTACCCCGGTACATGAAAAATTCCTAATTTTTCAATTTTTGTAAAATTCAAAAATTACCTATAATTACACTTTGTGATCATTTTAAAACATTTTTGGTGTACCTGGGTTCATGAGAAACTCCTTAAATTTTGAATTTTTTAATGATATTTTTTCTGTTATTTTTAACAATTTGTCGTGTACCCCGGTACATAAAAAATTCCTAATTTTTGAATTTTTGTAAAATTCAAAAATTACCTATAATTACACTTTGTGATCATTTTAAAAAATTTCTGGTGTGCCTGGGTTCATGAGAAACTCCTTAAATTTTGAAAATTTTAATGATATTTTTTCTGTTATTTTTAACAATTTGTCGTGTACCCCGGTACATGAAAAATTCTTAATTTTTCAATTTTTGTAAAATTTAAAAATTACCTATAATTACACTTTGTGATCATTTAAAACATTTCTGGTGTACCTGGGTTCATGAGAAACTCCTTAAATTTTGAATTTTTTAATGATATTTTTTCTGTTATTTTTAACAATTTGTCGTGTACCCCGGTACATGAAAAATTCTTAATTTTTCAATTTTTGTAAAATTCAAAGATTACCTATAATTACACTTTGTGATCATTTTAAAACATTTCTGGTGTACCTGGGTTCATGAGAAACTCCTTAAATTTTGAATTTTTTAATGATATTTTTTCTGTTATTTTTAACAATTTGTCGTGTACCCCGGTACATGAAAAATTCTTAATTTTTCAATTTTTGTAAAATTCAAAAATTACCTATAATTACACTTTGTGATCATTTGAAAACATTTTTGGTGTACCTGGGTTCATGAGAAACTCCTTAAATTTTGAATTTTTTAATGATATTTTTTCTGTTATTTTTAACAATTTGTCGTGTTCCCCGGTACATGAAAAATTCTTTATTTTTCAATTTTTGTATAATTCAAAAATTACCTATAATTACACTTTGTGATCATTTTAAAACATTTCTGGTGTACCTGGGTTCATGAGAAACTCCTTAAATTTTGAATTTTTTAATGATATTTTTTCTGTTATTTTTAACAATTTGTCGTGTACCCCGGTACATGAAAAATTCCTAATTTTTCAATTTTTTTAAAATTCAAAAATTACCTATAATTACACTTTGTGATCATTTTAAAACATTTCTGGTGTACCTGGTTCATGAGAAACTCCTTAAATTTTGAATTTTTTAATGATATTTTTTCTGTTATTTTTAACAATTTGTCGTGTACCCGGGTACATGAAAAATTCTTAATTTTTCAATTTTTGTAAAATTCAAAAATTACCTATAATTATACTTTGTGATCATTTTAAAACATTTATGGTGTACCTGGGTTCATGAGAAACTCCTTAAATTTTGAATTTTTTAATGATATTTTTTCTGTTATTTTTAACAATTTGTCGTGTACCCCGGTACATGAAAAATTCTTAATTTTTCAATTTTTGTAAAATTTAAAAATTACCTATAATTACACTTTGTGATCATTTAAAACATTTCTGGTGTACCTGGGTTCATGAGAAACTCCTTAAATTTTGAATTTTTTAATGATATTTTTTCTGTTATTTTTAACAATTTGTCGTGTACCCCGGTACATGAAAAATTCTTAATTTTTCAATTTTTGTAAAATTCAAAGATTACCTATAATTACACTTTGTGATCATTTTAAAACATTTCTGGTGTACCTGGGTTCATGAGAAACTCCTTAAATTTTGAATTTTTTAATGATATTTTTTCTGTTATTTTTAACAATTTGTCGTGTACCCCGGTACATGAAAAATTCTTAATTTTTCAATTTTTGTAAAATTCAAAAATTACCTATAATTACACTTTGTGATCATTTGAAAACATTTTTGGTGTACCTGGGTTCATGAGAAACTCCTTAAATTTTGAATTTTTTAATGATATTTTTTCTGTTATTTTTAACAATTTGTCGTGTTCCCCGGTACATGAAAAATTCTTTATTTTTCAATTTTTGTATAATTCAAAAATTACCTATAATTACACTTTGTGATCATTTTAAAACATTTCTGGTGTACCTGGGTTCATGAGAAACTCCTTAAATTTTGAATTTTTTAATGATATTTTTTCTGTTATTTTTAACAATTTGTCGTGTACCCCGGTACATGAAAAATTCCTAATTTTTCAATTTTTTTAAAATTCAAAAATTACCTATAATTACACTTTGTGATCATTTTAAAACATTTCTGGTGTACCTGGTTCATGAGAAACTCCTTAAATTTTGAATTTTTTAATGATATTTTTTCTGTTATTTTTAACAATTTGTCGTGTACCCGGGTACATGAAAAATTCTTAATTTTTCAATTTTTGTAAAATTCAAAAATTACCTATAATTATACTTTGTGATCATTTTAAAACATTTATGGTGTACCTGGGTTCATGAGAAACTCCTTAAATTTTGAATTTTTTAATGATATTTTTTCTGTTATTTTTAACAATTTGTCGTGTACCCCGGTACATAAAAAATTCCTAATTTTTGAATTTTTGTAAAATTCAAAAATTACCTATAATTACACTTTGTGATCATTTTAAAACATTTCTGGTGTGCCTGGGTTCATGAGAAACTCCTTAAATTTTGAATTTTTTAATGATATTTTTTCTGTTATTTTTAACAATTTGTCGTGTACCCCGGTACATGAAAAATTCCTAATTTTTCAATTTTTGTAAAATTCAAAAATTACCTATAATTACACTTTGTGATCATTTTAAAACATTTTTGGTGTACCTGGGTTCATGAGAAACTCCTTAAATTTTGAATTTTTTAATGATATTTTTTCTGTTATTTTTAACAATTTGTCGTGTACCCCGGTACATAAAAAATTCCTAATTTTTGAATTTTTGTAAAATTCAAAAATTACCTATAATTACACTTTGTGATCATTTTAAAACATTTCTGGTGTGCCTGGGTTCATGAGAAACTCCTTAAATTTTGAAAATTTTAATGATATTTTTTCTGTTATTTTTAACAATTTGTCGTGTACCCCGGTACATGAAAAATTCTTAATTTTTCAATTTTTGTAAAATTTAAAAATTACCTATAATTACACTTTGTGATCATTTAAAACATTTCTGGTGTACCTGGGTTCATGAGAAACTCCTTAAATTTTGAATTTTTTAATGATATTTTTTCTGTTATTTTTAACAATTTGTCGTGTACCCCGGTACATGAAAAATTCTTAATTTTTCAATTTTTGTAAAATTCAAAGATTACCTATAATTACACTTTGTGATCATTTTAAAACATTTCTGGTGTACCTGGGTTCATGAGAAACTCCTTAAATTTTGAATTTTTTAATGATATTTTTTCTGTTATTTTTAACAATTTGTCGTGTACCCCGGTACATGAAAAATTCTTAATTTTTCAATTTTTGTAAAATTCAAAAATTACCTATAATTACACTTTGTGATCATTTGAAAACATTTTTGGTGTACCTGGGTTCATGAGAAACTCCTTAAATTTTGAATTTTTTAATGATATTTTTTCTGTTATTTTTAACAATTTGTCGTGTACCCCGGTACATGAAAAATTCCTAATTTTTCAATTTTTGTAAAATTCAAAAATTACCTATAATTACACTTTGTGATCATTTTAAAACATTTTTGGTGTACCTGGGTTCATGAGAAACTC
The DNA here is from genome assembly GCA_023525715.1 of Cichorium intybus. NCBI lineage: Eukaryota > Viridiplantae > Streptophyta > Magnoliopsida > Asterales > Asteraceae > Cichorium > Cichorium intybus. The sequence continues at coordinate 130,832 of JAKNSD010000106.1, forward strand.
CTTAAATTTTGAATTTTTTAATGATATTTTTTCTGTTATTTTTAACAATTTGTCGTGTACCCCGGTACATAAAAAATTCCTAATTTTTGAATTTTTGTAAAATTCAAAAATTACCTATAATTACACTTTGTGATCATTTTAAAACATTTCTGGTGTGCCTGGGTTCATGAGAAACTCCTTAAATTTTGAAAATTTTAATGATATTTTTTCTGTTATTTTTAACAATTTGTCGTGTACCCCGGTACATGAAAAATTCTTAATTTTTCAATTTTTGTAAAATTTAAAAATTACCTATAATTATACTTTGTGATCATTTAAAACATTTCTGGTGTACCTGGGTTCATGAGAAACTCCTTAAATTTTGAATTTTTTAATGATATTTTTTCTGTTATTTTTAACAATTTGTCGTGTACCCCGGTACATAAAAAATTCCTAATTTTTCAATTTTTGTAAAATTCAAAGATTACCTATAATTACACTTTGTGATCATTTTAAAACATTTCTGGTGTACCTGGGTTCATGAGAAACTCCTTAAATTTTGAATTTTTTAATGATATTTTTTCTGTTATTTTTAACAATTTGTCGTGTACCCCGGTACATGAAAAATTCTTAATTTTTCAATTTTTGTAAAATTCAAAAATTACCTATAATTACACTTTGTGATCATTTGAAAACATTTTTGGTGTACCTGGGTTCATGAGAAACTCCTTAAATTTTGAATTTTTTAATGATATTTTTTCTGTTATTTTTAACAATTTGTCGTGTTCCCCGGTACATAAAAAATTCCTAATTTTTGAATTTTTGTAAAATTCAAAAATTACCTATAATTACACTTTGTGATCATTTTAAAACATTTCTGGTGTGCCTGGGTTCATGAGAAACTCCTTAAATTTTGAAAATTTTAATGATATTTTTTCTGTTATTTTTAACAATTTGTCGTGTACCCCGGTACATGAAAAATTCCTAATTTTTGAATTTTTGTAAAATTCAAAAATTACCTATAATTACACTTTGTGATCATTTTAAAACATTTCTGGTGTGCCTGGGTTCATGAGAAACTCCTTAAATTTTGAAAATTTTAATGATATTTTTTCTGTTATTTTTAACAATTTGTCGTGTACCCCGGTACATGAAAAATTCTTAATTTTTCAATTTTTGTAAAATTCAAAGATTACCTATAATTACACTTTGTGATCATTTTAAAACATTTCTGGTGTACCTGGGTTCATGAGAAACTCCTTAAATTTTGAATTTTTTAATGATATTTTTTCTGTTATTTTTAACAATTTGTCGTGTACCCCGGTACATGAAAAATTCTTAATTTTTCAATTTTTGTAAAATTCAAAAATTACCTATAATTACACTTTGTGATCATTTGAAAACATTTCTGGTGTACCTGGGTTCATGAGAAACTCCTTAAATTTTGAATTTTTTAATGATATTTTTTCTGTTATTTTTAACAATTTGTCGTGTACCCCGGTACATGAAAAATTCCTAATTTTTCAATTTTTGTAAAATTCAAAAATTACCTATAATTACACTTTGTGATCATTTGAAAACATTTTTGGTGTACCTGGGTTCATGAGAAACTCCTTAAATTTTGAATTTTTTAATGATATTTTTTCTGTTATTTTTAACAATTTGTCGTGTACCCCGGTACATGAAAAATTCCTAATTTTTGAATTTTTGTAAAATTCAAAAATTACCTATAATTACACTTTGTGATCATTTTAAAACATTTTTGGTGTACCTGGGTTCATGAGAAACTCCTTAAATTTTGAATTTTTTAATGATATTTTTTCTGTTATTTTTAACAATTTGTCGTGTACCCCGGTACATAAAAAATTCCTAATTTTTGAATTTTTGTAAAATTCAAAAATTACCTATAATTACACTTTGTGATCATTTTAAAACATTTCTGGTGTGCCTGGGTTCATGAGAAACTCCTTAAATTTTGAAAATTTTAATGATATTTTTTCTGTTATTTTTAACAATTTGTCGTGTACCCCGGTACATGAAAAATTCTTAATTTTTCAATTTTTGTAAAATTTAAAAATTACCTATAATTACACTTTGTGATCATTTAAAACATTTCTGGTGTACCTGGGTTCATGAGAAACTCCTTAAATTTTGAATTTTTTAATGATATTTTTTCTGTTATTTTTAACAATTTGTCGTGTACCCCGGTACATGAAAAATTCTTAATTTTTCAATTTTTGTAAAATTCAAAGATTACCTATAATTACACTTTGTGATCATTTTAAAACATTTCTGGTGTACCTGGGTTCATGAGAAACTCCTTAAATTTTGAATTTTTTAATGATATTTTTTCTGTTATTTTTAACAATTTGTCGTGTACCCCGGTACATGAAAAATTCTTAATTTTTCAATTTTTGTAAAATTCAAAAATTACCTATAATTACACTTTGTGATCATTTTAAAACATTTCTGGTGTACCTGGGTTCATGAGAAACTCCTTAAATTTTGAATTTTTTAATGATATTTTTTCTGTTATTTTTAACAATTTGTCGTGTTCCCCGGTACATGAAAAATTCTTTATTTTTCAATTTTTGTATAATTCAAAAATTACCTATAATTACACTTTGTGATCATTTTAAAACATTTCTGGTGTGCCTGGGTTCATGAGAAACTCCTTAAATTTTGAAAATTTTAATGATATTTTTTCTGTTATTTTTAACAATTTGTCGTGTACCCCGGTACATGAAAAATTCTTAATTTTTCAATTTTTGTAAAATTTAAAAATTACCTATAATTACACTTTGTGATCATTTAAAACATTTCTGGTGTACCTGGGTTCATGAGAAACTCCTTAAATTTTGAATTTTTTAATGATATTTTTTCTGTTATTTTTAACAATTTGTCGTGTACCCCGGTACATGAAAAATTCTTAATTTTTCAATTTTTGTAAAATTCAAAGATTACCTATAATTACACTTTGTGATCATTTTAAAACATTTCTGGTGTACCTGGGTTCATGAGAAACTCCTTAAATTTTGAATTTTTTAATGATATTTTTTCTGTTATTTTTAACAATTTGTCGTGTACCCCGGTACATGAAAAATTCTTAATTTTTCAATTTTAATAAAATTCAAAAATTACCTATAATTACACTTTGTGATCATTTGAAAACATTTTTGGTGTACCTGGGTTCATGAGAAACTCCTTAAATTTTGAATTTTTTAATGATATTTTTTCTGTTATTTTTAACAATTTGTCGTGTACCCCGGTACATGAAAAATTCCTAATTTTTCAATTTTTGTAAAATTCAAAAATTACCTATAATTACACTTTGTGATCATTTTAAAACATTTCTGGTGTGCCTGGGTTCATGAGAAACTCCTTAAATTTTGAATTTTTTAATGATATTTTTTCTGTTATTTTTAACAATTTGTCGTGTACCCCGGTACATAAAAAATTCCTAATTTTTGAATTTTTGTAAAATTCAAAAATTACCTATAATTACACTTTGTGATCATTTTAAAACATTTCTGGTGTGCCTGGGTTCATGAGAAACTCCTTAAATTTTGAAAATTTTAATGATATTTTTTCTGTTATTTTTAACAATTTGTCGTGTACCCCGGTACATGAAAAATTCTTAATTTTTCAATTTTTGTAAAATTTAAAAATTACCTATAATTACACTTTGTGATCATTTAAAACATTTCTGGTGTACCTGGGTTCATGAGAAACTCCTTAAATTTTGAATTTTTTAATGATATTTTTTCTGTTATTTTTAACAATTTGTCGTGTACCCCGGTACATGAAAAATTCTTAATTTTTCAATTTTTGTAAAATTCAAAGATTACCTATAATTACACTTTGTGATCATTTTAAAACATTTCTGGTGTACCTGGGTTCATGAGAAACTCCTTAAATTTTGAATTTTTTAATGATATTTTTTCTGTTATTTTTAACAATTTGTCGTGTACCCCGGTACATGAAAAATTCTTAATTTTTCAATTTTTGTAAAATTCAAAAATTACCTATAATTACACTTTGTGATCATTTTAAAACATTTCTGGTGTACCTGGGTTCATGAGAAACTCCTTAAATTTTGAATTTTTTAATGATATTTTTTCTGTTATTTTTAACAATTTGTCGTGTTCCCCGGTACATGAAAAATTCTTTATTTTTCAATTTTTGTATAATTCAAAAATTACCTATAATTACACTTTGTGATCATTTTAAAACATTTCTGGTGTGCCTGGGTTCATGAGAAACTCCTTAAATTTTGAAAATTTTAATGATATTTTTTCTGTTATTTTTAACAATTTGTCGTGTACCCCGGTACATGAAAAATTCTTAATTTTTCAATTTTTGTAAAATTTAAAAATTACCTATAATTACACTTTGTGATCATTTAAAACATTTCTGGTGTACCTGGGTTCATGAGAAACTCCTTAAATTTTGAATTTTTTAATGATATTTTTTCTGTTATTTTTAACAATTTGTCGTGTACCCCGGTACATGAAAAATTCTTAATTTTTCAATTTTTGTAAAATTCAAAGATTACCTATAATTACACTTTGTGATCATTTTAAAACATTTCTGGTGTACCTGGGTTCATGAGAAACTCCTTAAATTTTGAATTTTTTAATGATATTTTTTCTGTTATTTTTAACAATTTGTCGTGTACCCCGGTACATGAAAAATTCTTAATTTTTCAATTTTAATAAAATTCAAAAATTACCTATAATTACACTTTGTGATCATTTGAAAACATTTTTGGTGTACCTGGGTTCATGAGAAACTCCTTAAATTTTGAATTTTTTAATGATATTTTTTCTGTTATTTTTAACAATTTGTCGTGTACCCCGGTACATGAAAAATTCCTAATTTTTCAATTTTTGTAAAATTCAAAAATTACCTATAATTACACTTTGTGATCATTTTAAAACATTTCTGGTGTGCCTGGGTTCATGAGAAACTCCTTAAATTTTGAATTTTTTAATGATATTTTTTCTGTTATTTTTAACAATTTGTCGTGTACCCCGGTACATAAAAAATTCCTAATTTTTGAATTTTTGTAAAATTCAAAAATTACCTATAATTACACTTTGTGATCATTTTAAAACATTTCTGGTGTGCCTGGGTTCATGAGAAACTCCTTAAATTTTGAAAATTTTAATGATATTTTTTCTGTTATTTTTAACAATTTGTCGTGTACCCCGGTACATGAAAAATTCTTAATTTTTCAATTTTTGTAAAATTTAAAAATTACCTATAATTACACTTTGTGATCATTTAAAACATTTCTGGTGTACCTGGGTTCATGAGAAACTCCTTAAATTTTGAATTTTTTAATGATATTTTTTCTGTTATTTTTAACAATTTGTCGTGTACCCCGGTACATGAAAAATTCTTAATTTTTCAATTTTTGTAAAATTCAAAGATTACCTATAATTACACTTTGTGATCATTTTAAAACATTTCTGGTGTACCTGGGTTCATGAGAAACTCCTTAAATTTTGAATTTTTTAATGATATTTTTTCTGTTATTTTTAACAATTTGTCGTGTACCCCGGTACATGAAAAATTCTTAATTTTTCAATTTTAATAAAATTCAAAAATTACCTATAATTACACTTTGTGATCATTTGAAAACATTTTTGGTGTACCTGGGTTCATGAGAAACTCCTTAAATTTTGAATTTTTTAATGATATTTTTTCTGTTATTTTTAACAATTTGTCGTGTACCCCGGTACATGAAAAATTCCTAATTTTTCAATTTTTGTAAAATTCAAAAATTACCTATAATTACACTTTGTGATCATTTTAAAACATTTCTGGTGTGCCTGGGTTCATGAGAAACTCCTTAAATTTTGAATTTTTTAATGATATTTTTTCTGTTATTTTTAACAATTTGTCGTGTACCCCGGTACATGAAAAATTCTTAATTTTTCAATTTTTGTAAAATTTAAAAATTACCTATAATTACACTTTGTGATCATTTAAAACATTTCTGGTGTACCTGGGTTCATGAGAAACTCCTTAAATTTTGAATTTTTTAATGATATTTTTTCTGTTATTTTTAACAATTTGTCGTGTACCCCGGTACATGAAAAATTCTTAATTTTTCAATTTTTGTAAAATTCAAAGATTACCTATAATTACACTTTGTGATCATTTTAAAACATTTATGGTGTACCTGGGTTCATGAGAAACTCCTTAAATTTTGAATTTTTTAATGATATTTTTTCTGTTATTTTTAACAATTTGTCGTGTACCCCGGTACATGAAAAATTCTTAATTTTTCAATTTTAATAAAATTCAAAAATTACCTATAATTACACTTTGTGATCATTTTAAAACATTTTTGGTGTACCTGGGTTCATGAGAAACTCCTTAAATTTTGAATTTTTTAATGATATTTTTTCTGTTATTTTTAACAATTTGTCGTGTACCCCGGTACATGAAAAATTCCTAATTTTTCAATTTTTGTAAAATTCAAAAATTACCTATAATTACACTTTGTGATCATTTTGAAACATTTCTGGTGTGCCTGGGTTCATGAGAAACTCCTTAAATTTTGAATTTTTTAATGATATTTTTTCTGTTATTTTTAACAATTTGTCGTGTACCCCGGTACATGAAAAATTCTTAATTTTTCAATTTTTGTAAAATTTAAAAATTACCTATAATTACACTTTGTGATCATTTAAAACATTTCTGGTGTACCTGGGTTCATGAGAAACTCCTTAAATTTTGAATTTTTTAATGATATTTTTTCTGTTATTTTTAACAATTTGTCGTGTACCCCGGTACATGAAAAATTCTTAATTTTTCAATTTTTGTAAAATTCAAAGATTACCTATAATTACACTTTGTGATCATTTTAAAACATTTATGGTGTACCTGGGTTCATGAGAAACTCCTTAAATTTTGAATTTTTTAATGATATTTTTTCTGTTATTTTTAACAATTTGTCGTGTACCCCGGTACATGAAAAATTCTTAATTTTTCAATTTTAATAAAATTCAAAAATTACCTATAATTACACTTTGTGATCATTTTAAAACATTTTTGGTGTACCTGGGTTCATGAGAAACTCCTTAAATTTTGAATTTTTTAATGATATTTTTTCTGTTATTTTTAACAATTTGTCGTGTACCCCGGTACATGAAAAATTCCTAATTTTTCAATTTTTGTAAAATTCAAAAATTACCTATAATTACACTTTGTGATCATTTTAAAACATTTCTGGTGTGCCTGGGTTCATGAGAAACTCCTTAAATTTTGAATTTTTTAATGATATTTTTTCTGTTATTTTTAACAATTTGTCGTGTACCCCGGTACATAAAAAATTCTTAATTTTTAAATTTTTGTAAAATTCAAAAATTACCTATAATTACACTTTGTGATCATTTTAAAACATTTCTGGTGTGCCTGGGTTCATGAGAAACTCCTTAAATTTTGAAAATTTTAATGATATTTTTTCTGTTATTTTTAACAATTTGTCGTGTACCCCGGTACATGAAAAATTCTTAATTTTTCAATTTTTGTAAAATTTAAAAATTACCTATAATTACACTTTGTGATCATTTAAAACATTTCTGGTGTACCTGGGTTCATGAGAAACTCCTTAAATTTTGAATTTTTTAATGATATTTTTTCTGTTATTTTTAACAATTTGTCGTGTACCCCGGTACATGAAAAATTCTTAATTTTTCAATTTTTGTAAAATTCAAAGATTACCTATAATTACACTTTGTGATCATTTTAAAACATTTCTGGTGTACCTGGGTTCATGAGAAACTCCTTAAATTTTGAATTTTTTAATGATATTTTTTCTGTTGTTTTTAACAATTTGTCGTGTACCCCGGTACATGAAAAATTCTTAATTTTTCAATTTTTGTAAAATTCAAAAATTACCTATAATTACACTTTGTGATCATTTTAAAACATTTTTGGTGTACCTGGGTTCATGAGAAACTCCTTAAATTTTGAATTTTTTAATGATATTTTTTCTGTTATTTTTAACAATTTGTCATGTACCCCGGTACATGAAAAATTCCTAATTTTTAAATTTTTGTAAAATTCAAAAATTACCTATAATTACACTTTGTGATCATTTTAAAACATTTTTGGTATACCTGGGTTCATGAGAAACTCCTTAAAGTTTGAATTTTTTAATGATATTTTTCCTGTTATTTTTAACAATTTGTCGTGTACCCCGGTACATGAAAAATTCCTAATTTTTCAATTTTTGTAAAATTCAAAAGTTACCTATAATTACACTTTGTGATCATTTTAAAACATTTCTGGTGTACCTGGGTTCATGACAAACTCGTTAAATTTTGAATTTTTTAATGATATTTTTTCTGTTATTTTTAACAATTTGTCGTGTACCCGGTACATGTAAAATTCTTAATTTTTCAATTTTTTAAAAATTTAAAAATTACCTATAATTACACTTTGTGATCATTTTAAAACATTTCTGGTGTACCTGGGTTCATGAGAAACTCCTTAAATTTTGAATTTTTTAATGATATTTTTTTGTTATTTTTAACAATTTGTCGTGTACCCCGGTACATGAAAAATTCCTAATTTTTTATTTTTTGTAAAATTCAAAAATTACCTATAATTACACTTTATGATCATTTTAAAACATTTTTGGTGTACCTGGGTTCATGAGAAACTCCTTAAATTTTGAATTTTTTAATGATATTTTTTCTGTTATTTTTAAGAATTTGTCGTGTACCCCGGTACATGAAAAATTCCTAATTTTTCAATTTTTGTAAAATTCAAAGATTTCCTATAATTACACTTTGTGATCATTTTAAAACATTTCTGGTGTACCTGGGTTCATGAGAAACTCCTTAAATTTTGAATTTTTTAATGATATTTTTCTATTATTTTTAACAATTTGTCGTGTACCCCGGTACATGAAAAATTCTTAATTTTTCAATTTTAATAAAATTCAAAAATTACCTATAATTACACTTTGTGATCATTTTAAAACATTTTTGGTGTACCTGGGTTCATGAGAAACTCCTTAAATTTTGAATTTTTTAATGATATTTTTTCTGTTATTTTTAACAATTTGTCGTGTACCCCGGTACATGAAAAATTCCTAATTTTTCAATTTTTGTAAAATTCAAAAATTACCTATAATTACACTTTGTGATCATTTTAAAACATTTCTGGTGTGCCTGGGTTCATGAGAAACTCCTTAAATTTTGAATTTTTTAATGATATTTTTTCTGTTATTTTTAACAATTTGTCGTGTACCCCGGTACATGAAAAATTCTTAATTTTTCAATTTTTGTAAAATTTAAAAATTACCTATAATTACACTTTGTGATCATTTAAAACATTTCTGGTGTACCTGGGTTCATGAGAAACTCCTTAAATTTTGAATTTTTTAATGATATTTTTTCTGTTATTTTTAACAATTTGTCGTGTACCCCGGTACATGAAAAATTCTTAATTTTTCAATTTTTGTAAAATTCAAAGATTACCTATAATTACACTTTGTGATCATTTTAAAACATTTATGGTGTACCTGGGTTCATGAGAAACTCCTTAAATTTTGAATTTTTTAATGATATTTTTTCTGTTATTTTTAACAATTTGTCGTGTACCCCGGTACATGAAAAATTCTTAATTTTTCAATTTTAATAAAATTCAAAAATTACCTATAATTACACTTTGTGATCATTTTAAAACATTTTTGGTGTACCTGGGTTCATGAGAAACTCCTTAAATTTTGAATTTTTTAATGATATTTTTTCTGTTATTTTTAACAATTTGTCGTGTACCCCGGTACATGAAAAATTCCTAATTTTTCAATTTTTGTAAAATTCAAAAATTACCTATAATTACACTTTGTGATCATTTTAAAACATTTCTGGTGTGCCTGGGTTCATGAGAAACTCCTTAAATTTTGAATTTTTTAATGATATTTTTTCTGTTATTTTTAACAATTTGTCGTGTACCCCGGTACATAAAAAATTCTTAATTTTTAAATTTTTGTAAAATTCAAAAATTACCTATAATTACACTTTGTGATCATTTTAAAACATTTCTGGTGTGCCTGGGTTCATGAGAAACTCCTTAAATTTTGAAAATTTTAATGATATTTTTTCTGTTATTTTTAACAATTTGTCGTGTACCCCAGTACATGAAAAATTCTTAATTTTTCAATTTTTGTAAAATTTAAAAATTACCTATAATTACACTTTGTGATCATTTAAAACATTTCTGGTGTACCTGGGTTCATGAGAAACTCCTTAAATTTTGAATTTTTTAATGATATTTTTTCTGTTATTTTTAACAATTTGTCGTGTACCCCGGTACATGAAAAATTCTTAATTTTTCAATTTTTGTAAAATTCAAAGATTACCTATAATTACACTTTGTGATCATTTTAAAACATTTCTGGTGTACCTGGGTTCATGAGAAACTCCTTAAATTTTGAATTTTTTAATGATATTTTTTCTGTTGTTTTTAACAATTTGTCGTGTACCCCGGTACATGAAAAATTCTTAATTTTTCAATTTTTGTAAAATTCAAAAATTACCTATAATTACACTTTGTGATCATTTTAAAACATTTTTGGTGTACCTGGGTTCATGAGAAACTCCTTAAATTTTGAATTTTTTAATGATATTTTTTCTGTTATTTTTAACAATTTGTCATGTACCCCGGTACATGAAAAATTCCTAATTTTTAAATTTTTGTAAAATTCAAAAATTACCTATAATTACACTTTGTGATCATTTTAAAACATTTTTGGTATACCTGGGTTCATGAGAAACTCCTTAAATTTTGAATTTTTTAATGATATTTTTCCTGTTATTTTTAACAATTTGTCGTGTACCCCGGTACATGAAAAATTCCTAATTTTTCAATTTTTGTAAAATTCAAAAGTTACCTATAATTACACTTTGTGATCATTTTAAAACATTTCTGGTGTACCTGGGTTCATGACAAACTCGTTAAATTTTGAATTTTTTAATGATATTTTTTCTGTTATTTTTAACAATTTGTCGTGTACCCGGTACATGTAAAATTCTTAATTTTTCAATTTTTTAAAAATTTAAAAATTACCTATAATTACACTTTGTGATCATTTTAAAACATTTCTGGTGTACCTGGGTTCATGAGAAACTCCTTAAATTTTGAATTTTTTAATGATATTTTTTCTGTTGTTTTTAACAATTTGTCGTGTACCCCGGTACATGAAAAATTCTTAATTTTTCAATTTTTGTAAAATTCAAAAATTACCTATAATTACACTTTGTGATCATTTTAAAACATTTTTGGTGTACCTGGGTTCATGAGAAACTCCTTAAATTTTGAATTTTTTAATGATATTTTTTCTGTTATTTTTAACAATTTGTCATGTACCCCGGTACATGAAAAATTCCTAATTTTTAAATTTTTGTAAAATTCAAAAATTACCTATAATTACACTTTGTGATCATTTTAAAACATTTTTGGTATACCTGGGTTCATGAGAAACTCCTTAAATTTTGAATTTTTTAATGATATTTTTCCTGTTATTTTTAACAATTTGTCGTGTACCCCGGTACATGAAAAATTCCTAATTTTTCAATTTTTGTAAAATTCAAAAGTTACCTATAATTACACTTTGTGATCATTTTAAAACATTTCTGGTGTACCTGGGTTCATGACAAACTCGTTAAATTTTGAATTTTTTAATGATATTTTTTCTGTTATTTTTAACAATTTGTCGTGTACCCGGTACATGTAAAATTCTTAATTTTTCAATTTTTTAAAAATTTAAAAATTACCTATAATTACACTTTGTGATCATTTTAAAACATTTCTGGTGTACCTGGGTTCATGAGAAACTCCTTAAATTTTGAATTTTTTAATGATATTTTTTTGTTATTTTTAACAATTTGTCGTGTACCCCGGTACATGAAAAATTCCTAATTTTTTATTTTTTGTAAAATTCAAAAATTACCTATAATTACACTTTATGATCATTTTAAAACATTTTTGGTGTACCTGGGTTCATGAGAAACTCCTTAAATTTTGAATTTTTTAATGATATTTTTTCTGTTATTTTTAAGAATTTGTCGTGTACCCCGGTACATGAAAAATTCCTAATTTTTCAATTTTTGTAAAATTCAAAGATTTCCTATAATTACACTTTGTGATCATTTTAAAACATTTCTGGTGTACCTGGGTTCATGAGAAACTCCTTAAATTTTGAATTTTTTAATGATATTTTTCTATTATTTTTAACAATTTGTCGTGTACCCCGGTACATGAAAAATTCTTAATTTTTCAATTTTTGTAAAATTCAAAGATTACCTATAATTACACTTTGTGATCATTTTAAAAAATTTTTGGTGTACCTGGGTTCATTAGCAACTCCTTAAATTTTGAAATTTTTAATAATATTTTTTCTGTTATTTTTAACAATTTGTCGTGTACCCCGGTACATGAAAAATTCCTAATTTTTCAATTTTTGTAAAATTCAAAAATTACCTATAATTACACTTTATGATCATTTTAAAACATTTTTGGTGTACCTGGGTTCAAGAGAAACTCCTTAAATTTTGAATTTTTTAATGATATTTTTCTGTTATTTTTAACAATTTGTCGTGTACCCCGGTACATGAAAAATTCTTAATTTTTCAATTTTTGTAAAATTCAAAGATTACCTATAATTACACTTTGTGATCATTTTAAAACATTTCTGGTGTACCTGGGTTCATGAGAAACTCCTTAAATTTTGAATTTTTTAATGATATTTTTTCTGTTGTTTTTAACAATTTGTCGTGTACCTCAGTACATGAAAAATTCTTAATTTTTCAATTTTTGTAAAATTCAAAAATTACCTATAATTACAGTTTGTGATCATTTTAAAACATTTTTGGTGTACCTGGGTTCATGAGAAACTCCTTAAATTTTGAATTTTTTAATGATATTTTTCTGTTATTTTTAAGAATTTGTCGTGTACCACGGTACATGAAAAATTCTTAATTTTTCAATTTTTGTAAAATTCAAAGATTTCCTATAATTACACTTTGTGATCATTTTAAAACATTTCTGGTGTACCTGGGTTCATGAGAAACTCCTTAAATTTTGAATTTTTTAATGATATTTTTCTATTATTTTTAACAATTTGTCGTGTACCCCGGTACATGAAAAATTCTTAATTTTTCAATTTTTGTAAAATTCAAAAATTACCTATAATTACACTTTGTGATCATTTTAAAACATTTTTGGTGTACCTGGGTTCATGAGAAACTCCTTAAATTTTGAATTTTTTAATGATATTTTTTCTGTTATTTTTAACAATTTGTCGTGTACCCCGGTACATGAAAAATTCCTAATTTTTCAATTTTTGTAAAATTCAAAAATTACCTATAATTACACTTTGTGATCATTTTAAAACATTTCTGGTGTACCTGGGTTCAAGAGAAACTCCTTAAATTTTGAATTTTTTAATGATATTTTTTCTGTTATTTTTAACAATTTGTCATGTACCCCGGTACATGAAAAATTCCTAATTTTTCAATTTTTGTAAAATTCAAAAATTACCTATAATTACACTTTGTGATCATTTTAAAACATTTTTGGTGTACCTGGGTAATGAGAAACTCCTTCAATTTTGAATTTTTTAATGATATTTTTCCTGTTATTTTTAACAATTTGTCGTGTACCCCGGTACATGGAAAATTCCTAATTTTTCAATTTTTGTAAAATTCAAAAATTACCTATAATTACACTTTGTGATGATTTTAAAACATTTCTGGTGTACCTGGGTTCATGAGAAACTCCTTAAATTTTGAATTTTTTAATGATATTTTTTCTGTTATTTTTAACAATTTGTCGTGTACCCCGGTACATGAAAAATTCCTAATTTTTCAATTTTAATAAAATTCAAAAATTACCTATAATTACACTTTGTGATCATTTTAAAACATTTTTGGTATACCTGGGTTCATGAGAAACTCCTTAAATTTTGAATTTTTTAATAATATTTTTTCTGTTATTTTTAACAATTTGTCGTGTACCCCGGTACATGAAAAATTCCTAATTTTTCAATTTTTGTAAAATTCAAAAATTACCTATAATTACACTTTGTGATCATTTTAAAACATTTCTGGTGTGCCTGGGTTCATGAGAAACTCCTTAAATTTTGAAATTTTTAATGATATTTTTTTCTGTTATTTTTAACAATTTCTCGTGTACCCCGGTACATGAAAAATTCCTAATTTTTCAACTTTTGTAAAATTCAAAAATTACCTATAATTAAACTTTGTGATCATTTTAAAACATTTTTGGTGTACCCGGGTTCATGAGAAACTCATTAAATTTTGAATTTTTTAATGATATTTTTTATTTTATTTATAACAATTTGTCGTGTACCCCGGTACATGAAAAATTCTTAATTTTCCAATTTTCGTAAAATTCAAAAATTACCTATAATTACACTTTGTGATCATTTTAAAACATTTCTGGTGTACATGGGTTCATGAGAAACTCCTTAAATTTTGAATTTTATAATGATATTTTTTCTGTTATTTTTAACAATTTGTCGTGTACCCCGGTACATGAAAAATTGTTAATTTTTCAATTTTTGTAAAATTCAAAAATTACCTATAATTACACTTTGTGATCATTTTAAAACATTTCTGGTGTACCTGGGTTCATGAGAAACTCCTTAAATTTTGAATTTTTTAATGATATTTTTTTCTGTTATTTTTAACAATTTCTCGTGTACCCCGGTACATGAAAAATTCCTAATTTTTCAACTTTTGTAAAATTCAAAAATTACCTATAATTAAACTTTGTGATCATTTTAAAACATTTTTGGTGTACCTGGGTTCATGAGAAACTCATTAAATTTTGAATTTTTTAATGATATTTTTTATTTTATTTATAACAATTTGTCGTGTACCCCGGTACATGAAAAATTCTTAATTTTCCAATTTTCGTAAAATTCAAAAATTACCTATAATTACACTTTGTGATCATTTTAAAACATTTCTGGTGTACCTGGGTTCATGAGAAACTCCTTAAATTTTGAATTTTTTAATGATATTTTTTATGTTATTTTTAACAATTTGTCGTGTTCCCCGGTACATGAAAAATTCTTAATTTTTCAATTTTTTTAAAATTCAAAAATTACCTATAATTACACTTTGTGATCATTTTAAAACATTTCTGGTGTACCTGGGTTCATGAGAAACTCCTTAAATTTTGAATTTTTTAATGATATTTTTTCTGTTATTTTTAACAATTTGTCGTGTACTCCGGTACATGAAAAATTCTTAATTTTTAAACTTTTGTAAAATTCAAAGATTACCTATAATTACACTTTGTGATCATTTTAAAACATTTCTGGTGTACCTAGGTTCATGAGAAACTCCTTAAATTTTGAATTTTTTAATGATATTTTTTCTGTTATTTTTAACAATTTGTCGTGTACCCCGGTACATGAAAAATTCCTAATTTTTGAATTTTTGTAAAATTCAAAAATTACCTATAATTACACTTTGTGATCATTTTAAAACATTTCTGGTGTTCCTGGGTTCATGAGAAACTCCTTAAATTTTGAAATTTTTAATGATATTTTTTTTTGTTATTTTTAACAATTTGTCGTGTACCCCGGTACATGAAAAATTCTTAATTTTTCAATTTTTTTAAAATTCAAAAATTACCTATAATTACACTTTGTGATCATTTAAAACATTTCTGATGTACCTGGGTTCATGAGAAACTCCTTAAATTTTGAATTTTTTAATGATATTTTTTCTGTTATTTTTAACAATTTGTCGTGTACCCCGGTACATGAAAAATTCTTAATTTTTCAATTTTTGTAAAATTCAAAGATTACCTATAATTACACTTTGTGATCATTTTAAAACATTTCTGGTGTACCTGGGTTCATGAGAAACTCCTTAAATTTTGAATTTTTTAATGATATTTTTTCTGTTATTTTTAACAATTTGTCGTGTACCCCGGTACATGAAAAATTCCTAATTTTTCAATTTTAATAAAATTCAAAAATTACCTATAATTACACTTTGTGATCATTTTAAAACATTTTTGGTATACCTGGGTTCATGAGAAACTCCTTAAATTTTGAATTTTTTAATGATATTTTTTCTGTTATTTTTAACAATTTGTCGTGTACCCCGGTAAATGAAAAATTCCTAATTTTTCAATTTTTGTAAAATTCAAAAATTACATATAATTACACTTTGTGATCATTTTAAAACATTTCTGGTGTGCCTGGGTTCATGAGAAACTCCTTAAATTTTGAAAATTTTAATGATATTTTTTCTGTTATTTTTAACAATTTGTCGTGTACCCCGGTACATGAAAAATTCTTAATTTTTCAATTTTTGTAAAATTCAAAAATTACCTATAATTACATTTTGTGATCATTTAAAACATTTCTGGTGTACCTGGGTTCATGAGAAACTCCTTAAATTTTGAATTTTTTAATGATATTTTTTCTGTTATTTTTAACAATTTGTCGTGTACCCCGGTACATGAAAAATTCCTAATTTTTCAATTTTAATAAAATTCAAAAATTACCTATAATTACACTTTGTGATCATTTTAAAACATTTTTGGTATACCTGGGTTCATGAGAAACTCCTTAAATTTTGAATTTTTTAATGATATTTTTTCTGTTATTTTTAACAATTTGTCGTGTACCCCGGTAAATGAAAAATTCCTAATTTTTCAATTTTTGTAAAATTCAAAAATTACCTATAATTACACTTTGTGATCATTTTAAAACATTTCTGGTGTGCCTGGGTTCATGAGAAACTCATTAAATTTTGAAATTTTTAATGTTATTTTTTCTGTTATTTTTAACAGTTTGTCGTGTACCCCGGTACATGAAAAATACTTAATTTTTCAATTTTGTAAAATTCAAAAATTACCTATAATTATACTTTGAGATCATTTTAAAACTTTTCTGGTGTGCCTGGGTTCATGAGAAACTCCCTAAATTTAGAAATTTTTAATGATATTTTTTCTGTTATTTTTAACAATTTGTCGTGTACCCCGATACATGAAAAATTCTTAATTTTTCAATTTTTGTAAAATTTAAAAATTACCTATAATTACACTTTGTGATCATTTTAAAACATTTTTGGTGTACCTGGGTTCATGAGAAACTCCTTAAATTTTGAAATTTTTAATGATATTTTTTTTGTTATTTTTAACAATTTGTCGTGTACCCCGGTACATGAAAAATTCTTAATTTTTCAATTTTTGTAAAATTCAAAGATTACCTATAATTACACTTTGTGATCATTTTAAAACATTTCTGGTGTGCCTGGGTTCATGAGAAACTCCTTAAATTTTGAAATTTTTAATGATATTTTTTCTGTTATTTTTAACAATTTGTCGTGTACCCCGGTACATGAAAAATTCTTAATTTTTCAATTTTTGTAAAATTCAAAAATTACCTATAATTACACTTTGTGATCATTTAAAACATTTCTGGTGTACCTGGGTTCATGAGAAACTCCTTAAATTTTGAATTTTTTAATGATATTTTTTCTGTTATTTTTAACAATTTGTCGTGTACCCCGGTACATGAAAAATTCCTAATTTTTCAATTTTAATAAAATTCAAAAAGTACCTATAATTACACTTTGTGATCATTTAAAACATTTCTGGTGTACCTGGGTTCATGAGAAACTCCTTAAATTTTGAATTTTTTAATGATATTTTTTCTGTTATTTTTAACAATTTGTCGTGTACCCCGGTAAATGAAAAATTCCTAATTTTTCAATTTTTGTAAAATTCAAAAATTACCTATAATTACACTTTATGATCATTTTAAAACATTTCTGGTGTGCCTGGGTTCATGAGAAACTCATTGAATTTTGAAAATTTTAATGTTATTTTTTCTGTTATTTTTAACAGTTTGTCGTGTACCCCGGTACATGAAAAATTCTTAATTTTTCAATTTTTGTAAAATTCAAAAATTACCTATAATTACACTTTGTGATCATTTTAAAACATTTCTGGTGTACCTGGGTTCATGAGAAACTCCTTAAATTTTGAATTTTTTAATGATATTTTTTTCTGTTATTTTTAACAATTTCTCGTGTACCCCGGTACATGAAAAATTCCTAATTTTTCAACTTTTGTAAAATTCAAAAATTACCTATAATTAAACTTTGTGATCATTTTAAAACATTTTTGGTGTACCCGGGTTCATGAGAAACTCATTAAATTTTGAATTTTTTAATGATATTTTTTATTTTATTTATAACAATTTGTCGTGTACCCCGGTACATGAAAAATTCTTAATTTTCCAATTTTCGTAAAATTCAAAAATTACCTATAATTACACTTTGTGATCATTTTAAAACATTTCTGGTGTACCTGGGTTCATGAGAAACTCCTTAAATTTTGAATTTTATAATGATATTTTTTCTGTTATTTTTAACAATTTGTCGTGTACCCCGGTACATGAAAAATTCTTAATTTTTCAATTTTTGTAAAATTCAAAAATTACCTATAATTACACTTTGTGATCATTTTAAAACATTTCTGGTGTACCTGGGTTCATGAGAAACTCCTTAAATTTTGAATTTTTAATGATATTTTTTTCTGTTATTTTTAACAATTTCTCGTGTACCCCGGTACATGAAAAATTCCTAATTTTTCAACTTTTGTAAAATTCAAAAATTACCTATAATTAAACTTTGTGATCATTTTAAAACATTTTTGGTGTACCTGGGTTCATGAGAAACTCATTAAATTTTGAATTTTTTAATGATATTTTTTATTTTATTTATAACAATTTGTCGTGTTCCCCGGTACATGAAAAATTCTTAATTTTCCAATTTTCGTAAAATTCAAAAATTACCTATAATTACACTTTGTGATCATTTTAAAACATTTCTGGTGTACCTGGGTTCATGAGAAACTCCTTAAATTTTGAATTTTTTAATGATATTTTTTATGTTATTTTTAACAATTTGTCGTGTTCCCCGGTACATGAAAAATTCTTAATTTTTCAATTTTTTTAAAATTCAAAAATTACCTATAATTACACTTTGTGATCATTTTAAAACATTTCTGGTGTACCTGGGTTCATGAGAAACTCCTTAAATTTTGAATTTTTTAATGATATTTTTTCTGTTATTTTTAACAATTTGTCGTGTACTCCGGTACATGAAAAATTCTTAATTTTTAAACTTTTGTAAAATTCAAAGATTACCTATAATTACACTTTGTGATCATTTTAAAACATTTCTGGTGTACCTAGGTTCATGAGAAACTCCTTAAATTTTGAATTTTTTAATGATATTTTTTCTGTTATTTTTAACAATTTGTCGTGTACCCCGGTACATGAAAAATTCCTAATTTTTGAATTTTTGTAAAATTCAAAAATTACCTATAATTACACTTTGTGATCATTTTAAAACATTTCTGGTGTGCCTGGGTTCATGAGAAACTCCTTAAATTTTGAAATTTTTAATGATATTTTTTTTTGTTATTTTTAACAATTTGTCGTGTACCCCGGTACATGAAAAATTCTTAATTTTTCAATTTTTTTAAAATTCAAAAATTACCTATAATTACACTTTGTGATCATTTAAAACATTTCTGGTGTACCTGGGTTCATGAGAAACTCCTTAAATTTTGAATTTTTTAATGATATTTTTTCTGTTATTTTTAACAATTTGTCGTGTACCCCGGTACATGAAAAATTCTTAATTTTTCAATTTTTGTAAAATTCAAAGATTACCTATAATTACACTTTGTGATCATTTTAAAACATTTCTGGTGTACCTGGGTTCATGAGAAACTCCTTAAATTTTGAATTTTTTAATGATATTTTTTCTGTTATTTTTAACAATTTGTCGTGTACCCCGGTACATGAAAAATTCCTAATTTTTCAATTTTAATAAAATTGAAAAATTACCTATAATTACACTTTGTGATCATTTTAAAACATTTTTGGTATACCTGGGTTCATGAGAAACTCCTTAAATTTTGAATTTTTTAATGATATTTTTTCTGTTATTTTTAACAATTTGTCGTGTACCCCGGTAAATGAAAAATTCCTAATTTTTCAATTTTTGTAAAATTCAAAAATTACCTATAATTACACTTTGTGATCATTTTAAAACATTTCTGGTGTGCCTGGGTTCATGAGAAACTCCTTAAATTTTGAAATTTTTAATGATATTTTTTCTGTTATTTTTAACAATTTGTCGTGTACCCCGGTACATGAAAAATTCTTAATTTTTCAATTTTTGTAAAATTCAAAAATTACCTATAATTACATTTTGTGATCATTTAAAACATTTCTAGTGTACCTGGGTTCATGAGAAACTCCTTAAATTTTGAATTTTTTAATGATATTTTTTCTGTTATTTTTAACAATTTGTCGTGTACCCCGGTACATGAAAAATTCCTAATTTTTCAATTTTAATAAAATTCAAAAATTACCTATAATTACACTTTGTGATCATTTTAAAACATTTTTGGTATACCTGGGTTCATGAGAAACTCCTTAAATTTTGAATTTTTTAATGATATTTTTTCTGTTATTTTTAACAATTTGTCGTGTACCCCGGTAAATGAAAAATTCCTAATTTTTCAATTTTTGTAAAATTCAAAAATTACCTATAATTACACTTTGTGATCATTTTAAAACATTTCTGGTGTGCCTGGGTTCATGAGAAACTCATTAAATTTTGAAATTTTTAATGTTATTTTTTCTGTTATTTTTAACAGTTTGTCGTGTACCCCGTTTCATGAAAAATACTTAATTTTTCAATTTTGTAAAATTCAAAAATTACCTATAATTATACTTTGAGATCATTTTAAAACTTTTCTGGTGTGCCTGGGTTCATGAGAAACTCCCTAAATTTTGAAATTTTTAATGATATTTTTTCTGTTATTTTTAACAATTTGTCGTGTACCCCGATACATGAAAAATTCTTAATTTTTCAATTTTTGTAAAATTTAAAAATTACCTATAATTACACTTTGTGATCATTTTAAAACATTTTTGGTGTACCTGGGTTCATGAGAAACTCCTTAAATTTTGAAATTTTTAATGATATTTTTTCTGTTATTTTTAACAATTTGTCGTGTACCCCGGTACATGAAAAATTCTTAATTTTTCAATTTTTGTAAAATTCAAAGATTACCTATAATTACACTTTGTGATCATTTTAAAACATTTCTGGTGTGCCTGGGTTCATGAGAAACTCCTTAAATTTTGAAATTTTTAATGATATTTTTTCTGTTATTTTTAACAATTTGTCGTGTACCCCGGTACATGAAAAATTCTTAATTTTTCAATTTTTGTAAAATTCAAAAATTACCTATAATTACACTTTGTGATCATTTAAAACATTTCTGGTGTACCTGGGTTCATGAGAAACTCCTTAAATTTTGAATTTTTTAATGATATTTTTTCTGTTATTTTTAACAATTTGTCGTGTACCCCGGTACATGAAAAATTCCTAATTTTTCAATTTTAATAAAATTCAAAAATTACCTATAATTACACTTTGTGATCATTTAAAACATTTCTGGTGTACCTGGGTTCATGAGAAACTCCTTAAATTTTGAATTTTTTAATGATATTTTTTCTGTTATTTTTAACAATTTGTCGTGTACCCCGGTAAATGAAAAATTCCTAATTTTTCAATTTTTGTAAAATTCAAAAATTACCTATAATTACACTTTATGATCATTTTAAAACATTTCTGGTGTGCCTGGGTTCATGAGAAACTCATTAAATTTTGAAAATTTTAATGTTATTTTTTCTGTTATTTTTAACAGTTTGTCGTGTACCCCGGTACATGAAAAATACTTAATTTTTCAATTTTGTAAAATTCAAAAATTACCTATAATTATACTTTGAGATCATTTTAAAACTTTTCTGGTGTGCCTGGGTTCATGAGAAACTCCCTAAATTTTGAAATTTTTAATGATATTTTTTCTGTTATTTTTAACAATTTGTCGTGTACCCCGATACATGAAAAATTCTTAATTTTTCAATTTTTGTAAAATTTAAAAATTACCTATAATTACACTTTGTGATCATTTTAAAACATTTTTGGTGTACCTGGGTTCATGAGAAACTCCTTAAATTTTGAAATTTTTAATGATATTTTTTCTGTTATTTTTAACAATTTGTCGTGTACCCCGGTACATGAAAAATTCTTAATTTTTCAATTTTTGTAAAATTCAAAAATTACCTATAATTACACTTTGTGATCATTTAAAACATTTCTGGTGTACCTGGGTTCATGAGAAACTCCTTAAATTTTGAATTTTTAATGATATTTTTAATGATATTTTTTCTGTTATTTTTAACAATTTGTCGTGTACTCCGGTACATGAAAAATTCTTAATTTTTAAACTTTTGTAAAATTCAAAGATTACCTATAATTACACTTTGTGATCATTTTAAAACATTTCTGGTGTACCTGGGTTCATGAGAAACTCCTTAAATTTTGAATTTTTTAATGATATTTTTTCTGTTATTTTTAACAATTTGTCGTGTACCCCGGTACATGAAAAATTCCTAATTTTTGAATTTTTGTAAAATTCAAAAATTACCTATAATTACACTTTGTGATCATTTTAAAACATTTCTGGTGTGCCTGGGTTCATGAGAAACTCCTTAAATTTTGAAATTTTTAATGATATTTTTTCTGTTATTTTTAACAATTTGTCGTGTACCCCGGTACATGAAAAATTCTTAATTTTTCAATTTTTGTAAAATTCAAAAATTACCTATAATTACACTTTGTGATCATTTAAAACATTTCTGGTGTACCTGGTTCATGAGAAACTCCTTAAATTTTGAATTTTTTAATGATATTTTTTCTGTTATTTTTAACAATTTGTCGTGTACCCCGGTACATGAAAAATTCTTAATTTTTCAATTTTTGTAAAATTCAAAGATTACCTATAATTACACTTTGTGATCATTTTAAAACATTTCTGGTGTGCCTGGGTTCATGAGAAACTCCTTAAATTTTGAAATTTTTAATGACATTTTTTCTGTTATTTTTAACAATTTGTCGTGTACCCCGGTACATGAAAAATTCTTAATTTTTCAATTTTTGTAAAATTCAAAAATTACCTATAATTACACTTTGTGATCATTTAAAACATTTCTGGTGTACCTGGGTTCATGAGAAACTCCTTAAATTTTGAATTTTTTAATGATATTTTTTCTGTTATTTTTAACAATTTGTCGTGTACCCCGGTACATGAAAAATTCTTAATTTTTAAATTTTTGTAAAATTCAAAGATTACCTATAATTACACTTTGTGATCATTTTAAAACATTTCTGGTGTACCTGGGTTCATGAGAAACTCTTTAAATTTTGAATTTTTTAATGATATTTTTTCTGTTATTTTCAACAATTTGTCGTGTACCCCGGTACATGAAAAATTCTTAATTTTTCAATTTTTGTAAAATTCAAAGATTACCTATAATTACACTTTGTGATCATTTTAAAACATTTCTGGTGTGCCTGGGTTCATGAGAAACTCCTTAAATTTTGAAATTTTTAATGACATTTTTTCTGTTATTTTTAACAATTTGTCGTGTACCCCGGTACATGAAAAATTCTTAATTTTTCAATTTTTGTAAAATTCAAAAATTACCTATAATTACACTTTGTGATCATTTAAAACATTTCTGGTGTACCTGGGTTCATGAGAAACTCCTTAAATTTTGAATTTTTTAATGATATTTTTTTCTGTTATTTTTAACAATTTCTCGTGTACCCCGGTACATGAAAAATTCCTAATTTTTCAATTTTAATAAAATTCAAAAATTACCTATAATTACACTTTGTGATCATTTAAAACATTTCTGGTGTACCTGGGTTCATGAGAAACTCCTTAAATTTTGAATTTTTTAATGATATTTTTTCTGTTATTTTTAACAATTTGTCGTGTACCCCGGTACATGAAAAATTCCTAATTTTTGAATTTTTGTAAAATTCAAAAATTACCTATAATTACACTTTGTGATCATTTTAAAACATTTCTGGTGTGCCTGGGTTCATGAGAAACTCCTTAAATTTTGAAATTTTTAATGATATTTTTTCTGTTATTTTTAACAATTTGTCGTGTACCCCGGTACATGAAAAATTCTTAATTTTTCAATTTTTGTAAAATTCAAAAATTACCTATAATTACACTTTGTGATCATTTAAAACATTTCTGGTGTACCTGGGTTCATGAGAAACTCCTTAAATTTTGAATTTTTTAATGATATTTTTTATGTTATTTTTAACAATTTGTCGTGTACCCCGGTACATGAAAAATTCCTAATTTTTCAATTTTAATAAAATTCAAAAATTACCTATAATTACACTTTGTGATCATTTAAAACATTTCTGGTGTACCTGGGTTCATGAGAAACTCCTTAAATTTTGAATTTTTTAATGATATTTTTTCTGTTATTTTTAACAATTTGTCGTGTACCCCGGTAAATGAAAAATTCCTAATTTTTCAATTTTTGTAAAATTCAAAAATTACCTATAATTACACTTTATGATCATTTTAAAACATTTCTGGTGTGCCTGGGTTCATGAGAAACTCATTAAATTTTGAAAATTTTAATGTTATTTTTTCTGTTATTTTTAACAGTTTGTCGTGTACCCCGGTACATGAAAAATACTTAATTTTTCAATTTTGTAAAATTCAAAAATTACCTATAATTATACTTTGAGATCATTTTAAAACTTTTCTGGTGTGCCTGGGTTCATGAGAAACTCCCTAAATTTTGAAATTTTTAATGATATTTTTTCTGTTATTTTTAACAATTTGTCGTGTACCCCGATACATGAAAAATTCTTAATTTTTCAATTTTTGTAAAATTTAAAAATTACCTATAATTACACTTTGTGATCATTTTAAAACATTTTTGGTGTACCTGGGTTCATGAGAAACTCCTTAAATTTTGAAATTTTTAATGATATTTTTTCTGTTATTTTTAACAATTTGTCGTGTACCCCGGTACATGAAAAATTCTTAATTTTTCAATTTTTGTAAAATTCAAAAATTACCTATAATTACACTTTGTGATCATTTAAAACATTTCTGGTGTACCTGGGTTCATGAGAAACTCCTTAAATTTTGAATTTTTAATGATATTTTTAATGATATTTTTTCTGTTATTTTTAACAATTTGTCGTGTACTCCGGTACATGAAAAATTCTTAATTTTTAAACTTTTGTAAAATTCAAAGATTACCTATAATTACACTTTGTGATCATTTTAAAACATTTCTGGTGTACCTGGGTTCATGAGAAACTCCTTAAATTTTGAATTTTTTAATGATATTTTTTCTGTTATTTTTAACAATTTGTCGTGTACCCCGGTACATGAAAAATTCCTAATTTTTGAATTTTTGTAAAATTCAAAAATTACCTATAATTACACTTTGTGATCATTTTAAAACATTTCTGGTGTGCCTGGGTTCATGAGAAACTCCTTAAATTTTGAAATTTTTAATGATATTTTTTCTGTTATTTTTAACAATTTGTCGTGTACCCCGGTACATGAAAAATTCTTAATTTTTCAATTTTTGTAAAATTCAAAAATTACCTATAATTACACTTTGTGATCATTTAAAACATTTCTGGTGTACCTGGGTTCATGAGAAACACCTTAAATTTTGAATTTTTTAATGATATTTTTTCTGTTATTTTTAACAATTTGTCGTGTACCCCGGTACATGAAAAATTCTTAATTTTTCAATTTTTGTAAAATTCAAAGATTACCTATAATTACACTTTGTGATCATTTTAAAACATTTCTGGTGTGCCTGGGTTCATGAGAAACTCCTTAAATTTTGAAATTTTTAATGACATTTTTTCTGTTATTTTTAACAATTTGTCGTGTACGCCGGTACATGAAAAATTCTTAATTTTTCAATTTTTGTAAAATTCAAAAATTTCCTATAATTACACTTTGTGATCATTTAAAACATTTCTGGTGTACCTGGGTTCATGAGAAACTCCTTAAATTTTGAATTTTTTAATGATATTTTTTCTGTTATTTTTAACAATTTGTCGTGTACCCCGGTACATGAAAAATTCTTAATTTTTAAATTTTTGTAAAATTCAAAGATTACCTATAATTACACTTTGTGATCATTTTAAAACATTTCTGGTGTACCTGGGTTCATGAGAAACTCTTTAAATTTTGAATTTTTTAATGATATTTTTTCTGTTATTTTCAACAATTTGTCGTGTACCCCGGTACATGAAAAATTCTTAATTTTTCAATTTTTGTAAAATTCAAAGATTACCTATAATTACACTTTGTGATCATTTTAAAACATTTCTGGTGTGCCTGGGTTCATGAGAAACTCCTTAAATTTTGAAATTTTTAATGACATTTTTTCTGTTATTTTTAACAATTTGTCGTGTACCCCGGTACATGAAAAATTCTTAATTTTTCAATTTTTGTAAAATTCAAAAATTACCTATAATTACACTTTGTGATCATTTAAAACATTTCTGGTGTACCTGGGTTCATGAGAAACTCCTTAAATTTTGAATTTTTTAATGATATTTTTTCTGTTATTTTTAACAATTTGTCGTGTACCCCGGTACATGAAAAATTCCAAATTTTTCAATTTTAATAAAATTCAAAAATTACCTATAATTACACTTTGTGATCATTTTAAAACATTTTTGGTATACCTGGGTTCATGAGAAACTCCTTAAATTTTGAATTTTTTAATGATATTTTTTCTGTTATTTTTAACAATTTGTCGTGTACCCCGGTAAATGAAAAATTCCTAATTTTTCAATTTTTGTAAAATTCAAAAATTACCTATAATTACACTTTGTGATCATTTTAAAACATTTCTGGTGTGCCTGGGTTCATGAGAAACTCATTAAATTTTGAAATTTTTAATGTTATTTTTTCTGTTATTTTTAACAGTTTGTCGTGTACCCCGGTACATGAAAAATACTTAATTTTTCAATTTTGTAAAATTCAAAAATTACCTATAATTATACTTTGAGATCATTTTAAAACTTTTCTGGTGTGCCTGGGTTCATGAGAAACTCCCTAAATTTTGAAATTTTTAATGATATTTTTTCTGTTATTTTTAACAATTTGTCGTGTACCCCGATACATGAAAAATTCTTAATTTTTCAATTTTTGTAAAATTTAAAAATTACCTATAATTACACTTTGTGATCATTTTAAAACATTTTTGGTGTACCTGGGTTCATGAGAAACTCCTTAAATTTTGAAATTTTTAATGATATTTTTTCTGTTATTTTTAACAATTTGTCGTGTACCCCGGTACATGAAAAATTCTTAATTTTTCAATTTTTGTAAAATTCAAAGATTACCTATAATTACACTTTGTGATCATTTTAAAACATTTCTGGTGTGCCTGGGTTCATGAGAAACTCCTTAAATTTTGAAATTTTTAATGATATTTTTTCTGTTATTTTTAACAATTTGTCGTGTACCCCGGTACATGAAAAATTCTTAATTTTTCAATTTTTGTAAAATTCAAAAATTACCTATAATTACACTTTGTGATCATTTAAAACATTTCTGGTGTACCTGGGTTCATGAGAAACTCCTTAAATTTTGAATTTTTTAATGATATTTTTTCTGTTATTTTTAACAATTTGTCGTGTACCCCGGTACATGAAAAATTCCTAATTTTTCAATTTTAATAAAATTCAAAAATTACCTATAATTACACTTTGTGATCATTTAAAACATTTCTGGTGTACCTGGGTTCATGAGAAACTCCTTAAATTTTGAATTTTTTAATGATATTTTTTCTGTTATTTTTAACAATTTGTCGTGTACCCCGGTAAATGAAAAATTCCTAATTTTTCAATTTTTGTAAAATTCAAAAATTACCTATAATTACACTTTATGATCATTTTAAAACATTTCTGGTGTGCCTGGGTTCATGAGAAACTCATTAAATTTTGAAAATTTTAATGTTATTTTTTCTGTTATTTTTAACAGTTTGTCGTGTACCCCGGTACATGAAAAATACTTAATTTTTCAAATTTGTAACATTCAAAAATTACCTATAATTATACTTTGAGATCATTTTAAAACTTTTCTGGTGTGCCTGGGTTCATGAGAAACTCCCTAAATTTTGAAATTTTTAATGATATTTTTTCTGTTATTTTTAACAATTTGTCGTGTACCCCGATACATGAAAAATTCTTAATTTTTCAATTTTTGTAAAATTTAAAAATTACCTATAATTACACTTTGTGATCATTTTAAAACATTTTTGGTGTACCTGGGTTCATGAGAAACTCCTTAAATTTTGAAATTTTTAATGATATTTTTTCTGTTATTTTTAACAATTTGTCGTGTACCCCGGTACATGAAAAATTCTTAATTTTTCAATTTTTGTAAAATTCAAAAATTACCTATAATTACACTTTGTGATCATTTAAAACATTTCTGGTGTACCTGGGTTCATGAGAAACTCCTTAAATTTTGAATTTTTAATGATATTTTTAATGATATTTTTTCTGTTATTTTTAACAATTTGTCGTGTACTCCGGTACATGAAAAATTCTTAATTTTTAAACTTTTGTAAAATTCAAAGATTACCTATAATTACACTTTGTGATCATTTTAAAACATTTCTGGTGTACCTGGGTTCATGAGAAACTCCTTAAATTTTGAATTTTTTTAATGATATTTTTTCTGTTATTTTTAACAATTTGTCGTGTACCCCGGTACATGAAAAATTCCTAATTTTTGAATTTTTGTAAAATTCAAAAATTACCTATAATTACACTTTGTGATCATTTTAAAACATTTCTGGTGTGCCTGGGTTCATGAGAAACTCCTTAAATTTTGAAATTTTTAATGATATTTTTTCTGTTATTTTTAACAATTTGTCGTGTACCCCGGTACATGAAAAATTCTTAATTTTTCAATTTTTGTAAAATTCAAAAATTACCTATAATTACACTTTGTGATCATTTAAAACATTTCTGGTGTACCTGGGTTCATGAGAAACTCCTTAAATTTTGAATTTTTTAATGATATTTTTTCTGTTATTTTTAACAATTTGTCGTGTACCCCGGTACATGAAAAATTCTTAATTTTTCAATTTTTGTAAAATTCAAAGATTACCTATAATTACACTTTGTGATCATTTTAAAACATTTCTGGTGTGCCTGGGTTCATGAGAAACTCCTTAAATTTTGAAATTTTTAATGACATTTTTTCTGTTATTTTTAACAATTTGTCGTGTACCCCGGTACATGAAAAATTCTTAATTTTTCAATTTTTGTAAAATTCAAAAATTACCTATAATTACACTTTGTGATCATTTAAAACATTTCTGGTGTACCTGGGTTCATGAGAAACTCCTTAAATTTTGAATTTTTTAATGATATTTTTTCTGTTATTTTTAACAATTTGTCGTGTACCCCGGTACATGAAAAATTCTTAATTTTTCAATTTTTGTAAAATTCAAAGATTACCTATAATTACACTTTGTGATCATTTTAAAACATTTCTGGTGTGCCTGGGTTCATGAGAAACTCCTTAAATTTTGAAATTTTTAATGACATTTTTTCTGTTATTTTTAACAATTTGTCGTGTACCCCGGTACATGAAAAATTCTTAATTTTTCAATTTTTGTAAAATTCAAAAATTACCTATAATTACACTTTGTGATCATTTAAAACATTTCTGGTGTACCTGGGTTCATGAGAAACTCCTTAAATTTTGAATTTTTTAATGATATTTTTTCTGTTATTTTTAACAATTTGTCGTGTACCCCGGTACATGAAAAATTCCAAATTTTTCAATTTTAATAAAATTCAAAAATTACCTATAATTACACTTTGTGATCATTTTAAAACATTTTTGGTATACCTGGGTTCATGAGAAACTCCTTAAATTTTGAATTTTTTAATGATATTTTTTCTGTTATTTTTAACAATTTGTCGTGTACCCCGGTAAATGAAAAATTCCTAATTTTTCAATTTTTGTAAAATTCAAAAATTACCTATAATTACACTTTGTGATCATTTTAAAACATTTCTGGTGTGCCTGGGTTCATGAGAAACTCATTAAATTTTGA
Organism: Cichorium intybus; assembly: GCA_023525715.1. Lineage (NCBI taxonomy): Eukaryota > Viridiplantae > Streptophyta > Magnoliopsida > Asterales > Asteraceae > Cichorium > Cichorium intybus. Next base: position 160,920 of record JAKNSD010000106.1, read on the forward strand.
AATTTTTAATGTTATTTTTTCTGTTATTTTTAACAGTTTGTCGTGTACCCCGGTACATGAAAAATACTTAATTTTTCAATTTTGTAAAATTCAAAAATTACCTATAATTATACTTTGAGATCATTTTAAAACTTTTCTGGTGTGCCTGGGTTCATGAGAAACTCCCTAAATTTTGAAATTTTTAATGATATTTTTTCTGTTATTTTTAACAATTTGTCGTGTACCCCGATACATGAAAAATTCTTAATTTTTCAATTTTTGTAAAATTTAAAAATTACCTATAATTACACTTTGTGATCATTTTAAAACATTTTTGGTGTACCTGGGTTCATGAGAAACTCCTTAAATTTTGAAATTTTTAATGATATTTTTTCTGTTATTTTTAACAATTTGTCGTGTACCCCGGTACATGAAAAATTCTTAATTTTTCAATTTTTGTAAAATTCAAAGATTACCTATAATTACACTTTGTGATCATTTTAAAACATTTCTGGTGTGCCTGGGTTCATGAGAAACTCCTTAAATTTTGAAATTTTTAATGATATTTTTTCTGTTATTTTTAACAATTTGTCGTGTACCCCGGTACATGAAAAATTCTTAATTTTTCAATTTTTGTAAAATTCAAAAATTACGTATAATTACACTTTGTGATCATTTAAAACATTTCTGGTGTGCCTGGGTTCATGAGAAACTCCTTAAATTTTGAATTTTTTAATGATATTTTTTCTGTTATTTTTAACAATTTGTCGTGTACCCCGGTACATGAAAAATTCCTAATTTTTCAATTTTAATAAAATTCAAAAATTACCTATAATTACACTTTGTGATCATTTAAAACATTTCTGGTGTACCTGGGTTCATGAGAAACTCCTTAAATTTTGAATTTTTTAATGATATTTTTTCTGTTATTTTTAACAATTTGTCGTGTACCCCGGTAAATGAAAAATTCCTAATTTTTCAATTTTTGTAAAATTCAAAAATTACCTATAATTACACTTTATGATCATTTTAAAACATTTCTGGTGTGCCTGGGTTCATGAGAAACTCATTAAATTTTGAAATTTTTAATGATATTTTTTCTGTTATTTTTAACAGTTTGTCGTGTACCCCGGTACATGAAAAATTCTTAATTTTTCAATTTTTGTAAAATTCAAAAATTACCTATAATTACACTTTGTGATCATTTAAAACATTTCTGGTGTACCTGGGTTCATGAGAAACTCCTTAAATTTTGAATTTTTTAATGATATTTTTTCTGTTATTTTTAACAATTTGTCGTGTACCCCGGTACATGAAAAATTCTTAATTTTTCAATTTTTGTAAAATTCAAAGATTACCTATAATTACACTTTGTGATCATTTTAAAACATTTCTGGTGTGCCTGGGTTCATGAGAAACTCCTTAAATTTTGAAATTTTTAATGACATTTTTTCTGTTATTTTTAACAATTTGTCGTGTACCCCGGTACATGAAAAATTCTTAATTTTTCAATTTTTGTAAAATTCAAAAATTACCTATAATTACACTTTGTGATCATTTAAAACATTTCTGGTGTACCTGGGTTCATGAGAAACTCCTTAAATTTTGAATTTTTTAATGATATTTTTTCTGTTATTTTTAACAATTTGTCGTGTACCCCGGTACATGAAAAATTCCAAATTTTTCAATTTTAATAAAATTCAAAAATTACCTATAATTACACTTTGTGATCATTTTAAAACATTTTTGGTATACCTGGGTTCATGAGAAACTCCTTAAATTTTGAATTTTTTAATGATATTTTTTCTGTTATTTTTAACAATTTGTCGTGTACCCCGGTAAATGAAAAATTCCTAATTTTTCAATTTTTGTAAAATTCAAAAATTACCTATAATTACACTTTGTGATCATTTTAAAACATTTCTGGTGTGCCTGGGTTCATGAGAAACTCATTAAATTTTGAAATTTTTAATGTTATTTTTTCTGTTATTTTTAACAGTTTGTCGTGTACCCCGGTACATGAAAAATACTTAATTTTTCAATTTTGTAAAATTCAAAAATTACCTATAATTATACTTTGAGATCATTTTAAAACTTTTCTGGTGTGCCTGGGTTCATGAGAAACTCCCTAAATTTTGAAATTTTTAATGATATTTTTTCTGTTATTTTTAACAATTTGTCGTGTACCCCGATACATGAAAAATTCTTAATTTTTCAATTTTTGTAAAATTTAAAAATTACCTATAATTACACTTTGTGATCATTTTAAAACATTTTTGGTGTACCTGGGTTCATGAGAAACTCCTTAAATTTTGAAATTTTTAATGATATTTTTTCTGTTATTTTTAACAATTTGTCGTGTACCCCGGTACATGAAAAATTCTTAATTTTTCAATTTTTGTAAAATTCAAAGATTACCTATAATTACACTTTGTGATCATTTTAAAACATTTCTGGTGTGCCTGGGTTCATGAGAAACTCCTTAAATTTTGAAATTTTTAATGATATTTTTTCTGTTATTTTTAACAATTTGTCGTGTACCCCGGTACATGAAAAATTCTTAATTTTTCAATTTTTGTAAAATTCAAAAATTACCTATAATTACACTTTGTGATCATTTAAAACATTTCTGGTGTACCTGGGTTCATGAGAAACTCCTTAAATTTTGAATTTTTTAATGATATTTTTTCTGTTATTTTTAACAATTTGTCGTGTACCCCGGTACATGAAAAATTCCTAATTTTTCAATTTTAATAAAATTCAAAAATTACCTATAATTACACTTTGTGATCATTTAAAACATTTCTGGTGTACCTGGGTTCATGAGAAACTCCTTAAATTTTGAATTTTTTAATGATATTTTTTCTGTTATTTTTAACAATTTGTCGTGTACCCCGGTAAATGAAAAATTCCTAATTTTTCAATTTTTGTAAAATTCAAAAATTACCTATAATTACACTTTATGATCATTTTAAAACATTTCTGGTGTGCCTGGGTTCATGAGAAACTCATTAAATTTTGAAAATTTTAATGTTATTTTTTCTGTTATTTTTAACAGTTTGTCGTGTACCCCGGTACATGAAAAATACTTAATTTTTCAAATTTGTAACATTCAAAAATTACCTATAATTATACTTTGAGATCATTTTAAAACTTTTCTGGTGTGCCTGGGTTCATGAGAAACTCCCTAAATTTTGAAATTTTTAATGATATTTTTTCTGTTATTTTTAACAATTTGTCGTGTACCCCGATACATGAAAAATTCTTAATTTTTCAATTTTTGTAAAATTTAAAAATTACCTATAATTACACTTTGTGATCATTTTAAAACATTTTTGGTGTACCTGGGTTCATGAGAAACTCCTTAAATTTTGAAATTTTTAATGATATTTTTTCTGTTATTTTTAACAATTTGTCGTGTACCCCGGTACATGAAAAATTCTTAATTTTTCAATTTTTGTAAAATTCAAAAATTACCTATAATTACACTTTGTGATCATTTAAAACATTTCTGGTGTACCTGGGTTCATGAGAAACTCCTTAAATTTTGAATTTTTAATGATATTTTTAATGATATTTTTTCTGTTATTTTTAACAATTTGTCGTGTACTCCGGTACATGAAAAATTCTTAATTTTTAAACTTTTGTAAAATTCAAAGATTACCTATAATTACACTTTGTGATCATTTTAAAACATTTCTGGTGTACCTGGGTTCATGAGAAACTCCTTAAATTTTGAATTTTTTAATGATATTTTTTCTGTTATTTTTAACAATTTGTCGTGTACCCCGGTACATGAAAAATTCCTAATTTTTGAATTTTTGTAAAATTCAAAAATTACCTATAATTACACTTTGTGATCATTTTAAAACATTTCTGGTGTGCCTGGGTTCATGAGAAACTCCTTAAATTTTGAAATTTTTAATGATATTTTTTCTGTTATTTTTAACAATTTGTCGTGTACCCCGGTACATGAAAAATTCTTAATTTTTCAATTTTTGTAAAATTCAAAAATTACCTATAATTACACTTTGTGATCATTTAAAACATTTCTGGTGTACCTGGGTTCATGAGAAACTCCTTAAATTTTGAATTTTTTAATGATATTTTTTCTGTTATTTTTAACAATTTGTCGTGTACCCCGGTACATGAAAAATTCTTAATTTTTCAATTTTTGTAAAATTCAAAGATTACCTATAATTACACTTTGTGATCATTTTAAAACATTTCTGGTGTGCCTGGGTTCATGAGAAACTCCTTAAATTTTGAAATTTTTAATGACATTTTTTCTGTTATTTTTAACAATTTGTCGTGTACCCCGGTACATGAAAAATTCTTAATTTTTCAATTTTTGTAAAATTCAAAAATTACCTATAATTACACTTTGTGATCATTTAAAACATTTCTGGTGTACCTGGGTTCATGAGAAACTCCTTAAATTTTGAATTTTTTAATGATATTTTTTCTGTTATTTTTAACAATTTGTCGTGTACCCCGGTACATGAAAAATTCTTAATTTTTAAATTTTTGTAAAATTCAAAGATTACCTATAATTACACTTTGTGATCATTTTAAAACATTTCTGGTGTACCTGGGTTCATGAGAAACTCTTTAAATTTTGAATTTTTTAATGATATTTTTTCTGTTATTTTTAACAATTTGTCGTGTACCCCGGTACATGAAAAATTCCTAATTTTTCAATTTTTGTAAAATTCAAAAATTACCTATAATTACACTTTATGATCATTTTAAAACATTTTTGGTGTACCTGGGTTCATGAGAAACTCCTTAAATTTTGAATTTTTTAATGATATTTTTTCTGTTATTTTTAACAATTTGTCGTGTACCCCGGTACATGAAAAATTCTTAATTTTTAAATTTTTGTAAAATTCAAAGATTACATATAATTACACTTTGTGATCAGTTTAAAACATTTTTGGTGTACCTGGGTTCATTAGCAACTCCTTAAATTTTGAATTTTTTAATGATATTTTTTCTGTTATTTTTAACAATTTGTCGTGTACCCCGGTACATGAAAAATTCCTAATTTTTGAATTTTAATAAAATTCAAAAATTACCTATAATTACACTTTGTGATCATTTTAAAACATTTTTGGTATACCTGGGTTCATGAGAAACTCCTTAAATTTTGAATTTTTTAATGATTTTTTTTCTGTTATTTTTAACAATTTGTCGTGTACCCCGATACATGAAAAATTCCTAATTTTTCAATTTTTGTAAAATTTAAAAATTACCTATAATTACACTTTGTGATCATTTTAAAACATTTTTGGTGTACATGGGTTCATGAGAAACTACTTAAATTTTGAAATTTTTAATGATATTTTTTCTGTTATTTTTAACAATTTGTCGTGTACCCCGGTACATGAAAAATTCTTAATTTTTCAATTTTTGTAAAATTCAAAAATTACCTATAATTACACTTTGTGATCATTTAAAACATTTTTGGTGTACCTGGGTTCATGAGAAACTCCTTAAATTTTGAATTTTTTAATGATATTTTTTCTGTTATTTTTAACAATTTGTCGTGTACTCAGTACATGAAAAATTCTTAATTTTTAAATTTTTGTAAAATTCAAAGATTACCTATAATTACACTTTGTGATCATTTTAAAACATTTCTGGTGTACCTGGGTTCATGAGAAACTCCTTAAATTTTGAATTTTTTAATGATATTTTTTATGTTATTTTTAACAATTTGTCGTGTACCCCGGTACATAAAAAATTCCTAATTTTTGAATTTTTGTAAAATTCAAAAATTACCTATAATTACACTTTGTGATCATTTTAAAACATTTCTGGTGTGCCTGGGTTCATGAGAAACTCCTTAAATTTTGAAATTTTTAATGATATTTTTTCTGTTATTTTTAACAATTTGTCGTGTACCCCGGTACATGAAAAATTCTTAATTTTTCAATTTTTGTAAAATTCAAAAATTACCTATAATTACACTTTGTGATCATTTAAAACATTTCTGGTGTACCTGGGTTCATGAGAAACTCCTTAAATTTTGAATTTTTTAATGATATTTTTTCTGTTATTTTTAACAATTTGTCGTGTACCCCGGTACATGAAAAATTCTTAATTTTTCAATTTTTGTAAAATTCAAAGATTACCTATAATTACACTTTGTGATCATTTTAAAACATTTCTGGTGTACCTGGGTTCATGAGAAACTCCTTAAATTTTGAATTTTTTAATGATATTTTTTCTGTTATTTTTAATAATTTGTCGTGTACCCCGGTACATGAAAAATTCTTAATTTTTCAATTTTTGTAAAATTTAAAAATTACCTATAATTACACTTTGTGATCATTTGAAAACATTTTTGGTGTACCTGGGTTCATGAGAAACTCCTTAAATTTTGAATTTTTTAATGATATTTTTTCTGTTATTTTTAACAATTTGTCGTGTTCCCCGGTACATGAAAAATTCTTTATTTTTCAATTTTTGTATAATTCAAAAATTACCTATAATTACACTTTGTGATCATTTTAAAACATTTCTGGTGTACCTGGGTTCATGAGAAACTCCTTAAATTTTGAATTTTTTAATGATATTTTTTCTGTTATTTTTAACAATTTGTCGTGTACCCCGGTACATGAAAAATTCCTAATTTTTCAATTTTTTTAAAATTCAAAAATTACCTATAATTACACTTTGTGATCATTTTAAAACATTTCTGGTGTACCTGGTTCATGAGAAACTCCTTAAATTTTGAATTTTTTAATGATATTTTTTCTGTTATTTTTAACAATTTGTCGTGTACCCGGGTACATGAAAAATTCTTAATTTTTCAATTTTTGTAAAATTCAAAAATTACCTATAATTATACTTTGTGATCATTTTAAAACATTTATGGTGTACCTGGGTTCATGAGAAACTCCTTAAATTTTGAATTTTTTAATGATATTTTTTCTGTTATTTTTAACAATTTGTCGTGTACCCCGGTACATGAAAAATTCCTAATTTTTCAATTTTAATAAAATTCAAAAATTACCTATAATTACACTTTGTGATCATTTTAAAACATTTTTGGTATACCTGGGTTCATGAGAAACTCCTTAAATTTTGAATTTTTTAATGATATTTTTTCTGTTATTTTTAACAATTTGTCGTGTACCCCGGTACATGAAAAATTCCTAATTTTTCAATTTTTGTAAAATTCAAAAATTACCTATAATTACACTTTGTTATCATTTTAAAACATTTCTGGTGTGCCTGGGTTCATGAGAAACTCCTTAAATTTTGTAATTTTTAATGATATTTTTTCTGTTATTTTTAACAATTTGTCGTGTACCCCGGTACATGAAAAATTCTTAATTTTTCAATTTTTGTAAAATTCAAAAATTACCTATAATTACACTTTGTGATCATTTAAAATATTTCTGGTGTTCCTGGTTCATTATAAACTCCTTAAATTTTGAATTTTTAATGATATTTTTTCTGTTATTTTTAACAATTTGTCGTGTACCCCGGTAAATGAAAAATTCTTAATTTTTAAATTTTTGTAAAATTCAAAGATTACCTATAATTACACTTTGTGATCATTTTAAAACATTTTTGGTGTACCTGGGTTCATTAGCAACTCCTTAAATTTTGAAATTTTTAATAATATTTTTTCTGTTATTTTTAACAATTTGTCGTGTACCCCGGTACATGAAAAATTCCTAATTTTTCAATTTTTGTAAAATTCAAAAATTACCTATAATTACACTTTATGATCATTTTAAAACATTTTTGGTGTACCTGGGTTCAAGAGAAACTCCTTAAATTTTGAATTTTTTAATGATATTTTTCTGTTATTTTTAACAATTTGTCGTGTACCCCGGTACATGAAAAATTCTTAATTTTTCAATTTTTGTAAAATTCAAAGATTACCTATAATTACACTTTGTGATCATTTTAAAACATTTCTGGTGTACCTGGGTTCATGAGAAACTCCTTAAATTTTGAATTTTTTAATGATATTTTTTCTGTTGTTTTTAACAATTTGTCGTGTACCTCAATACATGAAAAATTCTTAATTTTTCAATTTTTGTAAAATTCAAAAATTACCTATAATTACAGTTTGTGATCATTTTAAAACATTTTTGGTGTACCTGGGTTCATGAGAAACTCCTTAAATTTTGAATTTTTTAATGATATTTTTTCTGTTATTTTTAACAATTTGTCATGTACCCCGGTACATGAAAAATTCCTAATTTTTAAATTTTTGTAAAATTCAAAAATTACCTATAATTACACTTTGTGATCATTTTAAAACATTTTTGGTATACCTGGGTAATGAGAAACTCCTTAAATTTTGAATTTTTTAATGATATTTTTCCTGTTATTTTTAACAATTTGTCGTGTACCCCGGTACATGAAAAATTCCTAATTTTTCAATTTTTGTAAAATTCAAAAGTTACCTATAATTACACTTTGTGATCATTTTAAAACATTTCTGGTGTACCTGGGTTCATGACAAACTCGTTAAATTTTGAATTTTTTAATGATATTTTTTCTGTTATTTTTAACAATTTGTCGTGTACCCGGTACATGAAAAATTCTTAATTTTTCAATTTTTTTAAAATTTAAAAATTACCTATAATTACACTTTGTGATCATTTTAAAACATTTCTGGTGTACCTGGGTTCATGAGAAACTCCTTAAATTTTGAATTTTTTAATGATATTTTTTTGTTATTTTTAACAATTTGTCGTGTACCCCGGTACATGAAAAATTCCTAATTTTTTAATTTTTGTAAAATTCAAAAATTACCTATAATTACACTTTATGATCATTTTAAAACATTTTTGGTGTACCTGGGTTCATGAGAAACTCCTTAAATTTTGAATTTTTTAATGATATTTTTCTGTTATTTTTAAGAATTTGTCGTGTACCACGGTACATGAAAAATTCTTAATTTTTCAATTTTTGTAAAATTCAAAGATTTCGTATAATTACACTTTGTGATCATTTTAAAACATTTCTGGTGTACCTGGGTTCATGAGAAACTCCTTAAATTTTGATTTTTTTAATGATATTTTTCTATTATTTTTAACAATTTGTCGTGTACCCCGGTACATGAAAAATTCTTAATTTTTCAATTTTTGTAAAATTCAAAAATTACCTATAATTACACTTTGTGATCATTTTAAAACATTTTTGGTGTACCTGGGTTCATGAGAAACTCCTTAAATTTTGAATTTTTTAATGATATTTTTTCTGTTATTTTTAACAATTTGTCGTGTACCCCGGTACATGAAAAATTCCTAATTTTTCAATTTTTGTAAAATTCAAAAATTACCTATAATTACACTTTGTGATCATTTTAAAACATTTCTGGTGTACCTGGGTTCAAGAGAAACTCCTTAAATTTTGAATTTTTTAATGATATTTTTTCTGTTATTTTTAACAATTTGTCATGTACCCCGGTACATGAAAAATTCCTAATTTTTCAATTTTTGTAAAATTCAAAAATTACCTATAATTACACTTTGTGATCATTTTAAAACATTTTTGGTGTACCTGGGTAATGAGAAACTCCTTCAATTTTGAATTTTTTAATGATATTTTTCCTGTTATTTTTAACAATTTGTCGTGTACCCCGGTACATGGAAAATTCCTAATTTTTCAATTTTTGTAAAATTCAAAAATTACCTATAATTACACTTTGTGATGATTTTAAAACATTTCTGGTGTACCTGGGTTCATGAGAAACTACTTAAATTTTGAATTTTTTAATGATATTTTTTCTGTTATTTTTAACAATTTGTCGTGTACCCCGGTACATGAAAAATTCCTAATTTTTCAATTTTAATAAAATTCAAAAATTACCTATAATTACACTTTGTGATCATTTTAAAACATTTTTGGTATGCCTGGGTTCATGAGAAACTCCTTAAATTTTGAATTTTTTAATAATATTTTTTCTGTTATTTTTAACAATTTGTCGTGTACCCCGGTACATGAAAAATTCCTAATTTTTCAATTTTTGTAAAATTCAAAAATTACCTATAATTACACTTTGTGATCATTTTAAAACATTTCTGGTGTGCCTGGGTTCATGAGAAACTCCTTAAATTTTGAAATTTTTAATGATATTTTTTCTGTTATTTTTAACAATTTGTCGTGTACCCCGGTACATGAAAAATTCTTAATTTTTCAATTTTTGTAAAATTCAAAAATTACCTATAATTACACTTTGTGATCATTTAAAATATTTCTGGTGTACCAGGGTTCATTAGAAACTCCTTAAATTTTGAATTTTTAATGATATTTTTTCTGTTATTTTTAACAATTTGTCGTGTACCCCGGTACATGAAAAATTCTTAATTTTTAAATTTTTGTAAAATTCAAAGATTACCTATAATTACACTTTGTGATCATTTTAAAACATTTTTGGTGTACCTGGGTTCATTAGCAACTCCTTAAATTTTGAAATTTTTAATGATATTTTTTCTTTTATTTTTAACAATTTGTCGTGTACCCCGGTACATGAAAAATTCTTAATTTTTCAATTTTTGTAAAATTCAAAAATTACCTATAATTACACTTTGTGATCATTTTAAAACATTTTTGGTGTACCTGGGTTCATGAGAAACTCCTTAAATTTTGAATTTTTTAATGATATTTTTTCTGTTATTTTTAACAATTGGTCATGTACCCCGGTACATGAAAAATTCATAATTTTTCAATTTTTGTAAAATTCAAAAATTACCTATAATTACACTTTGTGATCATTTTAAAACATTTTTGGTGTACCTGGGTTCATGAGAAACTCCTTAAATTTTGAATTTTTTAATGATATTTTTTCTGTTATTTTTAACAATTTGTCGTGTACCCCGGTACATGAAAAATTCCTAATTTTTCAATTTTTGTAAAATTCAAAAATTACCTATAATTACACTTTGTGATCATTTTAAAACATTTCTGGTGTACCTGGGTTCAAGAGAAACTCCTTAAATTTTGAATTTTTTAATGATATTTTTTCTGTTATTTTGATCAATTTGTCATGTACCCCGGTACATGAAAAATTCCTAATTTTTCAATTTTTGTAAAATTCAAAAATTACCTATAATTACACTTTGTGATCATTTTAAAACATTTTTGGTGTACCTGGGTAATGAGAAACTCCTTCAATTTTGAATTTTTTAATGATATTTTTCCTGTTATTTTTAACAATTTGTCGTGTACCCCGGTACATGGAAAATTCCTAATTTTTCAATTTTTGTAAAATTCAAAAATTACCTATAATTACACTTTGTGATCATTTTAAAACATTTCTGGTGTACCTGGGTTCATGAGAAACTCCTTCAATTTTGAATTTTTTAATGATATTTTTTCTGTTATTTTTAACAATTTGTCGTGTACCCCGGTACATGAAAAATTCCTAATTTTTCAATTTTAATAAAATTCAAAAATTACCTATAATTACACTTTGTGATCATTTTAAAACATTTTTGGTATACCTGGGTTCATGAGAAACTCCTTAAATTTTGAATTTTTTAATAATATTTTTTCTGTTATTTTTAACAATTTGTCGTGTACCCCGGTACATGAAAAATTCCTAATTTTTCAATTTTTGTAAAATTCAAAAATTACCTATAATTACACTTTGTGATCATTTTAAAACATTTCTGGTGTGCCTGGGTTCATGAGAAACTCCTTAAATTTTGAAATTTTTAATGATATTTTTTCTGTTATTTTTAACAATTTGTAGTGTACCCCGGTACATGAAAAATTCTTAATTTTTCAATTTTTGTAAAATTCAAAAATCACCTATAATTACACTTTGTGATCATTTAAAATATTTCTGGTGTACCAGGGTTCATTAGAAACTCCTTAAATTTTGAATATTTAATGATATTTTTTTTGTTATTTTTAACAATTTGTCGTGTACCCCGGTACATGAAAAATTCTTAATTTTTAAATTTTTGTAAAATTCAAAGATTACCTATAATTACACTTTGTGATCATTTTAAAACATTTTTGGTGTACCTGGGTTCATTAGCAACTCCTTAAATTTTGAAATTTTTAATGATATTTTTTCTGTTATTTTTAACAATTTGTCGTGTACCCCGGTACATGAAAAATTCCTAATTTTTCAATTTTTGTAAAATTCAAAAATTACCTATAATTACACTTTATGATCATTTTAAAACATTTTTGGTGTACCTGGGTTCAAGAGAAACTCCTTAAATTTTGAATTTTTTAATGATATTTTTTCTGTTATTTTTAACAATTTGTCGTGTACCCCGGTACATGAAAAATTCTTAATTTTTCAATTTTTGTAAAATTCAAAGATTACCTATAATTACACTTTGTGATCATTTTAAAACATTTCTGGTGTACCTGGGTTCATGAGAAACTCCTTAAATTTTGAATTTTTTAATGATATTTTTTCTGTTATTTTTAACAATTTGTCGTGTACCCCGGTACATGAAAAAATTCTTAATTTTTCAATTTTTGTAAAATTCAAAAATTACCTATAATTACACTTTGTGATCATTTTAAAACATTTTTGGTGTACCTGGGTTCATGAGAAACTCCTTAAATTTTGAATTTTTTAATGATATTTTTTCTGTTATTTTTAACAATTTGTCATGTACCCCGGTACATGAAAAATTCCTAATTTTTAAATTTTTGTAAAATTCAAAAATTACCTATAATTACACTTTGTGATCATTTTAAAACATTTTTGGTGTACCTGGGTAATGAGAAACTCCTTAAATTTTGAATTTTTTAATGATATTTTTCCTGTTATTTTTAACAATTTGTCGTGTACCCCGGTACATGAAAAATTCCTAATTTTTCAATTTTTGTAAAATTCAAAAATTACCTATAATTACACTTTGTGATCATTTTAAAACATTTCTGGTGTACCTGGGTTCATGAGAAACTCCTTAAATTTTGAATTTTTTAATGATATTTTTTCTGTTATTTTTAACAATTTGTCGTGTACCCGGTACATGAAAAATTCTTAATTTTTCAATTTTTTTAAAATTTAAAAATTACCTATAATTACACTTTGTGATCATTTTAAAACATTTCTGGTGTACCTGGGTTCATGAGAAACTCCTTAAATTTTGAATTTTTTAATGATATTTTTTTGTTATTTTTAACAATTTGTCGTGTACCCCGGTACATGAAAAATTCCTAATTTTTTAATTTTTGTAAAATTCAAAAATTACCTATAATTACACTTTATGATTATTTTAAAACATTTTTGGTGTACCTGGGTTCATGAGAAACTCCTTAAATTTTGAATTTTTTAATGATATTTTTCTGTTATTTTTAAGAATTTGTCGTGTACCACGGTACATGAAAAATTCTTAATTTTTCAATTTTTGTAAAATTCAAAGATTTCCTATAATTACACTTTGTGATCATTTTAAAACATTTCTGGTGTACCTGGGTTCATGAGAAACTCCTTAAATTTTGATTTTTTTAATGATATTTTTTCTGTTATTTTTAACAATTTGTCGTGTACCCCGGTACATGAAAAATTCTTAATTTTTCAATTTTTGTAAAATTCAAAAATTACCTATAATTACACTTTGTGATCATTTTAAAACATTTTTGGTGTACCTGGGTTCATGAGAAACTCCTTAAATTTTGAATTTTTTAATGATATTTTTTCTGTTATTTTTAACAATTTGTCATGTACCCCGGTACATGAAAAATTCATAATTTTTCAATTTTTGTAAAATTCAAAAATTACCTATAATTACACTTTGTGATCATTTTAAAACATTTTTGGTGTACCTGGGTTCATGAGAAACTCCTTAAATTTTGAATTTTTTAATGATATTTTTTCTGTTATTTTTAACAATTTGTCATGTACCCCGGTACATGAAAAATTCCTAATTTTTAAATTTTTGTAAAATTCAAAAATTACCTATAATTACACTTTGTGATCATTTTAAAACATTTTTGGTGTACCTGGGTAATGAGAAACTCCTTAAATTTTGAATTTTTAATGATATTTTTCCTGTTATTTTTAACAATTTGTCGTGTACCCCGGTACATGAAAAATTCCTAATTTTTCAATTTTTGTAAAATTCAAAAATTACTTATAATTACACTTTGTGATCATTTTAAAACATTTCTGGTGTGCCTGGGTTCATGAGAAACTCCTTAAATTTTGAAATTTTTAATGATATTTTTTCTGTTATTTTTAACAATTTGTCGTGTACCCCGGTACATGAAAAATTCTTAATTTTTCAATTTTTGTAAAATTCAAAAATTACCTATAATTACACTTTGTGATCATTTAAAAACATTTTTGGTGTACATGGGTTCATGAGAAACTCCTTAAATTTTGAATTTTTTAATGATATTTTTTCTGTTATTTTTAACAATTTGTCATGTACCCCGGTACATGAAAAATTCCTAATTTTTAAATTTTTGTAAAATTCAAAAATTACCTATAATTACACTTTGTGATCATTTTAAAACATTTTTGGTGTACCTGGGTAATGAGAAACTCCTTAAATTTTGAATTTTTTAATGATATTTTTCCTGTTATTTTTAACAATTTGTCGTGTACCCCGGTACATGAAAAATTCCTAATTTTTCAATTTTTGTAAAATTCAAAAATTACCCATAATTACACTTTGTGATCATTTTAAAACATTTCTGGTGTGCCTGGGTTCATGAGAAACTCCTTAAATTTTGAAATTTTTAATGATATTTTTTCTGTTATTTTTAACAATTTGTCGTGTACCCCGGTACATGAAAAATTCTTAATTTTTCAATTTTTGTAAAATTCAAAAATTACCTATAATTACACTTTGTGATCATTTAAAATATTTCTGGTGTACCTGGGTTCATTAGAAACTCCTTAAATTTTGAATTTTTAATGATATTTTTTCTGTTATTTTTAACAATTTGTCGTGTACCCCGGTACATGAAAAATTCTTAATTTTTAAATTTTTGTAAAATTCAAAGATTACCTATAATTACACTTTGTGATCATTTTAAAACATTTTTGGTGTACCTGGGTTCATTAGCAACTCCTTAAATTTTGAAATTTTTAATGATATTTTTTCTGTTATTTTTAACAATTTGTCGTGTACCCCGGTACATGAAAAATTCCTAATTTTTCAATTTTTGTAAAATTCAAAAATTACCTATAATTACACTTTATGATCATTTTAAAACATTTTTGGTGTACCTGGGTTCAAGAGAAACTCCTTAAATTTTGAATTTTTAATGATATTTTTTCTGTTATTTTTAACAATTTGTCGTGTACCCCGGTACATGAAAAATTCTTAATTTTTCAATTTTTGTAAAATTCAAAGATTACCTATAATTACACTTTGTGATCATTTTAAAACATTTCTGGTGTACCTGGGTTCATGAGAAACTCCTTAAATTTTGAATTTTTTAATGATATTTTTTCTGTTATTTTTAACAATTTTGTCGTGTACCCCGGTACATGAAAAAATTCTTAATTTTTCAATTTTTGTAAAATTCAAAAATTACCTATAATTACACTTTGTGATCATTTTAAAACATTTTTGGTGTACCTGGGTTCATGAGAAACTCCTTAAATTTTGAATTTTTTAATGATATTTTTTCTGTTATTTTTAACAATTTGTCATGTACCCCGGTACATGAAAAATTCCTAATTTTTAAATTTTTGTAAAATTCAAAAATTACCTATAATTACACTTTGTGATCATTTTAAAACATTTTTGGTGTACCTGGGTAATGAGAAACTCCTTAAATTTTGAATTTTTTAATGATATTTTTCCTGTTATTTTTAACAATTTGTCGTGTACCCCGGTACATGAAAAATTCCAAATTTTTCAATTTTTGTAAAATTCAAAAATTACCTATAATTACACTTTGTGATCATTTTAAAACATTTCTGGTGTACCTGGGTTCATGAGAAACTCCTTAAATTTTGAATTTTTTAATGATATTTTTTCTGTTATTTTTAACAATTTGTCGTGTACCCGGTACATGAAAAATTCTTAATTTTTCAATTTTTTTAAAATTTAAAAATTACCTATAATTACACTTTGTGATCATTTTAAAACATTTCTGGTGTACCTGGGTTCATGAGAAACTCCTTAAATTTTGAATTTTTTAATGATATTTTTTTGTTATT
>JAKNSD010000107.1:0-173428 GCA_023525715.1 Cichorium intybus
ATCAAGAAGATGCACTGAACGGGGAGGGAGAAAGAAGTGATGCAGAAAGTATGAACCGTAGGAAATGGAACAAAAGAAATACATGGGCGTTGAACAAGGTGATCATCGACTCGCAGCAGAGAGACTTGTGGGTTCATTTTCCAAGAGCAAGAAAGGAAAGGACGAAGAGGAAGCCTACAAGAAGAGTTTGGAGGGAAATGGAAAAGAGAAATAAAAAATATAATGTTTTAATTTTCCTATTGGGAACAGAAAAAATTATTATATTATTTGTGTTCATCAAAAAATTATATTTTTGGATTTCGGTAAACTAATATTTTATAATCGAATAATTTAAGAAAATCGGGTTGCATAGTCTATATGGAACTAAAAATATTACATGACATTAGGGGTGTTATTCAGTCGGTTTTATCGGTTGTCGGTTTTATCGGTTTTTTAGCATCTTAAAACTAACCATAACCAAACCAAAAAAGGTTCGGTTTAATCGGTTTTGGTTTATTCGGTTATGGTTTAATCGTATCGGTTTACCGGTTAAACCAAATAAAAAAGACATAAATTTAAGAAAAAAGATTAAGGATCGCTCGGTAACTGAGTATAGATAATATAGAGAGGAAAAAAAAAGCAACGGTAAAAAAAAAAGGCCATCTGAATAGTCAAACGGGTTATGGGTATAAGTCGAATTGGACTAATCTCAATTTTCAATTACTCAACTGGACATATGTCGAATTGGACTTAAATGATAATTGGGCTTTATACATAATTATATATATACTTCATTGCAACGTAAAACGGTAAAACCCTATTGTGCCGTTAAAAGTTTCCTATTAACAAATGTGTGTGTATATATATATATATATATATATATATATATATATATATATATATATATATATATATATATATATATATATATATATATATATATATATATATATATATATATATATATATATATATAATTTTTCGGTTTAACCAAATTAATTAAATTTTAACCAAAACCAAACCGAATAAGGTATCTTTATTCGGTTAACCAAACCAAATAAACCAAACAACCCAAACATCATTCGGTTCGGTTTGGTTATTCGGTTTCGGTTTTTTCTGACACCCCTACATGACATTGTAAATTACTAAAAATATTACTTGCCATAGAATTGCTATCATTTTGATAGAAATTGTAATACCATTAATTTCTTGTTTGTTATTAAAAGTGTATAGAAAGGAAAAAAATGAATTTCATTTCTATCAAATTAATCTATATTCATATATCTATATATCATTATCATTATCACTACAAATTTCATAATTGAGGTCATTAAAATAAATATGATTCAAGTTAATTCATATACTAGCACCATGTTCATTTGAAACTTCAACTACAACTCAAGAGTTTCTAATTTATGTATACTTAGCACTTACAACTCAAAAGTTTTTAAGTTATGATTAGTAATTGATAATGATTTTTTGTTTTCCTCGTTTATACAACGTAAATTAGTAATCTTATAATTGAGGTCATTCAAATAGAGGATAACACGAATCTCCTAACAATGATAAACTTCACTTAGAAACTTCGAAATTCCAAACATGATAAACCTCCAAGTTCGGTACTCCAAAATCCCCTAGTTTGACCGAAAATCAATTGGGTCAAAAGTCAACGGTCAAAGCCAACCTTTTGGTCAGCTGTACTTAGCGCCGCTATCCTATAGCGATAGCGTCGCTAAGCGAGTGGTGAACACCGTGACAGTTGACCAAGATAGCGTCGCTAACTACAGAGTTAGTGTCGCTAACCTCGTTGTTCAGTCAACCTTCTTCCAAAACTATTAATACTCTAAGCCAAGGTCTTAAACCTACTAGGATCCTTCCTAACAGTCACTAGACCCATAAAAATGTTAACTTTCTCATCCAAATATGACTATGTATGCAAATGGTCAAGATCTAGGTCCAAAATGAGCAAAGTCCAACAACTTAAACACTCAAGGGAGCTTAACTTACTCCCATAATCAATCTAATCCTTCCAGACAAAGCTCGAGGGACATAAAATTCCAACATTTATCACTCCAACACCTTAAATGACATAACCAAGGGACTAAAATCCAACCAAAACCTTCATAACTACAAGAATAATTCCATAAACACAAAAGGGAGAAACTTTACTCATAAAAGTCCAGAAACTTGAAGCTCTTGCTGATCCAACTTTGAAGAATACCTTCTAGCACCACCAAACACCTTCTTTTCTTCAAAATATTCTCTAGAATGACCAAAACCACCAAAAAACCACCCCAAGGAGGCTAGAGAGGAATGATAGACGTTTCTGGAGGCTTAAGGGGCACAAATGACGACTACATAGGGTTTTGTGCCCTTAAATACGACCCAAAGCCCGAAATCTAATTCGTTTTGGCCAAATAGTGCAGATAGTGTCATTATCCTTATGATAACGGCGCTATCTCAAGATCGTGCAACCCCACTACATTGGTCTTCATAGCGTCGCTATCTTTCAACCTAGCGGCACTATCTTCATTTGATAGTGCCACTAATCCCTTTTCCAGCCTTTTCTTAAAAGGGTTAATAACATAAAAACCACTGTAGTTTGGCCAAAATCCGTTTTAAGCACTACATTTTTTTAGTTCTAAATAAATCACTCACACTTTCAAAAAATTTCGTAAAAATGGCTCATTTTCAAAAAGATACATTGCGACCACTATAACAAATAAAAGTCATGATTGTATACCGCCAACTCGGAACACTTCTTACCCCCGTCACATTCAAAATTTAGTGGATTCACTTTGACACCCTATGCATTCACAACATGGGCGAAGAGTTGCACTTGCGAAGACCAAAATCACATGTAGATAGTCGTTAAACCGAAAGTTATAAAATAAAATGAATATTGGTCAATATGAATTTTTTTGAAAGTATGAGTGCTTTTTATGGAACAGAAAGATAGTCGTTAAACCGGAATTTTGGCCAAACTACAGTGGTTTTTATGTTATTAACCCTTTCTTAAAACTTGATTCTTTGAAAGTTAAACTTGGACATTTCGGGATTAGGGTCTTACATATAACAAAGGTCATCCAAATAAATGTGGTTAAAGATATGTCTCTATCTTGCACCTTATTCATTTGAAACCCCCACCTTTTCAACTTATTTCAATTAATTGCTTAGTTAAATGAAATATTTTTTTTCACTATATATGAATATTATTTTCATGTTTGGTCCGTATTTTCTTCTTCTATTTTTTGTTATTGTTATCTAAAATGTATGAAGATGGAAAAACAGATGCAAAATCTAATATCTAAATGAAAAAGTTGTATATTGGGAAGAACTAAAGACGGGTATGACAATCAATATTTTAAAATGCTATAAGATATTTTAGTTATTTTTTTGTCCAATTTGTATTCACTCCTTTTCCTTTAACTTTCTTTAGATTTCAAGAAAATGTTTATGTTATATATTTATATCCAAGAGAAAAAATGTTTCTATTTCGATTTATTTATTACAATATGTTGAAGATGTATGTTCTTATTTTGTAATATCCTGTATAATTGTTTGATTGAATTTCATCGTCGGGTATGTAACTAATATAATTAGAAAAGTATAACTATTTTATTGATGAATGCTTTACTCATATATATATATATATATATATATATATATATATATATATATATATATATATATATATATATATATATATATATATATAGAGAGAGAGAGAGAGAGAGAGAGAGATATAGAGAGAGGTTCAAATGAGGACAATTAATATATATATATATATATATATATATATATATATATATATATATATATATATATATATATATATATATATATATATATATATATATATATATATATATATATATATATATATATATATATATATATATATAGAATTAGGATCATTTGAGGCCAAAAAAATATTGAGATCTTGAGGCCAAATCTTAGCCATTAATCATTTTAAATCTATGGCCTATAATTAAGCTAATAATTTGTAATTATTAATAAATTAAAATTCAAAAACTCATATTATTAATAACATAAGGGTATTATGGTCATTTATAATTATCCTAATTTTATCAATTCCTAAAAAATCTCTCTCTCTCCCTCCCTCCCTTCTACTTAACATACGTATTGAAACCCTAGACTACTTCATCAGAACACGTATTCATCAGGAAGAAAGAAAATTCGGCCGTTCAAGGTCGTCAAAATCGTTGGTCGTCGGCAGTCGTCTTCCCCGATCGGATGGCAACAGCCATTATTGTTGATGTTCACACTCGATCCACGAATTCACGCTCGATCCAAAAATTGATGTTCACCAGCCGTATTCATCATTGTGATCCAAGAATTCACACTCGATCCACACATCTGTTCATCCCCACCTTCAAAACCAATCGGCAATTACCATCGTTTTCCTTCATCATCTTCTGCTAGCCTGATCATCCATTGGAGGAGAGGCGCCGATTTTTTTATGGTGGCAGGAGGTCTTTGATGGATAGGTAATGCAAGTGCATCATCGATTGGAGGTCTTTGATCGGAGGAAAGGCGACGATCTCTTTTATGCCAGGTAATGCAAGTGATAAAGTAGGCATTAGTTCTTTTGTCATGTATGAAATTAACATTCGTATATTACTTACAAAATAAAGCTTTGTTGTAATAATTAATTTCTAGTCATTTTATTATACATGTGCACTTTATGAGTTTATGACT
Source organism: Cichorium intybus (assembly GCA_023525715.1). Classification (NCBI taxonomy): domain Eukaryota; kingdom Viridiplantae; phylum Streptophyta; class Magnoliopsida; order Asterales; family Asteraceae; genus Cichorium; species Cichorium intybus. The sequence continues at coordinate 4,702 of JAKNSD010000107.1, forward strand.
ATATATTTCATATGATGTCGATTACGTGAATGACAATTTTCATATAGTCTATTTTGTGAACTTTCTTTTGGTTATAAGTTTTGGTGGGTCACAGAGTCAACATATGAAAGTTTCATGCTGGAGTTGTTAATGAGGTAAGTTTTGTAATATAATATGGATAGAAACTATCACTTTTGCAAGATTATTCAACACACAGATTTATTTTAGTACAAAGAACATTTTGGTATTTTAAAAGATATATAAAAGAACTCTACATGGTGAAGATATATTAGTTAATTGGTTATAATCATTTATGATTATACTTAGGATTATATAAATGTTTGATATACAAGTTAAAATCATTTCTGAATATACGTATAATCATTTCTGATTATAATTATGATTGTATAAATGACTAAAACACAAGTTATAATCATCGATGATTATAACTATAATTTTTTCTGATTATAACTATAATAAGTTATGCCTATAACTATGACTATATAACTATAATCATTGATAATTATAACTAAAATTATTGATGATTATAAATATAATTACATAAATAATTAGAACATCGGTTATAATCATTTATGATTATAACTTTAGCTAGGTTTAATATGGTCATTAATCATTTATGTTTAATATGGTTATAATCATTTTCTGATATCCTTGAATTTGATTTTGCAGGTGTGTATCCAAGAACAACAATGATCATGATGTCTCATCTTTTATCGTGTATGGTGTAACAAGAAAATTCGAAGCAAACACAACAATGTGTGAATTCATTTATTGTTACAATTATATTCATTAATAAATACAACTTGAAATGTAGGAATTTAAATGTAACTTTTATTTTGTTAATATTTATTAATTTATAGTTAGAGGTGTAGTCATCTATAATTATAATTAGAGGTGTTTTATTCATGATTAAGAATATTTTGAAATTTTTATCTTTGTATCGCGTTCTATTCATTTTATATTTTACAATCGTATCTATTTTTATTTTTTTAGAGATATAATCATTTATGATTAGAGCTACATTGTGTTTTATAATCATTAATGATTGAAATCGTATAACTCAAACGATACAATGAAAAATATATTTTGACCGAAAAATGATACTTACTAGCTATTAATAAAATAAAAAAAATAAAAATAAGTAAAAAATTGACGTTATATAATATGATATTATTAAAAAATAAAAATTAATTTATTAGTTTTTTTGGTAACTAACAATCAAAATCCTAGATTTTAGGAATCAGAATCCTAGATTTTAGGAAACTATAATTTTGATATAATTTAATTGAAATACATAATTACTAATATGCCCTTATAATTTGATTGGTCCAGAACTGGTCTCGCGATCTCAACCTTTTCGTTGGCCTCGATTGATCCTCCCTATATATATATATATATATATATATATATATATATATATATATATATATATATATATATATATATATATATATATATATATATACTAGCAGCGGCCCCACGCGATGCGGCGGCGGTGGGGGGGAGAGGTAATGGGTAGATGGTTAACTGTTTTATTTTGTCATTTCATTCGAAAAAGAAGTTGCTTCATCGGATTGGTATTAGCATATTTGCAATTAATCCTTAAAATAATAATGATTATAAAATACATTTGTCCCTCTAGAAAGTACATAATATATTCCAATTCTTTTGACAGATTCTATTCCTTCCAAAAACATTCTACAAACCAGACGATAAATTACAAAAGTAACCTTGTTATCGGTATCTCCTAGTTCCTCATTATTAATGCTTTTAGCACATGTTAAAGCTGAACTGTGTGTTCCAAATGTCATGAATCCATAATCTTTTCATCTTGTAGAAGGCATATTACGGGCAAGCTCAATTTTCACCACTTCCCCGTATTTGTTTAGTAGGTCCTGCGCTCGACCCTCGGCCTAAAAAGCTGGCAGGACATCTATAAAAACAGTCTTCACCTGCCAAAAGATAGTCAAACAGTCAAATCCATAGAATATGATATTAATAAAAAAACAAAAACCGTCATTTTTTAAGATAAATTTATGAGCTTTATTACGATTTGCAGACTTCTGCTAGCATGTGGCCAGCTTAGTGAAGATCTTCATTTTTAAAAATAGTTTGTGATAAATGCTTTCCTTTCGAAATAATTTTGGTTTCTCTAAGTTATATCCGCGATGCGGCGGCGGTGGGGGGGAGGGGGGAGGGGCTGTCGAGGTTGGTTAGGTTAGTCGTTTTGTGTTAAGGATTTTCGGTTTAGGTTTAATGTTTGCAGTTTGCGGTTTAGAGTTTACGATTTAACGCTCAGCTTTATAGGTTATCGTTTAGGGTTTATGGTTTACGACGTAAAGTTTAAGGTCTATTATGTAGAGTTAGGTTTATGATTTAGAGTGTTCAATCTGTAATCCTACTCTGCTTGATCTACACACATATGCAATAAATACAAAATAAACTAACACATAGCCATAGGCACACAAACACATACACATAACCAAACTAATAGTACCAAGAACACAAATGTTCTTACTTTAATCAAAATAAAATATACATTTGAAAATATGTATTGTTTTGAACAGTATAAATTATAACCCACGACAATCCAAAAAATTTGTTCAATTAGAACATTGATAGATAAAGCTCGACGAACAAATACATAGTTATGCACTGCAAGAAACATCAATTCATTATATTAAATACATATGGTAATATTTGTAAATGATTAAGATTTCGATTGTACATTATTCATCATATATGACTTCTTTATACACCACATTTGTTGTGTAGCATGAATCATGAATGAATTTTTTGGCCGACTTTACTAATACCTTTGTATTGACACGAGATATTTCTCTGGACAATGCCACATAAAGTTGGCCACGTAAAAAGACCGATTCCGGTAAATATATCCCAACATTTGGAATTGTTTGTCCTTGAGCTTTATTGATCGTCATAGAGAAACTAAGACGAATTGGAAATTGCTTTCTTTTCAGCTTGAATGGGAACATGTCTTCGTCAGACGGGTATAATGGAATTCTTGGCAAAAAGACTCTTTTGCCGGCATGTTGGCCAATGGCTATTTCTACGTCAATCACATTTCGCTGGAAAGCTCTGCATATCAACATGGTACCATTGCATAATCCATTCGAGGGATCAATATTCTGTAGTAGTATCACTGGGCAATCAACTTTTAACCGAAGGTAATGAGGAGGCCGACCACTAACAGTTTGGGAGTTCAAGAATTCTATAGCGTATAAGTTATTCTTATCATCTTCAGCTTCATCGAAGCTATAGTAAACTTTTTGATCTCTAGAAAACCACCGTTCGATAAGTTTATTATTAATGTCATCAACACTTCTATTTTTTGTTGACAATATCGCTCTCGAAATGATAAATTTTGAATCATCCCCGTTAGAATTTTATTTGGACCATTTAAGTAATTATTTAACGTTTTACCCAAATGTAGGAATTTTTTGCGAGAGAAGGACCATTTGACAAACTTTTTTTTTCATATAGTGGGGAAGTTATCGGCGAGTGTGAAATTAGCCGCGAGTGAGAAAGTTATCGGCAAGTGGGAAGTTATCGGCAAGTGGGGAAGTTGTCGACGAGTAGGAAGTTATCGGCGACATCGTGGTAAGTTATCTGCGAGTAAGGAAGTTATCGGCTAGTGGGAAGTTATCAGAGACAACGTGGGGAAGTTATCAGCGAGTGGGAAGTTATCGGCGACATCGTGGGAAACTTATGATGAGTAAGGAAATTATCGTCCAGTGGGGAAGTTATCGGCGAGTGAGAAGTTATCCGCGAGTGGGGAAATTATCGGCCAGTGGGAAAGCTATCGGCGAGTGGGAAGTTATCGGAGAGTGGGGAAGTTATCCGCTAGTGGGAAGTTATCATCGACATCGTGGGGAAGTTATCCGCGAGTGGGGAAGTTATCCGCGAGTGGGAAGTTATCGTCGTCATCGTGGGGAAGTTATCGGCGAGTGAGGAAATTATCGTCCAGTGGGGAAGTTATCGGCAAGTGGGAAGTTATCCGCGAGTGGGGAAATTATCGGCCAGTGGGGAAGTTATCGGCGCTTGGGAAGTTATCGGAGAGTGGGGAAGTTATCCGCGAGTGGGAAGTTATACGCGAGTGGGATGTTATCGTCGACATCGTGGGAAAGTTATCGGCGAGTGGGGAAGTTATCCGCGAGTGGGAAGTTATCGTCAACATCGTGGGGAAGTTATCGGCAAGTGGGAAGTTATCTGCGGGTTGGGAAGTTATCCGCGAGTGGGAAGTTATCGTCGATATCGTGGGGAAGTTATCGGCGAGTGGGAAGTTATCCGCGAGTGGGAAGTTATCGTCGACATCGTGGGGTACTTATTGGCCAGTGAGGAAATTATCGTCCATTGGGGAAGTTATCGGCAAGAGGGAAGTTATCCGACGGTGAGAAAATTATCGGCCAGTGGGAAGTCATCGGTGAGTGGGAAGTTATCGGCCAGTGGGGAAGTAGTCCGCGAGTGGGAAGTTATCGTCAACATCGTGGGGAAGTTATTGGCGAGTGGGGAAGTTATCCGCGAGTGGGAAGTTATCGTCGACATCGTGGGGAAGTTATCGACGAGTGGAAGTTATCGTCGACATCGTGGGGAAGTTATAGGCGAGTGGAGAAGTTATCCGCAAGTGGGAAGTTATCGTCGACATCGTGGGGAAGTTATCGGCGAGTGGGAAGTTATTGTCGACATCGTGGGGAAGTTATCGGCAAGTGGAAGTTATCATCAACATCGTGGGGAAGTTATAGGCCAGTGGAGAAGTTATCAGTGAGTGGGAAGTTATCGTCGACATCGTGGGAAAGTTATCGGCGAGTGGAAGTTATCGTCGACATCGTGGGGAAGTTATCGGCGAGTGGAAGTTATCTTCGACATCATGGGGAAGTTATAGGCGAGTGGAGAAGTTATCCGCGAGTGGGAAGTTATCGTCGACATCGTGGGGAAGTTATCGGCGAATGGAAGTTATCGTCGACATCGTGGGGAAGTTATAGGCGAGTGGAGAAGTTATCCGCGAGTGGGAAGTTATCGTCGACATGGTGGGAAAGTTATCGGCGAGTGAGAAAATTGTCGTCCAGTGGGGAAGTTATCGGCGAGTGGGGAAATTATCGGCCAGTGGGAAGTTATCCGTGAGTGGGAAGTTATTGGCGAGTGGGAAGTTATCGTCGACATCGTGGGGTAGTTATCGGCGAGTGGGGAAGTTATTGGCGAGTGAAAAGTTATCGTTGACATCGTAGGGAAGTTATCAGCGAGTGGGAAGTTATCGTCGATATCGTGTGGAAGTTATCGGCAAGTGGGAAGTAGGATGGTAAAAAAAACTAAAAATATTAAATAGGGTGCTAAAACAATCTAAAAATATGCAGAATGAAATCGTTCCCGAGTTTAAATTAAAATAAAAGTCAGAGGAAGCCATGGTAAGGTTTGATCTTCTTGGGTATTGGACATCATTAGAGGCAAATGCATCCCATTTTGGAACTGTAATGCAACATTTTTTGTAAATCAAATATTCTTCATGTATGATAGAAACGGAAAAATTGGAATTTTGTAAAGAGATAGTACTTGGTTCGTGCAATCTAGCGAAATAAGCTTTTGTTGTCCAAAATTTTCCTGGAAAAACAAGGCATTTAAGGTTAAATCAAGAAATAGCAATGTACTTCAATTGATTTGTTTATTCTAACATCGTACTTTCATTTATTCTCATTACAAGATTGTGCTTTATAAAATCTATCAAAGTATAGATATAATTTTCACTTCTATAATAAGAAAATTCTTGAAAGTTGAATGCTATAATCGGGTGGCTTTTCTAAAGTACAATGCCTAAATTAGAACACAACTGAAAGTACAAATGTACAATGTTACAATACATTATGTGTACGAATGCTGTCAAGTGATTCCCTTAAGGAATCTTCCATCTGTTTAAGATGTTCAATATTCTCAATCTTGTATGGATTACTCCAATAACTAATACATAAAAATTGTAGGAAAATAAAAACCATACTAAAAAATGTAGGAAACGAATTACAGAATAATTAAATATGTAAAGGTTTCGAAGGTACCTTAGTCGTTTATGTAAGTCAGTAAGTTGAGATCGTAACATCATTGCATGATTGCTTAACTTCTGAAGATATTATTAACTATTAAAAATTATTATTAACAGAAGTTTTGATTTAATTTTTTAAAATATAAAGTAGAAGAGAGGAGTGCCTTGTGACCTCACCTGATTGACTGTTTGCAACAAAACCAAAAGAAACTAAGATTAGATGTCCTGAATTGAAGGGAAGAAAGATGTAGAAGATTGGCAAGGATTAATGACAACCTTGCCCCCACAAAGTCTTGTATATTTACATCATGGTCCAGCTTCTTGAACGTTTTCTTCAAAGCCTATTTACTAAGTTTTATTGAATAACCATTTGAAGATAGTGAAATTTGCAATATAAAGCTACGAATAGTCTATAGATAACATCAAAATCCTTACCAAAATCGGGAGAATTAGCTTATGAATGAAGAAATGTCACTTGAGGTTTGTAGAAGAAACAAGTTAAAAAAAGTTAGACATCCCACCAACACACCCCAAGATGCTCTTCCTATAAACTCATGTTGGTCTTTTCTTGATTTCTTTTCTCCATCATCACCATGAATCATTTTATTATTCATCATATCAAATTTTGATAAATCTCCCAAATATCCTCTAGGAAAAAGGTATATCAGTGTTATCGTTAAATAATGAAAAACAACCATAAAAAGCTTCGATGTTGTGAAAGGTTCTTTCTTCTTGAAATAACCACATGTCTCATTAAGGCATATCATCAAACAAGTTAAGTGCAAGTTTGAAAGGAATGAACGAAATTTGAAAAGTACCTTTAGTAAGTTCGAGACTTTTGTGAAGAACAAGATGAAGAACCTATATTACCGGGTTAAACCGATATTTCAAACAGCAGTAGTTTCTGAAACTGAATCATAAATTCAAGAACTCGTACTTACCAGGTCTCCAAGTCAAGAACCAAAAGTCAAAAGTGAAAACTCAAGTTGGTTTCCTTAGTTCCTCTTTGTGGACCAGAAAGGTCTCCAGGTCAGGAATAATTCTTCAATCTTGCCTCATTGGCTCATTATTGTAACATAATCGAAACAGTTTATTGATAATCATGTATCAAAATCCGAAATCAACATCAACCCTTAACCTGAAATCAAAAACTATGTTAAATAATATATACATAATTAGGGAAAAAACCAAATTAAAAAGTATATATCATTGTATCGAAAACTGAAGTTCACCGGGATAAAGCCATCGGAATACTGAATAAACAAACTTCTTGCCTTCCCAAATTGTTAAAGTGGTGAGATCAATAAAATGAACAAAATGGTGAAACAAAAGGGAGCATGTGAACCTCCAAACTGAATACCTGTTTATAGTAGATTGTATTTGGTGCATTGTATTGCATTGCATTTGTGCAAATTAGATACACGTCAATCTGCATTCATGAAAAAGAAGCCAACTATACTCTCAAGAATTGACATAAAAGGCGAAAGAATTCAGTAAAAATAAGGAAAAACAAAATAAACTTACCTCAAAATCTTTCAAAGTTAAATACGCTCCTTTCGCAAGCTTTTTCCTCGTAGTGGCGAAGTCCATTAGGTGCTTGATCACATCATGATAATCAGGAAGCTCATCAGGATCAACTGGCTTAGCGTAAACCCCATAAGTATCTTTTCTGCCACAATTAAGCATTGTAAATTTACATACCGAAAAAGCTTTAACCCAAACAAAGCATAGTTTTGAATATTAGCCTACCGATACTTACTTTTGAAGTTTATCGAGAATCAACTCTAGAGTCCTTTTGTCAGGTAAAGGTGTCCCCTTTTGAAGATATGACGCCGCCCCTAAATTCAATATACCAATCAACAATTAGTAATAAATTAGCATAATGTTGAACCATATATGAACAGAACCGCAAATGGTAACAAACCACAAACAAAGTCTGACGCTCCTGGTGCTTCTTCTTCTCCTTCTTCTTCTTCGTCCTCTTCTTCCAATTTCCGCCCTCCTATCTGTGGAAATGAGAAAAATAGAACCTTAAAACTTGCAAATAATATTCAATATATGTAATATACTTGCAAATGTAGGTGACAGAGACCTATACAAACAAAAGACAGAGTGAGTGACACGAAATTAGAGAGGGGGACAGAAAGATAGAGGATGTGTGTGAGTGTCGTTGAGAGAGAGAGAGGAAAAAGATTGGTTGAAGAGGGGTCTCCCTCTCTTTATATAGGCAGACACTTGAGAGAAAGGGGGGGGGGGGTTGAGAGGAGATGGGAGGTTAAAGATGAAGTGGGATGTTGAAGATGGAGTGGGAGAAGAGGTGGGAGGTGGGGAGTTTTTTGACGGTTCCATTTGATTCAGTCAACAACGAACATGGGAGGTTGAAAGATGTGGAGATAGTGGGAAGTTACACAGACAGTGGGAAGTTACAGAGATAGTGTGAACATGGGAGGTTGAGAGATGTGGAGATAGTGGGAAGTTAAAGAGATAGTGGGAAGTTACAGGATGAGAAACCGTGGAGATAGTGGGAAGTTACAGAGATAGTGGGAACATGGGAGGTTGAGAGATGTGGAGATAGTGGGAAGTTACTGGTTGAGAAACCGCCATCGATTTTGTGCATAAGATGTGTTGTAACTTTTGTGTTGACTGCTTTAGACTTGTACATTGGCCCAATACGTTTTATAATATAGATATATATATATATATATATATATATATATATATATATATATATATATATATATATATATATATATATATATATATATATATATATATATATATAGAGAGAGAGAGAGAGAGATAGAGAGAGAGGTTCAAATGAGGACAATTAAAAGGTTGAGAACGCGAGGACAATTCTGGACCAATCATTTCACAATGGTATGATATTAATCTTAGTATATTTATATTAGTAAATAAAATCAAGATAATTATAAGTTACCTAAAATAATGAGATTGATTATAATTATTTTCTTGAATATAGCTTTTTTGAATTTTTGTGGGTTTTTTTTTTTTTTTTTTTTTTTGCTTTTTTTTTTGAATTTTCGTCACTAGATTTAGTGTATAACTAGTTGACATTGGCAATGAAGTAAAATTCATCAACGAATATTCGTACAGGGATATGTAACATGACAAATTCGATATTCATTAATGAATATACGTAAATGACATTGGCAATGAAGTAAAATTCATCAACGAATACAATGTCACAATTAGGTATTTTCTTATAAATTTAAATAAATACAACACAACACAGAGAAAATGGCCCCGATCATCTTCTAGGCTTGCTTGCGTTTGCTCCTTCTTGTACATATGTCATTTTTGTGCAATCTGGAAATTTTGAAAACCGAGTTCCTAATGAGGCTCAACCTGATACAATTAACACATAATTATCAATGAATACAGATAATCATCAATGAATACATATAAAAACATAAAGAATACACATAATCATCAATGAATACAGATAATCATCAATGAATACAGTTGAATACACATAAAATATAAAGAATAGACATAATCATCAATGAATACAATTGAATACACATGGCTATTTTCTTATAATCATAAATTAATACAACACACAAAATGTCCCCGATCATCTTCTAAGTCTGTACATTTAAATCACAAATGAATAGTAAATCACAAATGAATACAATGATTAACTACTAATGTGATTATTCATCAATGAATACGAACTCAAAAAATAGAAATCAACAACTAATGAATGCAAAATCAACTGGTAATCTGATTATTCATCAATTAATACGACCTTATAAATGATTATCTAGCAATCTGATTATTCATCAATGAAATACGACCTCAAAAAATAGAAATCAACAACTAATGAATACAAAATCAACAAATAATATGATTATTCATCAATGAATACAGCAAAAAAAATTAGAAATCTGATTATTCATCAATGAATACGAACTCAAAAAATAGAAATCAATAACTAATGAATGCAAAATCAACTGGTAATTTAATTATTCATCAATTAATACGACCTCATAAATGATTATCTAGCAATCTGAATATTCATCAACGAATACGACCTCAAAAAATAGAAATCAACAACTAATGAATATAATATCAACAAATAATATGATTATTCATCAATGAATATGACCAAACAAATTAGAAATCAACAACTCTTGAAAGCAAATATGGGCAAGTGTATTCATTGCTGAATGTAAAACTTATGAAGACTTTTATAGGTGTATTCATTGATGAATGTATAACTTATAACATTCATTGATGAATATAAAATAATCATTAAAGTAGGCGTATTATGATATAAAATAATCATTCATTGATGAATATAAAATAATCATTCTGATTAGAGCATCGACGATATATTTATGCATCGACGATATATGATATTTATTCACTTAAGAAATAATAAAATACTTCATGAGTGTATCAGTGCATCATCGTTCTACTTTATTTTACAAAATGGTGTCGATTACAACTATAATTTATAATACATGTTTTTAAAGGAAATCAAGAAATCATAAACGTGGCAATCAAGTGGGTGTGCAAATGTTTGCATAATGATAAAGTTAAAAGTACCTGATTTCACCAAAACCAAATTAAAGTATGCGTATGCCGCACAGGATTAAGAAATATGGCAAGTAAAACTACGATCGCGGCTCAAATAATTTCACATCGTCTCCATCTGTGACTGTTCTTCTTCTTATTATGGCCATTACCACCCTCGCCTTTACCATCATCCTCCACCATCGGCAATTTCTTTAATCTATAATCGTACAAAACCCCTATCAACACGAATCTCGAAACCCTCACGTATGATGCTATTTACAGCCGGTGGAGATTAGGGCTCCAAATGTGGAGACGACGTATAGAAACGGAGAACGGAGATGAGAAAGAGGGAGAGATTTTAGGAACCGATCAAAATAGGGAAAATATTGGTGACCATTATACCCTTATTCTATTATTAATTTGAATTAATTGGATTTAATTTTATTAATAATTATGTAATTTCCTTTTAATTATAGCCCTAGATCAAAAATAACGGATGATTGATATCTATCCTCGCGTTCTCAACCTTTTTAATGTCCTCAATTGAACCTACCTCTCTCTCTCTCTCTCTCTCTATATATATATATATATATATATATATATATATATATATATATATATATATATATATATATATATATATATATATATATATATATATATATATATATATATATATATATATATATATATATATATATAGGTAAAGGTTCATTTGAGACCATGCTATATTTGTGAGACATAAGGACCAACATCCAGCCCTTGATCTATTTTGATATTGTGGTTCAGCTTGCATTAGATTATCATCCTTAATTAAACACGGAGGGGCAATTTTGTCAGTTTTCAAAACACATATTAATCCTTTAATTAGGGCAAGGTTACAGATTCACAAGATGAAGGCGTGAAAAAATCCACGATTGTGAAGAAATCTGAATCTCATCTTCATGCTCAGATCAAATCATCATCTCACCTTCTTCGATCATACAACATATCAATGATTTCATCTCTGTACGCTTCAACTTCCTAAGCGATTGATTTCATCTCTGTAAGCTCCAGTTAGATAAATAAGAAACTACAACAAATGCGATTGAGCTTAATTAGATAAGGAAAATTTCACAGATTCATCATAATGAAGAACTTCGATCGAAAATCAAAGGTATTTTCTAACTAAAAGCTTGATTCTCTATATTTTTGTATATTTAACTTTGTAAATAGATCATATTCTCTTATTAATTAGAAATTGAAGGTATCCTCGTTGTTAATCCCTTAATTAGGGCAAAGTTATAGATTCCCAAGATGAAGACGTAAAAAATATCCATGATTATAAAGAAATCGGAAATCTCAATCTCATCTTCATGCTCAGATCAAATCATCATCTCATGTTCTTCTACTTCCATTAATGTGGTCTGTACAGTTTTGGGGTTAGAAGAACGCAAAGAGTGTATTGTTGTTGGAACACTCTATAAGCATACTAAGCTCAAACCTACCATTCTCAGTGAGCATTCAAAAGAGGTATAAATTGTGCTTTACCATTGCTTTTCTTCTCTTTCATGTAATGTTTACAAGCTTATAACTTTTTGTCTGATTTTTTTAAAGAGGTCTGTAACTCCAATTATAATCCCTGGTAATTTCGTGCACTTAGATGATTATTTGGTTCTTGAAGATGAAAGTGGAAGAGTGAATCTTAAAGGGAGTGTACTATCACCTTTTGTATATATAACAGGTCGTATCAAGCATCATAATCTTAAAATCTAAAAAGTTATATTTTTTCTTGCTAATGTTTCTTTTTCTGTGTATTTGTATCCAAATAGGCAATGTTGTTGCTTTACATGGAAAAGAAACTAGTGGGGTTGATTTTCTTGTTGAAGATATTCTTGATGCTGGATTACCACCACAATTAGATCTACCTAAATCAGGTATCATGCCTTATAATTCTTATTATATTTTATTTTCCCAAGTTGTTATTATTTATGACATTTATGCCCCTGTAACAGGAGAAGATAAATATGTTGTCTTGGTATCTGGATTAAATGTTGCTAGCAGCTCTTCTAATCCACTTCAATTGCAACTTCTTGTTGATCACATTACAAGTCATCTAGGAGATGAAGGTCCCAACAGTTTCCTATTCTACCCATCTTTTTATAAGCAATTATATTTTACTATTTTCAAACAGGAGCAAACCTCGATAGCTGAAATAGTTCAAGTGGTTGTTGCTAGAAATTCTGTCCAAATTCAACATAGCATTCTTAATGGCCAGGTATTAAAGTTGAATTTTTTTATTCTAAATTCATAACAAAGTAGACATCATGCATTTAATTATTTGATTGTAGAATTTGGCCTCTAAGGATCAATCTAGATTGTCTGAACCAATCAAAGAACTGTATATCTTTTTGACTCAAGTACTTAAATATAATAAAATTCATTAAAGCTATTAGAAATAGATTAGATCTTAATTATCTTGTATACACAAATTGCTGCAGGTATACATATAGATAACATGTCAGGATATAACGACCCTGCAAACTTTGCATTACCACAACAGGTTTCTCATACTTTAGAATTTAAATAAAAAAACTAAATTCAAGAAATAGCAATGTACTTTTTTCTTACATCTTTTTTGTACAGACTTTGAATAGATGTCTTTTTCTTGGATCATCAGCTTATAACACATTTAGGTCATGCATCAATCCTCATCTCTTTGATGTGGACAATGTTAGGTAAAAATATTAAACCAATTCCAAAAAATTGAAAAGTACAATGTTGTAATAGAAAAAAATAAAACTTTTTATAACACACTTTTAGTTTTATTGGAATATCTGGTCAAAACATTAATGATCTTGAAAAGTATTCAGAAGCAAAAAAAAACTTAGAATTCAGGGAAAGGACATTGAGGTGGCGACACCTGGCCCCAACTGCACCAAGCACCCTCGGTAACATATTCTATTTTTATACGTTTTTAAAAAGGGTTAAATTAAAATTAAAAAATAGCAACATTCTTTTGATTTGTTTGCATCACATGATGTTACCCCTTCTCCGATAGGGCTCCTTTCTTCATTGAGAGCTATCCTCATGTTTACTTTGTTGGTAATCAAGAGAAATAGCCACTCACATTATTCAGAGATTCATCATAATGAACAACTTCCATCGAAAATCAAAGGTATTTTTCTAACTAAAACCTTGATTCTCTATATTTCCGTTTATCTAACTTTGTTAGTAGATCATATTCTTTTATTAATTAGATATTGAAGGTATTCTTTGTTGGTATTCTTTTTTATTTGATTGTTTAATCCATACGTAATTCTAACAATTCTTTCGTCTTAGTTGCAGAGAATTTTAGCTAGTAGACTCGAACTTGAAAGGAACTTGAATATTTCAATCTAGAAGTTTTCAACATCAATTGTTGATATTAATGAATATTCAATAGATTTCATATGTTACAAACATGTAATAGTTTTTTATGGCTTCTGGTGCAATATTATCTGACTATAGCTTTCTAAGACACTTTTGAAATTCATCATTCCACCATTTATCTAACATTGTAACCATGTGATAGATTTTTAAGGTATAAATTTGAGATCTGGTTTTCCATCTATCGGGTTTTTAGAATATCTTTCAACTTATAGAGATGAAGTTGATATTTATCCTAAAAACATTCCTTTCATTCTATAAACTTTTCTGCCTCTTATTGGTTTGAAGAGTTTATTATTTTGGTTTCCACGGTTGAAGAGAATAATGTCCTGATTTAGAATATTACACCTTATAACAGAATACTGCACATAATAACATAATTTTATAATATTACACATTAATATCATTATATTATACATAATTTTGTAATATTAAATATCAACATAAGAAAATTTTGTTTTTTTGTATATTATTTTGGTTTACTATAAATTATTCTAGATACTATTATAAAATTAAACATTGTAACATTATTCTGTTAGAGTATTCCAATAGAATATTCTACATATACGGTTATTCAATTAGAATATTCCAATAGAATATTGTATATATAAACTTATTTGTTATATTTATATTAGAATATTACTCAATATATCATTTTCATAGGATTCTTCTTCTGATGAAGACTCGTCATTAGTATGTGTTTTTGTTGCTTTAAGTTGTTTGGATCTTTTAAGTTTTATTGCATTAAGAAACAAATATCAAAGTCTTATAACATTTGTTACATTCTAAAGTTTCAACAACAATTTATTAACATTAAAAATTATTTTGTTGGATGTTATACATTTTTCACATCTCTCATCATCTGTTGATGAGGAGGGATCAGAGGAAGTTTCAAGAACAATTGTTTTTATTTATTTAGTCCTTTTTCTCAAAGTTCATTTTTGGACTTCCTTTAGAGAAACTAATGTATATAGGTTTATGTGTGTTATAAAAGATAGATATGATTATGTTGGTGGATTAAATACCGATTTGGAATAACTTCACAAGGGATACCAACTATCAAATTGGCGGCGCTGATGCAAATTTTGTTATCTATACATGTAGAATATTCTATAAGAATAATGACTATATGTCGGTTTTTACAAGCATATATCTAAAGATCTTTTTAGAATAATAAGTATTTTGAACATAATGCTTCTATGTGTGATATTCTAAAAAATCAATGTAAATGTCTATAATATTCTAACAAAATAATATATAACATATCATTAAATGTACATGTAGAATATTCTAAAAAATAAAGTTGCATTTTATCAATACATGTAAAATACTATATAAGAATAATGACTATGTGTCGTTTTTCATAAGCATATATGTAAGGATATTTTTAGAATAATAAGTATTTTTAACATAATGCTTCTATGTGTGATATTCTAAAAAATCAATGTAGATATGTATAATATTCTAACAGAATAATGTACAACATATCATTGAATGTTCATGTAAAATATTCTAAAAAGAAATAGAGTTACATGTTATCTATACATGTAAAACATTCTATAAGAATAATGACTATATTATACAAAACATCATATACGACTATTACATTACAAAACATTGCATTAGTACCAAGTGTATTATATCACAAACCATACCAATAATACCAAGTGTTTTACCCAACAGTAAACATCATTCAACCATAAGTGACAACCATTGTTCATACCTATTTAAAAAAACACTACAAAAAGATAATGTTAATGTTTAAATGTCACCTGAACCTCATATCAAACACTAAGTACAACAAAATATAATGAGTTTAAACATATCAAGTTTTGAAAAAGACCATTTCTAACACTTGGTTTTGCAACAAAATGGTTTTATACAAAACATGCAATGGTATTTCATTTTTGGACCAAAAAATGCAATATTTTAATGAAACATTCAGTTATGCTTTCAACTGTCCCCTTATTTCCTTCTCTTGCATCATTCCCCTCATTTCCTTCTCCTGCATTATTCTCCGGAGTCCCTTAATTATCTGTTTCGGTTAGACTTTCGATTGTTCTTCTTGCTTTTGACTTGATCATTGTATTTATTTGACCTGCATAAAATATATTATTAACATAAACAGATTTTTTAAGTATGTAATAAACACTAGAATATCAATGTTATATATAATTAATTACAACATTCTATAATGTCATTGCATATAAACTCATAAATACCTGATAAACTTATTGCATCATTCTATTAGAAAATTCTACACTATAAAAAAATCATATAAGTCTATTCTATTAGAATATTATAATTTATCACAAAAGAATAACAATACAAATGTATATTATGCAATAATCATCATCATCATATTGGGAAAGGACGTATCGAGACAACTTCAGTGAAATGTTCTCTACTTTTAACCTCAATAATGATTTGAATCCCATCTGAATAACTGTTGTGGAGTTAGATGGATCACAACTTCTAAAAGTTCCATCGGTTTCATTTTAGTATGTATTGATAGTAAGCTATTGTATATCGCTTTCCAAGTCTTTTGCTTCTTCTTTGCTTTGCCTCCTCTGGAATTTTTTTCGATTTCAATTTTCTTTTTCCTTTCATTTTATCGTCATCTAATTTCTTTAGAGACTTATTCTTCTTTTTTTTACAACATTCTGTCTTGGTTTCTTCTTCTTCCTTTCATGAATTTTAATAGTAGAAAATTAATATAATAGTAAATATTCTACTAGATTAAAAGCATAAAAAACGAATTAAAGTGTTTTAGATTACCTTCATGCTTATTTTCAGTTGTGTAAGACCTGTATTTCAGTTATTTATAATTATTATGAATTCTATGATTTTCGGTAATTATAAATCTAAGAATAAACTTTAGTTACAATTTCATATAAAAATCAGCATTTTGTGCAGTTTTTAGAAAAATCATAATTAATTCTAGGAAAATCGTTTGGACCTCAAACCAGTGCACAAAGTTTAAAAATTGAGTCTAGTACAATTACCAAACATAATAGTAAGCTTGAAAATGATATTATATATGGTAAAAAAATGCAATCTTTACTGATTAGTTCGGAATTGACAGATTAGATAGTCTGTTTTCAAAACTTCATAATAAATCATAGAAAAATCATATAAATACGTAAAATACATCCCTGGAAAGGTATTGAGATAAATTTTTGGAATATCAAATAAAAACGTGAATTTCATGGGTTTAAAGTCGGCTAAACTAGTCTTGAACAGACTGATTCTAGAAGGTATTAATTTCAACAAAGTTATATTATTAAAATCTTTTGTCAAAAGTGTCATGCCATTTTTTATTCAATAATTCAAGTATAAATACCCCCCAAAGCATCTCATAAACCACACCAACAAATCTCAATCCAATATATAGAGGTTTCTAAGCACTAGAGTGTAAGCAAGTGAGCGGAAGAAGCTCGAAAGCCTAACGAAGGAGTTATAGATCCCGACAAAGGGTCATAAGGTAACTACAAACCTTTCTATAGCTTAATTATGTATTGTAAAGTAATTTGTGTGTTAAGAAGTATAATATTTAATAAGTATAACATATGTTATATTATACTCATTTCCAACAATAGTAAACAAAAACCTTAAAAACGTCGTTATTATAACAATTCGTAATTTCCGAAAATAATACCAATTGATTTACTTACGAGGACGGTGACTAGGCCGATTACTTGGGATCTGATTGTTGGATTTTCCGAAAGGCTAAAATGCTGAAAGGATCCTGCCACCCTATCTAATCTTCTACCTGGGCGTTCTTTACTTGATAAATCATGAAGTATCATATTGGAAATTAATAAAGGATTTAAGTTGTTCAATAGTATGACATATGTTGGTGTTATAGTAATTAAGATTTAATTATATTAACAGTTGGAAGAAGAAGTCTTAAGCCGTAGAATATCCGGAAAGAACTATACTCAGGTGAGTGGCATAATCCTGTTACTATACATTATCTGCTTGTTGCTGTGTAATGTATAAATGTCAGGTAACTCATGGACTGTATGGGTCCTATCATGAGATTGTATGGATCTCTACCACGTGGACTGTATGGGTCCTATCATGAGATTGTATGGATCTCTACCTGCTGAACTGTATGGGTTCTACTATGAGATTGTGTGGATCTCTACCTGCTGAACTGTATGGGTTCTACTATGAGAATGTGTGGATCTCAATTACTTGGACTGTATGGGTCCTATTTACTCAGTATCTCTTTGATGAAATGTTGTTATATGAAACTCTATTGTTGATGTTACTCACTAAGCTTTAATAGCTTACCCGTAGCATGTTAAATTGAGTTTCAGGTCTTAGTAGTTCAGAAAGAGGTAACGAGATGCGTGAGGATTAAGAATTGAAGAATTGTAATACCGGCTTGATCTTGGGAAAATTCTGTATTGAGTAAGATCTATTGATAACTACTTGTATTCCGTTTGTTTAATATAAATGTACCCCTACTTTTGTATGAAGAATTTCGGGTGTACTTTGTGTTAAAAATCCGGGTGTTACAAGTTGGTATCAGAGCCGTGGTTTAAGCAAACTAGGTCTTAGTAGTAAGACTCTAGACTTAAACCGTGAGTGTAGAAATAGTTGGTTAAGTAAGAATAATAGCTATAATTATTGGTATATTCATTGTTAGGATGAAGCTTTTAGGAAGCATTCAAAAGGCGACTTGTCATCATTGAAGAAAGTTTCGTAATAGTTAGAGTAGCAGGATCGGGATGAGAGTCCTGGTATTCTAGGAAAGTGTTGGCATATGCTTTGTAAGGGCATATGTGTTGGAGATATCGGTGAGAAGCGAATTGGATATTTCGGAACGGGTCTTGGAACGGACATGGATAGGTGTGGAAGGTAATAGTAGAGCTCCTACTATCGAAAGCACAGGATCCCCGTCTGAGTCAAGAATTGGTCAAAAGTAATCCAATGAACTGAGAGTGTAAATAATTAGCATATTAGATGTGAGTGTTAATGAAACGTGTTAGTCCTTGACCATTCTATTGTTGAATGGTGATCTTTGGGTTCATTGAGAACAACTAGGGTGATGGTTTGAGTGCACTTATTTTCTAATAGAAAATAATAATAAATCAAAGTAACAGACTTGGACTTTAGTCCAAGTGGGGGAGGAATACAAAATTAAGGGAGCAATATGAATATTGTTTAGAATCGATGAAATTATTAAAATTATAGTAACACGTCGATATATTTAATCCATTACTATAACTTTATATTAATACATTAAGAAAAGTTTACAAAACTGGAGAATCAGAAAGAAGCGAGAGAATATCTTCTACACTCCACTCTTTGTCATCATTAGGTTGACTTGTACCTCTCGAGGATTTGGAAGTGGTATGCTTTCAGTTATTGGAGGAGGAGCTTCAAGGTATGGGGTCTCGATAGGGTTGGAACCTGTAACCCCATGATTAGGGGCTAAATATTGACTCATTTAGGGCGTGTGTAAGTAGGGCAGTGATGAGGAAGGGCTCTAATTCGGAACCAGTTCGGGGTAGCTATAAGAAGGAGGAAACCAGGCTAGGTCACCTACAAAGCCTCAAAAATTCTCCTCACTCGAAGACTCGAGTAAACCAGGGTTAATACTACTTATACCAGAATTAGATGGCAGAGATTGCTGCTGTGTATGAGTTCTTGATGAAGTTTCCCCCTTTTCCTGAATTTTTCTTTTCCTAAATACAACCTTATGAGCAGCTTGTATTAGCTTCTTTGTGCCGTCTGTTAGACCCAATTGTGACCCTTCAATTATCGCTTCTTTTTCTTTTTTTAGGTTGGGTATTAAATCTCCCGATAATTCTGTTGCCTCAATAAATTCATTACCAAATTCCTGTGGCACAAATAACTTTAGTAATTTCAACCTTATGATATAAAGGAATTAAAAAAATGTAGTTCTTTACCTCAGCACGATCAATAAGGGTTTGCAAACTCGTAAGTTGTCGTTGGGGCCAATGATTGATACCTAATTCTCTACAGCGTTTTTTTAATTGTGTCGTTCCAATGTTGAGTTCCTTCGCAGCTTTCTCAATTGGTTCATTAAAGTGTTCCGCTATTATTTCCCTACTTAATAAATGTCTGAAACCTCTTCCACTGCCACCTGCTATGTTTTCTGAACTAGAAGGTTCAAATCCAATTGTATTGTTATCATTCTGGATCATTTGAACATGATCCTGATTTTCTGACCCAAAGATGGACATTGATTCATCAAAATTAGTGGCCTCTATCGGTAATAATTGTTGGTTTTCAACTAAAATCTCAGGATTCTGAAATCCTTCTAGATTCCTTTGAATCAACCGAAGATGATCTTGATATTGAAAACCAACCCCAAACTCGGGATTCAATTCAATATTTATGTTATGAGTCCTCTGTAATTGATTCTCATCCTGAATACCAGCCATGAATTCTTGATTCATGGGGACAAACTCACTGCTTGTTGGGTGCACGTCCATGAATGGATTGTATTTAGTTAGACCATTCACAAATGGGTCTACAAATAACACATGTCAAATGATAAAACAAAATAGAATACTTATAAATGGATCATTCAAAAGAATTTAACCTGGTAGAAGGCATGGAGTCTGATCAAGTGCAAAGTCAGATGCATGCACCGGATCATCTGAGTTAATGTTCAACTCGGGAAAAATTTCTGGCTCATCGTGGAGATGCTCTATTGGTAGTATATTTGGAAGACTGTACCATAATTCAAAATCAAACAAAACATTAGAAAGGTAATCGAAGTATGGATGATATATGTCTAGAATGTTAGAGTCACCAAACTCTATTAAGAATGCTTGGTTTGAAGTACCCTCTCCTTGCGGAAAACCAGGTCCAAGGTTCGACAGATCGCCCATTGAAGATCTGTTTTCCATGACTCAGCTTTAAATATGAGTTCGTTTATGAATAAACTAGTGATAAGAGATGATGAGACTGAAAATGAATGTGGAAATGAATGATACTACATACCTGTATATATAGTATCTTGCAGCTGGAACCGAAAGGACACACGGAACTGAAAGGACACCTCACGTTTTAATTACCGAAATTCAAACTAACTACAGTAGATGCGACTTTTCACTACCTAAGTGACATTTTTTTCAAAATTCGCCGCTTGACTTTGGTTAGAACGAGATAATGAAAATACTTTTGAAATAAAAAGTATACCTTCTGAAAGCAAAGATAGTTGAAAGAATTTTTAATGCTAGAATTGAATTTCGGGGACGAAATTCTTATAAGTGGGGGAGACTTGTAAGACCTGTATTTCAGTTATTTATAATTATTATGAATTCTATGATTTTCGGTAATTATAAATCTAAGAATAAACTTTAGTTACAATTTCATATAAAAATCAGCATTTTGTGCAGTTTTTAGAAAAATCATAATTAATTCTAGGAAAATCGTTTGGACCTCAAACCAGTGCACAAAGTTTAAAAATTGAGTCTAGTACAATTACCAAACATAATAGTAAGCTTGAAAATGATATTATATATGGTAAAAAAATGCAATCTTTACTGATTAGTTCGGAATTGACAGATTAGATAGTCTGTTTTCAAAACTTCATAATAAATCATAGAAAAATCATATAAATACGTAAAATACATCCCTGGAAAGGTATTGAGATAAATTTTTGGAATATCAAATAAAAACGTGAATTTCATGGGTTTAAAGTCGGCTAAACTAGTCTTGAACAGACTGATTCTAGAAGGTATTAATTTCAACAAAGTTATATTATTAAAATCTTTTGTCAAAAGTGTCATGCCATTTTTTATTCAAGAATTCAAGTATAAATACCCCCCAAAGCATCTCATAAACCACACCAACAAATCTCAATCCAATATATAGAGGTTTCTAAGCACTAGAGTGTAAGCAAATGAGCGGAAGAAGCTCGAAAGCCTAATGAAGGAGTTATAGATCCCGACGAAGGGTCATAAGGTAACTACAAACCTTTCTATAGCTTAATTATGTATTGTAAAGTAATTTGTGTGTTAAGAAGTATAATATTTAATAAGTATAACATATGTTATATTATACTCATTTCCAACAATAGTAAACAAAAACCTTAAAAACATCGTTATTATAACAATTCGTAATTTCCGAAAATAATACCAATTGATTTACTTACGAGGACGGTGACTAGGCCGATTACTTGGGATCTGGTTGTTGGATTTTCCGAAAGGCTAAAATGCTGAAAGGATCCTTCCACCATATCTAATCTTCTACCTGGCCGTTCTTTACTTGATAAATCATGAAGTATCATATTGGAAATTAATAAAGGATTTAAGTTGTTCAATAGTATGACATATGTTGGTGTTATAGTAATTAAGACTTAATTATATTAACAGTTGGAAGAAGAAGTCTTAAGCCGTAGAATATCCGGAAAGAACTATACTCAGGTGAGTGGCATAATCCTGTTACTATACATTATCTGCTTGTTGCTGTGTAATGTATAAATGTCAGGTAACTCATGGACTGTATGGGTCCTATCATGAGATTGTATGGATCTCTACCACGTGGACTGTATGGGTCCTATCATGAGATTGTATGGATCTCTACCTGCTGAACTGTATGGGTTCTACTATGAGATTGTGTGGATCTCTACCTGCTGAACTGTATGGGTTCTACTATGAGATTGTGTGGACCTCAATTACTTGGACTGTATGGGTCCTATTTACTCAGTATCTCTTTGATGAAATGTTGTTATATGAAACTTTATTGTTGATGTTACTCACTAAGCTTTAATAGCTTACCCGTAGCATGTTGAATTGAGTTTCAGGTCTTAGTAGTTCAGAAAGAGGTAACGAGATGCGTGAGGATTAAGAATTGAAGAATTGTAATACCGGCTTGATCTTGGGAAAATTCTGTATTGAGTAAGATCTATTGATAACTACTTGTATTCCGTTTGTTTAATATAAATGTACCCCTACTTTTGTATGAAGAATTTCGGGTGTACTTTGTGTTAAAAATTCGGGTGTTACAAGTTGAGATGTCAATCTTTTTTTTTTAAGTCTAGTTAATCTAATATTTTCCCTGTAATTGAAAAATATTACAATAGAATATCAAAAATTAGATAGCATGGCAGAGTTGTGATGAATTAGAAGCTATTATTTGTATAAAAAAACTCTAGAATTTATATTTAAGTTTAACTTACCATCATCATTCTTATTGGTGTTATCATCATTGATGTGTTGACTTACACTTGGACCAAGCTCTTTATTTTCATTATTGATTTCTGCACATTCAAGCAAACATTTTGGTTTTCATTAACAATACAATATTCCTTTTAATGATATACCTTTGACATCTGTTTCAATAGGTCTTCTAGCTTTTGATTTAGTCATTCTGTTTGATACCCCTACATCAAATTTTCAAGTACATCAACATCTTTTAAATTCTATAAGTGTTATATCCAAAGTCTATAAACTCATTTTTAAACAATACTATATGAATAATCTGTTAGAATAGTACATAGAATTTTAGCATACAAATCATTGTTTTTTGGATTTTAAACTAAACAAACTTTCATATACATGTACTTAAAGAAATTTAAGTTCAGAGTTTTAGAACAAAACAATTTACCATCTTATTGAACTTAAACGTGTTCATAAATCTAAATAAAAAATAATCAAAATGGATATATAAATTGCAAATTATCATATGGTTTGTGTATTTCTCAAAGTATAAGAAAATGAAAATTGGCACATTTTTCCAGTACAGAAAAAGTTAATGAACAACACAATGTCATCTGGTTTTTGCATTTTCAAAGTATATTGCCCCTGATAGAGAAAAAGGTGGAAGTACAATGCTATAGTACTAAAAAGATGGAACTATATTGCTATTTCATGCATCTACAAATGAACATTCACATCATTTTCCACTTCACAAAAGGTTGAAGAAAAATATATTGTCATCTGTTTTGTAGATTTTATAGAGTATATTGTCCTTATAGAGCAAAAACTGGAAGTACAATGCTATAATATGCAAAAAGAAAAAGTTAGGATACTGCTATTTCTTCCATCTAACCCTACAAGAATATACATTAACACCATCTTACATAACATTACCTTTAACACAATATATAAAAAGATAAATAGTTAACAAAATCTATTTCAAACAATTGAACACTTTATTTTTCTGTATTAACTATTCTTTCTTTTACTTTGATTTGAAACATCTCTAGACCTTTTTTAGAATCTAAAACAGGTTCTCCCTATATATGTGTCCTATGGATGAAAATACGAAAAGTGTGTGTAAGACCTTCAATTTTAAACTATTTTTTTTTGCTAGAGACATAGCAATCAGTTGGGCTACCGTTACATTAGGTTATGATTAGAATTATAGTATCATTAGGATGAGAAAAATGTAATCCTGAATGAGATTTTTAGGGTTTTAGCATAAAAAATTGACATAGTAGCAAAAGAAAAGGATTAATCGAACTAGAATGTGAATCTGTAGCTTATCGTTACATATGATTCAAATTAATGTTACATTAGGTTTAGATTATAACATAAGGTCGAGAAAACTGTAATATTGAATTAGATTTCAGGTTTTTAGCAAAAAAAAGTTAGAACAGTAGTGAAAGAAAACAATTTTTCACGAACTAGAATCTGAATGTCTAGCTTACCAATCACCGATGAAATGTTCATTCCTTCGATAATAGATTCTGAATCCGCAGCTTCGATCGTTTTTGTTTCAAGAATCGGTAGCTTCGATCGATTTCTTGAACAAGGGTTTTACGTCAAAGATGGTCGGAGGAGAAGGAGAATACGATTTCACAGATCAAGGAAATAAGAAAGGGGAAACTACCAATTGGCCCTTCCACCTTTTTCACTAATCCAGAAGTTCCTTATAATTTCAAATTTGCCACCGTGTTTTTAATGAAAATTGGTCAATTAATCTGAGCCCCAAGATAATTCAAATGGATGGTGCTGATTTTGTCCCCATGTCTCACAATATTTGATGGTCTCACATGAACTCAACCCTATATATATATATATATATATATATATATATATATATATATATATATATATATGATTGTAATAATATAACAACATGAAAATATATCAATATAATATAAATAAATCACAGAAAAATGAACTTATATTGTAATTATTAAATCATAATTATTAGTTTGTGTTTTTTTTTCTATTACAATCTAAGAATTTGTTGATGATGAATACATCGCATATGTATATATATGTTAATGATGACTTTCATGTAGACAAGGAAATAGACGAGTTAACTACAATGTTAAAACACATATAACAAAAAAACACAAATACACGAGCTAAAGCTTAAAAATAGTGTGCAACAATATAAAACAATGAGTGCATATGTATAATAACCTACAATCGTAAAATGGTAATAACTAGAGGCGAACTCATTTTGTGTTTCTCAAGTATTTTGATTTATGAAAATGCAAAGTATTTATGAATAGGTTAATATAAATCAATAAACAAATACATATACACTTATAAACATTATAGTTAAGTTTATAATAATGAGTTTGTAGGTTTTTTATATAATATATTAGTTCCATGCTTTTTAAATTTGATATGATGTTTTTTTAAATTGTGATTTATTATATAATGATGAATAAAATATAAAAACATTTCTTACAATGAAATGCATTAAACACCTATAATTTCTTACTGTCAAATAACATCGCACACACTCATTCGATAAGCATATTCTAGAACACATGGTTTGAAACTTTACTTTGAAACAAATATACAAAAATAAGATATAATAAAAACTTCAAAAAATAGAACTAACATATTATTAGTTTTATTGGCATCATAAATATTCCAATGTAAATGTTCAAATATAATATAATACTTTACATTAAATGATCATATTATTTATTTAATTGACCAAATACAAGTTAAACATTTCAATCCTTTTTAAGTAAGTACATAAGTATCAATTAAACACAATAAGTAGAAAAAACCTCTCTATTGTGGTATTTTAATGCTAAATAACTATTATTTGGAATTTGAATGGTTGTAATATTAATAAAAAATCAATACATTTAACTAACAAATTATTGAATATGTATACTATTATTTTGATTGTTTAACTGAGTTTCACCAGTATATAGTAATAAATTTAGAAAACATGATTATGTTTTTTGTTCGAATTTTGGATGATAAATTATTATTGATACGTATGACATGATCAATTTATATTTAGTTTTGCATATATTTTTAGATTTCAAGTGTTTATACTCATATTTGATCTGTCAATATATTTTGTCCTTAGAAGTTTACTTCTGCGCAACACGAGGGAATGCGCCTAGTATCTATTATAATAGAGGCACATTTCCAAGCACCACATTCATTTGAAACTTCCATGTCTTTTCATATTTGCAACGATTTTTCAAATTTCTTTTTATAATTCTTACTAATTATTTATAATAATCATATCTTTGCAATCACCTAAACTATGTGTATTTTTAATAAAGACTATTATGAAGTTTTGTTCTTCCATTTCTAATAAAAATATAACGAACACTTAAATTTGATCTAATTGAATAATTTTTATAAAATACTTAGTAAATCATATATAATTAATACTTAAATTTGATCGAAATTTCCAAGCACCACATTCATTTGAACTTCTATGTCTTTTCATATTTTCAATGACATTTCAAATTTCTTTTTATAATACTTATTAATTTTTTATAATAATCATATCTTTACAATCACATAAACTATGTGTATATTTAATAAAAACTATTATGAAGTTTTGTTCTTCCATTTCTAATAAAAATATAGCGAATACTTAAATTGGATCTAATTGAATAATTTTTACAAAATACTTAGTAAATCATATATAATTAATACTTAAATTTGATCGAACTGGATAATTTTTAAAAAATATATAGTAAATCATATATTATATTTATCTTCTAAGAAATAGAGTTTGCTAATATCTGAGTACATTTTACAATTACCTATATATCACATTTATTTGAAAATCTTATGACTTTTCAAATTCTCTTTAATAAATAATCTTAACGTTAGTTTATAATCATAAATGTTACGATAAAGTTGTATATTACAATAATATTGTCAAATGAATCATCGTAATTCATTTTAAATAAATATTTTTTAATTGTTTAAAGTTGATGATAAAACATGATTTTAATTTTATTGTATATGTAATTTTTAAAATTAAATATACGTAAAAACGTTTTATTAAATACATACAAACATTATTATTAGTTTTATTAGTTTTTTAATCTTAGATATTATGACAATGTTAGATAATAGATTAGGTTCTATCAATGTATCATTGTCGTGACTTGTGACAATGTTAGATAATAGATTAGGTTCTATCAATGTATCCTTGTCGTGGCTTGCTAAACAGAGGATTCCTCCACACTAAGGCCAGCCAAGGGCTGTGTGAGAGGTCGGTTTATAGCCAACCCATCTGTGGTGGTTCTGGCGGTCTCGTGGTGGTGCCAAGTGGCAGTTTTGATAGCAAACACAACAAACAAATATGACACTTACAATTAACCAAATCGAACCTTGATTGCTTCACATCTTGACCTTCTTTCTTGTAGCACCACCTCATCCTCCTTCCTCCTTCCCACCAGTGGTGGTTTGTGGCGGTCTTGTGGTGGTGCTAAGTGGCAGTTTTGATAGCAAACAGAACAAATAAATATGGCACTTACAATTAACCAACCGAACCTTGATTGCTTCACATCTTGACCTTCTTTCTTGTAGCACCACCTCATCCTCCTTCCTCCTTCCTCCTTCCCTCAGCTGTCACGCAACCGCTCCCTCTCTCGCTGCGCTCTCTTCCTCCCACCACTCTCTCCCTCGGCTCACTCTTTTTCTTCACGGCTTCACCACGAAATTCGGGAATAAGGTTTGTATGTGTGGAATTACTTGTATGATGATGGGAAGGGATGTTTTCTAGAGTTCTAACGAGCCGAGACCTCCAAGGGAAGTACGCATGCCACCTTCATTCTCGATTCCATCTTGTTCATGGTAGAAAGAAATCGGCAACAGAAGTTTTAAGGTTTGCGATGTGTGGAACTACGAGACCAAGGGATGCATAAACCTCATGGGCTAGAGAATAGAAAACGAAGGCCATGAGACCCAAGTAAATCCCGATTATACGGCGTGAAAGTTCTCGGCCCATATGGGCTTCGATGCAATACTTTGACCAATTGGAAAAAATGGTCCTTATATTATGACTTACAATTTTTATAAGTCAGATGCAACTTTTATTTTTCATTTCAAGTTTGGTCATTTGACAATTTCAACCCCTAACTAAAATTTAGATTATTAGTTAATTACTATAATAACTATTCCTATTGGTATTATTATTATTATCATTATTATTAAAATTATCTATAACAATTAATTTAAACGTTTTTTGCAAAACCGATTTTAAATAAATGATTAATTGAATGATTACTAAACTGAGACTGGGGCGTTACATTATGTATATTAGAATGATTTATTAACCAACCTAAGCCAATGAATCATGATTACTTAGTGGAAGTTTCGAGGTCTATCATGTATCGTGTGGTTGCAATAGTATGAGGGCCCGTACTATTATAAACACATGGTGCATATTAGAACTTTGGTGGAGTCATGAAAGGATTCTGTGAATATTTGGCGCAAGTATTCATGTGTTAGGAGCATGTAGGCGCTAGCAACAACTAGCATAGTAAGTTAGGATAATACTATAGTATCAAGTTATGATTAAAGAATTCCAGAATTCAAACTCGAAAAACTATGACAACTACGTACATATTAAGTAATATTGCCTTATATAGATGGATATAGCATATTGATGTGTCTAACACTCATATGTACCGGATGCAGATCAAGTATTGGAGTAAGTTGCATTTGGAGATTATTTCATGGAAGTTGTCACATGTAATTCCAAGATGGTAATATCTTACCTCTTTTGGAAAGAGATATATAAGATTCTTAATATATATATACATATATATATATATATATATATATATATATATATATATATATATATATATATATATATATATATATATATATATATATATATCAAAGAACTAAAGGATATTTGATCACCTACCTAAAGAACTATTCATCCCTTTGGTAAACGTCGTGTCAACCTTTTGTCATTCCTGTTGGATTGATGATGAGCAGATTGATCACATTTTTTTCAACTGTGAGGCGATTGCGAGGATGTGGGACTGGCTGGTGAACTGGTCCTCGGTGTTCCAGGGCAAACCGACTTCTAGTGTGAATTTGGTAGGAATGTTGGAGGATAACCGGCCGGAAACCTTATCCCTCAAGAACGTCCAATAATCCCCTCAAGAATCAGAACTAGAATCACAATCATCCCCTCAACCCCATCGTCAAATCGAACATGAATTCGTCAAGATCTCCGATCAACCTCAAGAATCAGAACTAGAATTCGTCAAGATGGGAGGACGGTGGTTCTGAATTCGACTGGAAAATTGTTGGGTCTGATCGGAGGATTTTGACCGGCTTCAAATTCATCCATCTTCTAGTTCTAACCTGCTTCAATGGCTTGATTTCAAGGTCCGACTGGAGGTATTCGACTGGAGGTATACGTTGCTGTTGATAAGGGGAATGGTAATCGGCTCCTAACTTGGTTACCTGCTAAAAGCCATAATCACACAAACTAATACAAATTTTAGAGTTTATTGTATAAAAATTACATTAAAGGGTAAATCCAAACATTTGTGACATATATGAGGATTTTTATGACATTTACCTTTTCAAAAAGTGTAGTTTAGTATATGTAAGTCATGTATTGATTTAGACTCACCGCATTAGTCAAACTGTCAAAGTATAGCAATAGTATAACAGTATAACCGTTTTGTGAAATTTTAATTATTTATTTCCCAAACTCCTTCCTCACCATCTAATGATCTATATAACCTGGCACAACTCCAC
The DNA here is from genome assembly GCA_023525715.1 of Cichorium intybus. NCBI lineage: Eukaryota > Viridiplantae > Streptophyta > Magnoliopsida > Asterales > Asteraceae > Cichorium > Cichorium intybus. Next base: position 34,651 of record JAKNSD010000107.1, read on the forward strand.
TTTCTGTTCACCGGAATTACTTTCACGCATCACAATGCTGCAATCTCTCTGTTTCGCCGTCATTGTCTCCGCCGTCCTTTCTTCAACCGCTTCGCCGCCAGAAGTAGAGTTCACAGTCTTCGGCGGCGCAAGTGTGAATCATACCTCTATGATTCTTACTAACCAATCCAAAAAGGGTATTGGTAAAAAAAACCCCTCATCATTAACTTATGATGTCACATCAATTTGGGTTTCCTTTAATATATATATATATATATATATATATATATATATATATATATATATATATATATATATATATATATATATATATATATATATATATATACACACACACACATACACATTAATTATGATATTTTATATATATATATAATTATGATATTTTTTAATTATTTTGTTTTTTAGTAATTTTATAACTATTATTAATTGTTTTTATTTAATATAAATACTTATTTTGGTATTTATACTTTAAATATTATTCTAAATTTTTTACGTTTAGTTCGAATACGTTTTCTCAAGTGTTTTTTAACGTTTTGTTCGTTGGTATCATTTAACGTTGTAATTTAGTATTTTTTTTTCTAATTTTTGACGTTTTGTTTGAATACATTGTTATATGTTTTGTTCGTTTATAACGGTGGAAAGTTATTATATAATGTTAATTAGACTTATGAGTTTGCATTTTCTAATTTTTGACGTTTTGTTTGGAAACATTTTTATATGGTTTGTTCGTTTATATGTTTTCTTCGTTTCTAATTTTTGACGTTATGTTTGAATATATTTTCTAATTTTTATAATTTTTTATGTAAATTAAAAATTTAGAAAATTAATACATCAAAAATTATAAAAATTAGAAAATATATTCAAACAAAACGTCAAAAATTATAAACGAACAAAACATATAAACGATATAAACAAACAAAACGTTAAAAAATGTTTCCAAACAAAACGTAAAAAATTAGAAAAAAAAAACACATTAGAAAACGAAACGTTAAACGAACCAACGTTAAATGATACCAACGAACGTTAAACAAAATGTCAAAAATGTTTTCAAAGAAAACGTTAAATGATACCAACGAACAAAACGTTAAAAAAAACACATTAGAAAACGTATTCGAACTAAACGTCAAAAATTTAGAATAATATTTAAATTATAAATACGAAAATAAGTATTTATATTAAATAAAAACAATTAATAATAGTTATAAACTTAAAAAAACAAAATAATTAAAAAAATATCATAATTAATATATATATATATATATATATATATATATATATATATATATATATATATATATATATATATATAAATAAAATAAGAACCCAAATTGATGGGACATCGTATATAATGATGAAGGGGTTTTTTTAAGATAACCCTCCAAAAAATGCTTCTCTGAAATCGGAGCCGTTTATAACAATGTTCCCATTCAATTGTTCGACGTTCACGTTAATTCAACCCTTTCGTTCTACAACCGCCTTAAATTTACCATCACACCTCCGCCGCCGCCCTGTCGCTGCCGTGAAGGAATTTCCTTCATGATTATCCCTATCGAGACTATCTTCAATTCAGTTGAATCCACATTTGCTGTCCATGTGGATACCAACCATCGTATATCAATAGTCGTGGATTCCATTCGTGTTGCTTTGGTTGATGCCACAAGAAGCGGGGTTGATCTCAAGAATGGGAAACCTGTTACCGTTTATATGGAATACGACAAGTATCAGATCAAGATTTGGGTCGGACAGATCAAATCCGGAATGCCCCTCCTTGCTGCACAAGTGGATTTATCAAACAGATTCAGGGGGTTTGGGTATGTTGCCGTATCCGCTGCAGGATGTGCAATTAAGTCGATCAATCGGTGGGAATTCGGAAGGTTGACGGATGATGAACAGGGAAGCTGCATTGTATGTTTCCGGGATAGCAGTGATGAACTTAGAATTGGGTCAACAGTTCAAGATATCCCTATTCAAGTAATCATCCAAAAATATTTGGTAGCTTTTCTAATTTTGCTTACTTTGATTACCGGTTACTTGAAACGTGGTGGTGGAGTTCGGTTAAGAAAAGTGCAGTTACGGCCAAGAACAAGAAGATGATTTAGTTTTTGCGGCTTTAAGTGGTTCTTTGTACAAATTTCGTAAAAGATGATGTAAAAGTATCGTAAACAATGTGATTGGAAGAAGATGTAAAAATTTCGTACAGAATATCATTAAAAGATGATGATATAGTCTAAAATTCTTTGTTGAATAAATCAAGTAACAGAAATCCATGTCGTGTTCATCATCAGTTGGTGTGTTTATTAATTTGATCCGAAACCCTTTAAAATTCTCTCAAAATTTCGTGTGTTTCTTCAATTTCTCATCCAATAGCGAACCCCTGTTTTAGCTTTCAGTTCAATGGCCACTCAATCGAAGCAATCAGGGTACGACTTCACCGTTAATCGCAATCTGGTTAGCTATGCTTAATTTTGCCTTGATTTTTAGGGTTTTAAATGATGTTAATTGATTTTAGATTTACATTACGTTTTGGGTTTTTGTGGGCGAGTACGTTTAGATGTAAAAGTTTGATCTTGATCTTAAAAGATTGTTTCTTGAACCAATTCTACTAAAAGTGAATATATTCATTGATGATTGTATGAAGTATACAGAAATAATCCAATTCAACTTGGCTTCCAGTTGATCTTGGTGTAAGAAGCAAAAATTGAACAAGTCCCTTTCATTTCAGAAAGATTGAATAACTGGTTTTATTTTTAATTTGACATTTTTGGTTCCTTTTCTTTCAGAACGCAAAGGGGGAAGATGTGGATCTTAGCACTTACAGTTACAGGGGAAAGGTCTTGTTGATTGTTAATGTTGCATCACAATGGTAAGCTATAAATACAGTGATACGAAGTAACTTTCTTGATTAATATCTTGTTATCGAGCTCACTTTTTATACCCTTTTTGTGTTGGTGGCTTAACGAAATCTAATTACCCTGAGTTGAATACCTTGCACCACAAGTACAAGGACCAAGGTTCGCTTTTCTTAATATCATTTGTTTTTCCTTACCACACTTTATCCTGGTTTCTTGCAACTCAAATATCTTGAATCTTTACAGGTTTTCAGATTCTTGCATTTCCATGCAATCACTTTAATGGGCAAGAGCCACGTGTCACATTATTAGAACCCTTGTTGATTTAATTCCCATCTAAACAAGTTGCCTAAGTGATTGCTTTATGATGTGGGCTTCTGCCATTTTGTAATAAATAAGCATTTTGTCATCGTTAATGCTTTGAACATTTTCATATGATGTAATTTTGAAATTTGAACTTTGGACGTCTTCGTGGAATGTGATATATATGGACAAAGTTTTTCGATATTGAAATGACATTCTACATGTGTTTATCATCGGTCTTCATTTTGAGCTTTGTCGATTTTCTTGTCATCATAAATCTTGATATAATTAATACAAGCGATTGAATATAATAGGAGAACCGATGGCTTATCTTGGAACAAAGTTGTGGCGCCAAAAAGAAAGGGCGGGCTCGGTGTTGCATCGCTGAAATCTCTTAACATTGGGCTTTTGGTTAAATGGTGGTGGAGATTAAGGAAGGACCCATCGGCTCTTTGGAGTCGGTTAATCGTTGCAATCCACGGGCTTGAGCACAAACCGCCAGACAATCTTTCCGACAGAAAAGTAGCGGGGGTATGGAACAATATTGCGAGTATGAGTAAAGAATTGGAAAAACCAAACCTCGGGTACCACGATATTTTCAAATGTGATACCGATGTGAATATATGGAGATGTGAGTTAGCATCGGATGGTGTATATTCTGTCAAAGCTATGAGGAATCATCTGGAACAAACTTATCCTTTCTCGCTGTGAACAATGAACACATGAAATGGATTAAAGAAGTTCCATACAAAGTTTCGTGCTTCATTTGGAAAGCCATTTACGGGGGTATACTTACAGCGGCTGCACTTCTTCGAAGGGGTGTGAACATCCCGAGTGCGATTTGTAGTAGATGCAACTTGGAGGTGGAAGAGCGTGATCATGTCTTGCTGAATTGTAATATCGCTAGGAGGGTTTGGGAGCACATGTCAGACTGGTGTGAAGTTAGGCTGGATGACACAAAATACACCGGAGGAGCTTCTATTCAAGATCAATGGATGGGGCAGATGTCCAAAAAGGAGAAGAGTGTTACTGGCAATTACGTTTGGCACGGTGTGGTGTTTGTGGAAAGCACGAAACGATTGGGTGTTCGGTCAAAAACAAGCATCCCCGCAAGGCGTAGTAGAGTTTGTTAAAGCTTTGGTGTTTTCGTGGATAAAACACATGATTAATAATAGAGATCTCGATTGGGCTAGGTGGAGTCTTATACCATTTCCTGTCTGATGCAACAAAGGAATTTTCGTTTTGTTTTTGTGTTGTTCTGTTCGATCTGGCATCTCGCTGATCGGCCTTCTTGTAATTGTTTTTTCCTTTGTTTTTAATAATATTCGTTTGTCGGTTCCAAAAAAAAGCGATGGCTTAAAGTTAATATGTTCAATTTGTGTATGCTCGTTTGGGAGGAATAAACGGCACAAGAATGAACAGTATGGGAGTGCTTTTCAAAAATATTAGAATTGTTTTACATATTTACTTCAACAACATTCACTAAGTTGTTATATAAGTTAGAGAAATTCATATCTTCCTACATTTTTTGTGTTTTTAGCATTGTTATAACACAAAATTTCATATTAGGTACTTGTTTAAAAAAAATTTGTACGTATTAGGTACTTGTGTATTTAAGTTACAGAAAGGGTCTATTTATAAAAAGCTAATATTTACATATTTGGACCCTAAACCAAAATGACATGAATAGGAAAGTATGTGTATGAGTGTATATCTTACTTTATAACCTTATAGGAAAAACGCATCAATAAACTAATTGAGGATTCTATTTTGTTTCCAACATTCAATAAATTTTCCGATTTTATAGCAATATACCTTGAAAGTACGTTGCCGTAATGTATACTCTCGGTTTTTTTAACAAAATCGAAAAGGTTAGACACATATATTGTTTTATACAAAATAAAAGCATACTTTAACTTTATCATTTATATTTAAAAGAACTTAAAATAGGTACATAGCCTAAGATGGAAGAAATAAATATGAACTTTCTAAAATAGTAAATGATCGGAATTACATTACTATCGTTCAAAAATCCATGCACTAATTAAATTTTGTGTTTGTGTGGTTGTCTACGTCTGTATTTTTTGCATTTTTCTTATTCAGAAACCATGTACGTAATTAGCATATTTCTTAATCAGTTTCTATAATGTATACTTTTTTTTATAAACAATAACAAATTCAAAACGGAGAATTTTCTTTTGGGTAATTTGCATTTTTTAAAACAATTTCCATTTCAGTTATTTGCATTTTTTGTGTTTCCTGGTCATTTTATAAAAATATTTCATATTATATCTGTGTTTGATTTTTTTATGTATTGGTACTTGTTAATTTAAATTACACAATTTGTCCCTATACAAAAAAGTTGATATTTATATATTTGGTCCCCAAAACAATTTGGCAGATTAGAAAGTATATGCATCTGTGCCTCTTTATGACATTGAATAACATCCGCAATTTAGAAAATAAATAAAATTAAATTAAAATACATTCATTAAAATTCAAAAAATAGAATCAAATTTATAAATAAATAATAGAAGTTATAATACACATATAAAGTCATTTATATGTAAAAGGTTAGATGAAATGGATAAAAAGACAAACTTATGATAAACATGACTAAAATGTTAAAAATTAAGAAAACATGCAAAACCAATTTTGGACTTCATTTGGAAACCTAAAAGGTTGGAAATAAATATTATAAAGTTTAAAGATGTGATCCATAAGTTGGAACTAGAGTAGAGAATATTTCGAGAAATTTTATAATGGGGGACTAAAATTGCCAAATTCTTGAAACTTAACATTTGGGGAAATAGACAATTTAGGAACTAATAATATTAATTATAAACAACTAAAGATTAATTATGAGTTTTCTAAGTTAGCAATGGGTTTTGGTATTTCTTTGAGACATAGATAAAAATAGAGACTAAAAGTGTTAATCTGACCAAAGTTGACTTTGACCACATTTGTCCTATATTTGACTTAAAATTTTTAATATATATATATATATATATATATATATATATATATATATATATATATATATATATATATATATGACTTATTTTTTAATATTGGGAACTTGATTGCCTCTTAATAACTTCTTTTTTGGGGAAAATGGGTTAAATATATACTAGAGGGGTTTAAGTTGTCAATGGGAAAACATATATAACCCAACTAGTCCTTCTTCTTCCCCTTTTTGATTGGAACTATTTCTAGAGAAGTGAGATGCTTTTATGGAGATTTCAAGTATATTCTTGATATTTGATAAGGATTATCAAGTAAGGATTATCAAGTTCTAGTATCAAAATCTAGTTTCCAAGTATGAATTAGGTATAATCTCTTAGGCGGTGTTTGATAGTTTCAGACCTGAATGAGTAAGAAGTCTGACTCATTAAGTATGATTTTGTTGCTTACTCGGTCAGACGTGTATGGACTCGGTCATATGTGATTTTGTAGCTTATCAAACGCTTGGACTCGGACCGACTTCAGGTCTGACCGGACCCGGTCAAAAGAAATCAAACACAACCCTGCTCTTATTCTTCAAATTGACCTAAGGTTTGGGGAAAATCCCCAAATCTGAAATTTTTTAATAAGTAGCAAAAGTTTTAAACTAGTTTTGATATATAGAATGTTAGTTTATTGTCAATTATATCATACACGATCTAAATTGTGATTTGACGAGTTTTTGAAGCTTTAAAGCTTCATCAATGGTGGATTTCCATTTTGAATCCTAGATATTGAAACCAATGATGTTTCTAACTTGATTGCATTTATTCTAAACTATATTTTATTAATATAATCCAATCTTTTGTGATTGCTTCATAATTTGATCATTTGTGAACTTTCAAGTGAAACATAATTTCAATGGAGTTTTCAAAGTATACATGTATTCTTTGGATCCATTAACACTTATATTTTTCAATCAGTTTTTTATTAAGTTAAATGAAGTTCAATTGATGATGATCTAGTGTTACTTAAAGCATTGAAGTTGATTTGAACCTCAAATCAAGCATGTTATGATTATCTAATGTTGTGTTGTTCTAAAACTTCAATATCATCATAATTGTGACTTTAATCATGGTGTAATCAAGATGTTTTAATGATTTAAATGAATCTAAACATTTTAAAGATGTTAATGGATCAATAAAATACTTTAAAACTGAAATAACCAAGCCTGGAAGTGAACTGGACATGTGTATGGAGCTTGAAGAGGAAGAAATCACGAAATAAGCACTCAATAGACATGACTCAGTTGAGTTGGATTTTTCATTTTTAAAAATTTCACATACTATGTCCAAATCAAGTCTAGTTTTCGCCTATACTCTTCTATGATTGTATATATAATATAAATGGAATGAAAATATATTTTCACCAATAGGAACTTAATAACTGACTTAATGGATTAAGAAGAATGTATAATTTAGCTTTCTCGCTTTCTTTAGGTGACCACTAAGTACCAAAAGTGTCTAACGGTAGAGAAAACTTATGCTAGAGATTGAGGTGAGTAATTCTCCATGAGTACATGTTCTTAAACTTTATTTTTGGTAAATGTGTGATAAAATCATATCTTAATCATATGTAATATATGTGTAATACTTGATATATGTATTGTATATACAATATATAGTTTCGAAAATGGCTTCTTGAGAATCTCGACTAGTTTACAACTTGTTTTGAAATCATCCTTCATATGCATACATGCATGATGAGATTGGACTTGTGTGTAGCCCATAACTCATTAAGATTTATTCCGTTTGACCTTAGTGGTCAACATCGGATTGGAGTGTGATGCTCAATCTGGAGTTAGAGCCAAAATAAGCACAAATGCTTATGTATGGACTTTGCTAACCCATTCTATGGATTCAATTGTGATGATCACTTGTTTCCTAAATGTTGACATTTGTGGTCGTTTGAGCAACAAATTTAGGGTTAAGATTTACAACCATGGACCATCGGGACCCTAATGTGAAAAGGGACTACATTGAGAGTAGAACTTTGGATTGGGATTAGACGCATATGCATTGCATTCATGCGTTTTTATTTTGGTTTGTTGTGAAAATTCACTTTTAGTGTTTCTTATCCCCAATTCCTTACAAGTATAAAGAGGTTTTGAAAACACTAATGTAGAAATGATTTTGGGACATTTTACTTTAAAGTCGGATTGTTGCGCTTATCCAATTTCGCCAAAAAGTCATTTTAACATGTATGTGTAATGAATAATTTTTTGAATGATCTAGAAGTGCCAATGGAGGTTTAGCATTTGGACAACTAGAAGACTTGTGAATTAATATTTAAGAATGTATTTTGTTTATTTAAACATTGTTCTTGATGCATTATGACACCCTTATTGGACTTAACGAACTAAATACTTAATGAATTTTACCAATTGGGACCAAACTTTTATGCTTATGTATTTTCATAAAGGAAATGTTTTATGAACATTTGGTTAATGATTGGAACTTGTATTAAATTATCACATTGTGACATAAAATTCCCTTTGTGATTGGTTTGAGGACCTTATGTCCTCAACTTATTTCTCCTTTGCATTCATTTCCAAAACTGTGTTACATCCTTTAAAAGAAATCCAAAAGGATGGGTGTTACACATTGTGTTTGTGAGTTAATGCGACTATGACTATCCGTAAACTATTTGGGGATTCTATTTAGCTTCCCAAATATGGATTCTCCATGCTTCCTTTATATTTTTATTAATGGATTGATGTGTGATTGGTTATTCAACACTGTCTCTATATAACTATCTGATTAAATCAGAGGTTGTTTCTATCACTTCTTTTTCTTTCTCTATCAGATCCCATAATTTATTCTTCTTATTTTATCTTGCAGATATAATAACTTTGCAATATCAAAAATCATGCTCCTTGCAGAAGTGATGGAATCTTGGTGGGTGAAATTTAAGTTTGTATCATCAGTTTTAATTAAATTCACTTTTTTTGTGGTTTATAGTGTCTCTAAATTGTAGCTTTCCACCAGAAACCGTTCATAGACTTAGGCATTTGTTTCGAGGATTGGAGGTAAAATATGCGCATTCAATCTATATCAAGATTCGTAATGATCAACGGTTGACAAATTAATAGTTTGATTTTTTAAAAGTGTGGTAATTATATTTGCTATTTTTAGAAATTAGAGCAAAAAATTTATAATAACAAAGAAATTAGCATCTTATCGTCCCTAGATTGAAGATATTGTGCCATCGACATCGTGGCACAAATGTGTTGAGTGTCGTAACCAACAAAATAAAAGAGTTGAAATATGGTTTTAAAATGATTTGTTAATTACCAATATTTCGTGATTGCACTACTTGATATAAATACTAACTATGTAGTATAAATGGCAAGCAGGGTCGATCCACAGGGAGCGATGGTCTAAAGGATTACACCTTGATTTCACGGAAGTTAAACTTGTAAAGAAAGTAACCAAAAAGGGGGGGTTTTGATGAAGAGTTGGACTACAATTATATAAATGTTGAGAATAAATAACTTGGGACAAAATATAGAATGATTGCTTTTATAATTTGGGGACAAATTCTGGTTTTGTATTTGTAGTCATATGATTGGAAATAACAATAAGAATGATGTTTATAACTTTAATCTTTCTAAATTGGTACTTTGTGTATGCCGAAAGCTCGCACATACACCATTCACCAAATGTACCTTAGTCAAGAGAAGCTCGTTAACTAAGACTAATCTTACTAATCAAATCTAGATAAGATCATAGAATTTGAATGAAAGATTGCATTATGTTTTATGTGAATGTTCCCAACAATGTTCAATACTCCTAAACAAGCGTTGAAGCGTTAAAACATGAAATATGATTTTCACCAATTAAAGATGATTGTCACAAATAACATCTTATGAAACAATTACGGATTTCATAATTTATATGACTAGATTGATTTATATTTAAGATCAAATGGCCAATATGAAATAAATAAAAACCAAACACTTGTTAAATCTCAAAATCATATCACTAGAAAGATATAAAATCAAACATCAAACTTTATATTAAATCACAATCATAATCCTTAATACAAAACCAGAAAATAAAGTTACTAGCCACTCATGACTAGTAAAAGAGAAATAAACTTACAAAATGAAGATAATCCACATTTGAAGTTGCACAAATAACACAAGCACAATGGAATAAGAGATATATAAGATAGGAGATGGTTCTAAGGCTAACCAAACACATCTATTTATACTAACACACCAAGGGTAAAATGGTAATTTGAACAATGGCAAACATCATCATTCCAAGACCCACTTCCTTCATCACATGGCCTCAAATCCAGATGGGATCTGGATCTGGTCGTCCACCAAGAGAATGACAGCACAAGATGGAATAAAAAACTCATAGTGGGAGAAAAAGTAAATCTGGTCACCAGTTAAAGTTACACGGCCGTGTAACTTTTAGTACAAAAATTACACGGCCGTGTAATATTACACGGCCAAGTTACACGGCCGTGTAATTCTGCAACACTTTCTGGACAACTTCCTGAGCTGACTTGGCATCCACGTGGCAAAATAAAGTTACACGGCCGTGTAACTTCTAGGCCTAAAGTTACACGGTCGTGTAATACACTGTTTTGTCTTCGGGTCGTTTATTTCACAACTCTTCCGTTTGTGATCCGTTTCTTCTGAAATTTGACGTGCAGCTTCCTAATGATATATAATTAATGTTCCAAGTCTCAAAATACCTGCAAAACATACCATTTTACCTAAACAAATGGTATTACTCCGAAATAAACACATTAGTACGAAAACATGCATATAGCATGCTTTTATTGGCGAAATACGATGTCAAATGAAGTAAATAAACGTGATAAAAGGTGTATATTAATACACCTATCAAATATCCACAAGCTTAAATTCTTCTTTGTCCTCAAAGAAAACAAGAAAGAACTAGACTAATGGGTAAAAAGAAGGAAATAAAAAGAAGTGAATCCTTTTGAGTTAAATCGCGTCAACATCATCACTAGCAATTATATGGTTAGCATATCGTCCCTGTATTCGCCTAAAATCTCACAATTGTGAAACAATCGATTGTACTAAGAAACAAATACACGTTAAACAATAGCATAGCCACGTCATATATCGATTATAAAAACACTACCGCGACTTTCACTGCCTTTAGCAAGGACGACACAATACAAAGTTAGTGCTCACAATTGTTCGCTCTCCTCATATATGCACACAATTCGCTGATTGCGACTCACAAATGTCTTCCGCCACTCATATGGAAATAGGGTGGTGTTTACACTCGGATATCGTACTTGGACTCGTGTTAATATGACTTTGCCTCAATTATCATACCGTTCACGTTTGTCATAACTTGTCAAGAATGATCTTCCCGGAATTAAAGTACAAGAATGAAATTACAACTCGATAAATAGAATACAAGTACAAAAGAAAATAAATACTCTATTTTTGGATTTTCTTTCAAATGAGTAAAACAATTCTCTATATGGAAAGAATTGTAAAAGAAATCGTAAGATATTTCATTTGATGACTTTTGAACAAGCAATGTGCTTTATTTTATTTTTTTTTGGAATTTAATTTCTTTAAACACACATGTTTGGTTCTTGGTTTTCTTTTTTTTTAATATTTTTTTTATTAATTGTTTTTAATAATCCATTTTTTTTAGAACCAAACAAAATATTTCTGGAATTTCACCATTTATTGGACTCAAAATACAAATATAAAAATTTTGTTTTTTTTATTATTTAAAAATGACCAAAATGGTCAAAAACCAAAAATGGGAATATCGGGTAATTGACGTGTTATGAACAAATGTGTTGGCCAATATATGATTACGAAGGCAAAACCTGTAACATTAACCAAGCCGATTGCACACATTGAAGTTCTCACAGGGTAGCTGCACTTTGTATTGCTGTACTTGCTAAAAATAGATTCGGTTAAAATATATGTCTTATAAACTCATCATACGTGCGTATGCTAAGTAAATTTAACAAAAAAAAAATGTCTTTTAATTCAATCTAGAATTTCACAATGTGAAAATATTTTTGAATACAAGGAAAATAAGCAACTATAATATTGAAAATAAAGATGTAACATGTTTTAACAATTAAAAGATTTCAAAAAAGTTAAGAAAAAAATGCAAGAAATAACAAATGTTTTAAACAATTTTTTTTTCAAGATTTTCGGTAAACATAAAGAAAAATAACATAAAAAGAAAATGCGATGATACCGGACATCGTATACCTCCGCAAGCTTAAATGTAAGCATCGTCCTCGATGCTTGCGGAAGGTCTAATGCGGACCCGGAGGTGGTTTTGCATTTCGAACACATCCAAACACTTTATTAAAAAAAAATCAAATGAAACACAAAACTTAAACATACAAATACCATAAAATCAAAACTAAATCGGTTTGTCTCTTTAGAGGCGCACTTGTTAGGCAAAAGAATTTTTTTTTTTTTTTTTAAGTTTTTTTTTTTTACCACATTTTCAAGTTACACGGCCAAGTTACACGGCCGGGCCAAAAGTTACACGGCCGTGTAACTTAAAAACGATTTTCAAGTTACAAACGGAGTTTTTTTTTTTTTTTTTTTGCCACATTTTCAAGTTACACGGCCGTGTAACCTTCAGTACAAAAATTACACGGCCGTGTAACGTTCTGTTACCATTTTCGCGTTTTGTATCTTGAGCCTCGGTTGTCCGTTTTTAGTTCCGATCGTTTCCACACGTTGGTAATTGAAAGTTACACACAGAAAAATTATAAAAACACAAAAATTCACACTTTCAAAATTTGACTAAAATACCCCCGAGTTGCCTCCCGGTTAGCGCACTTGTTTAACGTCGTTGGCTCGATGCATGACCTTTGTTTTTTTTTTAACTTCTTACTCGCTCTCTAGAGGTGTACCTGTATGTGAAGATCTTGGCATAAAATATTAGTAATACCATGCTCCCCGGCAACGACGCCAATTTGTTGAGTGTCGTAACCAACAAAATAAAAGAGTTGAAATATGGTTTTAAAATGATTTGTTAATTACCAATATTTCGTGATTGCACTACTTGATATAAATACTAACTATGTAGTATAAATGGCAAGCAGGGTCGATCCACAGGGAGCGATGGTCTAAAGGATTACACCTTGATTTCACGGAAGTTAAACTTGTAAAGAAAGTAACCAAAAAGGGGGGGTTTTGATGAAGAGTTGGACTACAATTATATAAATGTTGAGAATAAATAACTTGGGACAAAATATAGAATGATTGCTTTTATAATTTGGGGACAAATTCTGGTTTTGTATTTGTAGTCATATGATTGGAAATAACAATAAGAATGATGTTTATAACTTTAATCTTTCTAAATTGGTACTTTGTGTATGCCGAAAGCTCGCACATACACCATTCACCAAATGTACCTTAGTCAAGAGAAGCTCGTTAACTAAGACTAATCTTACTAATCAAATCTAGATAAGATCATAGAATTTGAATGAAAGATTGCATTATGTTTTATGTGAATGTTCCCAACAATGTTCAATACTCCTAAACAAGCGTTGAAGCGTTAAAACATGAAATATGATTTTCACCAATTAAAGATGATTGTCACAAATAACATCTTATGAAACAATTACGGATTTCATAATTTATATGACTAGATTGATTTATATTTAAGATCAAATGGCCAATATGAAATAAATAAAAACCAAACACTTGTTAAATCTCAAAATCATATCACTAGAAAGATATAAAATCAAACATCAAACTTTATATTAAATCACAATCATAATCCTTAATACAAAACCAGAAAATAAAGTTACTAGCCACTCATGACTAGTAAAAGAGAAATAAACTTACAAAATGAAGATAATCCACATTTGAAGTTGCACAAATAACACAAGCACAATGGAATAAGAGATATATAAGATAGGAGATGGTTCTAAGGCTAACCAAACACATCTATTTATACTAACACACCAAGGGTAAAATGGTAATTTGAACAATGGCAAACATCATCATTCCAAGACCCACTTCCTTCATCACATGGCCTCAAATCCAGATGGGATCTGGATCTGGTCGTCCACCAAGAGAATGACAGCACAAGATGGAATAAAAAACTCATAGTGGGAGAAAAAGTAAATCTGGCCACCAGTTAAAGTTACACGGCCGTGTAACTTTTAGTACAAAAATTACACGGCCGTGTAATATTACACGGCCAAGTTACACGGCCGTGTAATTCTGCAACACTTTCTGGACAACTTCCTGAGCTGACTTGGCATCCACGTGGCAAAATAAAGTTACACGGCCGTGTAACTTCTAGGCCTAAAGTTACACGGTCGTGTAATACACTGTTTTGTCTTCGGGTCGTTTATTTCACAACTCTTCCGTTTGTGATCCGTTTCTTCTGAAATTTGACGTGCAGCTTCCTAATGATATATAATTAATGTTCCAAGTCTCAAAATACCTGCAAAACATACCATTTTACCTAAACAAATGGTATTACTCCGAAATAAACACATTAGTACGAAAACATGCATATAGCATGCTTTTATTGGCGAAATACGATGTCAAATGAAGTAAATAAACGTGATAAAAGGTGTATATTAATACACCTATCAAAATGTTCTAATATAAGGGACATCAAGCTCAATAGACTCAAAATTTGGAGTCGCTGACCTAGAACTCTTTATAAATTCTATTTGCCTTCAAAATATTTTATGCATTTACATCTAGGTATACTGAAAATATTTTTAAGGAAAGTATAAATTATCTAGAGTTCAAGTCCGGGGACGTCAAATTTTGAGTCTGTTAAGGTTGAAGTCAACGATTTGCATTCATCTGTGGCATAATACTCTTGGTCATTATATTTCCTTTAGGTCCAATTGGTAGAAATAATTATAAGGACAACACTTTCGCATCAAATCCTTAAGGTGACACTCTTTGTTATATATTTATTTTTGGTATAATTGTATACACATGTTTTTGCAGCATATATGTGGGATATGGATGTTGAGTAGATTAAAGAACTTCAATGGAAACTACACAGAGATACTGTACCGTGGTTCGTGTACATATTGTACCATTTACCACTGGCAGTCTTAATGTTTATACCTTTTTTTATTCTAGTTAATTTTTTTTTTGTTTTTAGAATTTTAATGATGCTTGACCAAGGTGCATGTGTTCTAGTAAATAATGACAATAACGTTTGTTTACAAATGACCATACTTTAAGAACAGGGTAACAAAGAAAAAGGGAAGAATTGATGTAATAATTAAAGACTTAATGATTGAATTTGATGGAAGTTTTTTTTTTGTTGTATTAACTTGTTATTTGTGTTTTCATGTAAATAGGATGGTTCGGTCCTACCAACAATTAAATTTTAATGTAGTCTTTTTCATTGTAGTAAATACATTTGACAAATTTAAAAATTATAAATATCAAAATGGTTCGTGTGAAATAAATTTACAGAAATGGTACATATTCAAAATAAATTTAAAAACTTATGGAACACACATACATACATTAAAATTTTGAGTACAAAATAAAAAAGAATTAATTTTTGTTCTTGTGTAAGATAGAAAATGAAGAACACTTTAATTTTATGGTTGGATGCAAAAGAGGGGACACATTAAAGTAGGCTAATGTAATAAACAAAAGTATAAAAGTTTGTTGGTATTTTTATATAATCTTCAGTTTGAAAGTATAACATATTTAATCATGGTTTTTAAGAAATTGAAAGTATGATGATATAATAAAGAAAATTAATAAAGTTTGTTGCTATCTATTGCCTTTAAATTGGGTTAAATACAAGAAATAACAACCGATTTTCTTAAAATTGTTTATAATAGCATCATTTATGTGATTTGTACTTTAATTAAGCGGTGAACATTTCTAAACAAGGATTTGTATTTTTCATTTTAACAATTTTCATTTCAGGGATTTTCACTTTTTTGTGTGTTTCTTGGCATTGTTATAAAACAAAATTTCATATTAGGTTCTTGTTAAAATAATTGTTTTTGTACATATTTGGAACTTGTGTATTTAAATTATAGAAATTGTCTGTTTATAAAAAGCTAATATTTACATATTTGGTCTAAAACAAAATGACAGGTTAGGAAAGTATGTGTATGAGTGTATATCTTTATTTATAGGAAAATCTATCAATAAACTAATTGAGTATTCTATTTTGTTTCCCACATTCAATAAATTTTCCGATTTATAGTAATGTACTTAGCAAAAAACCTTGCAACAATGTATACGTTTATTTTTTTCTTAAAAATCATATAAATACGGTTAAGTTATGTGCTAAAGTTAATAATTTGAAGTATCAATTTTCCGATTTATAGCAATCTACCTTGAAAGTACGTTGCTATAATGCATACTCTTGTTTTTTTTTTAATAAAACGAAAAGGTTAGACACATGTATTGTTTTATACAATATAATGGCATACTTTAACTTTTATCCTTTTAATAATTATATTAAAAAGAACTTAAAATAGGTACATAGTCTAAGATGGAAGAAATAAATATGAACTTTCTAAAATAGTAAATGATCGGAATTACATTACTATCGTTTAAAAAAGGGAAAATGACTTATAAGGGTAATTATGTTTTAAAAATGTTCAAAAAACATCATCCAAGTTTGGTTTGTTCAAAAAAAACCATCCAAGTAAAGCCTTTGTACAAAAAACATTATCCAAGTAAAACCTTTGTACAAAAAACACCAACGAACTACATGTTTTGTTTAAATTTTACCCGATGGTAACCGGCTCTTGCAGGTTAAACTGTTCATCTGTTATTATGTCATGTCACTAAATATTAGGCCAAGTCATCCTTTAACCTGCGAGAGCCGGTTACCATCGGGTAAAATTTGAACAAAACATGTAGTTCATTGGTGTTTTTTGTACAAAAGCCTTACTTGGATGGTTTTTTTGTACAAAGGTTTTACTTGGATGGTGTTTTTTGAACAGACCAAACTTGGATGATGTTTTTTAAACAGTTTTGAAACATAATTACCCTTATAAGTCATTTTCCCTTTAAAAAATCCATGCACTAATTAAATTTTGTGTTTGCGTGGTTGTCTGTTTGTAATTTTTTTTATTTTTCTTATTTAGAAACCATTTATATAATTAGCATATTTTCTTAATTAGGGACCATTTCTATAATGTTTACTTTTTTAAACAGTAACAAATTCAAAAAAGGGAATTTTTAGGGTAATTTTCATTTTTTAAAACAATTTCCATTTCAGTAATTTGCATTTTTTGTGTTTCCTGATCATTTTATAAAAATATTTCATGTAAGGTCTTTGTTAAAAAATTAATTCATTTGGTACTTCTGTATTTAAATTACACAATTGGTCCCTGTATAAAAAAAAGTTGATATTTGTATTTTTGGTCCCTAAAAGTATATGCATGTGTGACTCTTTATGACATTGAATAACATCCGCAATTTAAGCCTATTAGTTTGGACCTTTTGGTGGAAAATAAAAAAGTTAATTCCATTTTTAGTCCATGTGGTTTACCAAAAATTACTATTTTGGTCCACAAACTTTTGGACTAACACGACAGTTCCAAAAATTGATTCTTTTGCGAGTTTGGTCCAAAAAAATTTGAAATTTCCTAAAATGACGAATTTGCCATTATATTTTCTTTTCCTATTTTTCTTAATTTACTTTATGAATCTTTTATTTAAAAAAACAAAAAAATATTATAAAAACTCCACCCACCCCAACAGTCCCCTCTTCATCACCTCCCCTCCACTCTCTCTCTCTCTCTCTCTCTTTCTCTCTCTCTCTCTCTCTCTCTCTCTCTCTTCCTTCGTTTCCTTCCTAACATCAACCAAGACAGAATCCAAAAACAAAATTAGCAGTCGTAAATAAAGACTTTGTTAGATAAACACACACATACACACATCACACACACACACACACACACTCTCTCTCTCTCTCTATACACACATCACACACACACACTTTCTCTCTCTCTCTCTCTCTCTCTCACATAAATTGGGATGCGTCGGATGAACACCACATTGAATCAAAATACACACACATGAACACCACATTGAATCTAAATCCACAAATACACACACACACACGCACACACACACCCCTTGCAGAATCAACAAGACCCACCACTTCTAAAAGCTTCTTCTATTCTTGGTATAACATTGCCTTTGCGGAGATTGAAACACATACTCTTCCCATAACCACGTCCAACCATACTTCCTGAAATTTCCCATAATTTTCAAAGTATAAAATGATGCTTCCAAACTAAAATCAATGGAAATCATGTTTAGAATTTTGAAGAAAAACCTGATTCGATTACAACGGGAAACGAGAACATATAATTCAACAAAATAATAGAGCTCAAAGCCCTAAAAACAGAGTTCGATGCAAAACGAAAGGGAATGGAAAGATTTAAAAGCTTGCCTTATTGCCATCATCGAAGGGGACAAGACGAGAAAGGAGGGCATATATATATATATATATATATATATATATATATATATATATATATATATATATATATATATATATATATATATATATATATATATATATATATATCCTTTTTACAAAGGTTTTGGTGCCGCTCAGGAGGGAATAGGTTGAGAAGATCTTGGTAGTTGTTTTTGGAATCGGCCAATAATTTATATGGAGCGTACTCGGGCGTGATAAACCAGGTCGGCATTTAGCCGGCGGCCCGGAAGCACGCACCTTTCCCCTCATTCACCTGTTGGCTTCGCCTAGGGAAAATCCCCCACATGTGCTCTAGTCAGGAGAAGATCTTGGTAGTTAGATGGAAGATTTGATTCCCATATGATGTTTGATGAAGCAGTGCCGCAGTTCGGTGACCTTTCATTGTTGCTTCGTTTCTCCGACGGTCGCGTGCAGTCCGGTGACCCCCACCGCAGGCGTTGGCGGTGATGAGAAAACTTTGAAGAAAAATTCTTGCCAAGAATTCTTATAGGATTAGAAAATGATGTCGATTACGGAGATTGGAATGGTGGTGTGTGTGTGGTTGCCGGAGCGAAGCAGGTGGAGGGTGGCTTCCGATGGTTATGAATTTAGGGTTCCCGATTGGTCATTATATTTCCTTTAGGTCCAATTGGTAGAAATAATTATAAGTGTTAGGTGAATTGGTTGGTGAAGTTTTTGTCAAAGGTAGGTGAGGTAAATGTCTTCACACCTAATTTCTATTTCCATATTCACATTGTTAATAGTGCACCTCAAATGTATATAAATAATAGAGGTTCAAGTTGAAGAGTTAGATGCACCACAACTCAATACCTATAAGAATTGAGTGTATCTCTTGTAATCTCATTGTTAAATAAAATCTAGTTGTAGCCCGTGGACGTAGGATTTGCACCGAATCCGAACCACGTAAAAATCCTTGTGTTCTTCTTGCTTTATTTTCATGAGTTTGTGTATGTGTGATAGTGTGTTTCCGCTGCGTGTACCCTGTCCGATTCCCAACAACTGGTATCAGAGCTTCGGGTTTTGGAGGAGGTCTCGGTTTTAGAAATTAGAGTATGCTCTGTGGTTGCAGTTTTATCTGATCTTCCACATCAGAAACTAATTTCTATTAATCGTATTAAAGGTGTATTGGTACTTTGAAGGGTACTGTTCTGTCACAGACGAGTACACTGAACGAATCGGTCAGGCCCGTGCCATTGTTGTGTCTGTTTCGTTGTCTCAATTTGTTTCTTGTTTGTCGTAATGGCTGAAGACAAGGTTGTAATCGAGAAGTTCAACGGTTCTGACTTTAGCTGGTGGAAAATGCAATTAGAAGGATTGCTATGTTAGAAAGATTTGGACGTGGTACTTGGAGACAAACCGGAGAAAATGGAAAAAGCTGCTGAAGATGCGTGGAACTCAAAGGACAAGAAAGCTAAGGCGGTTATTACATTGTCGTTGGAAAGGAGAGTCGCTTTCAACATCATGAAGGAAACCACGGCACGTGGTATGATGGATGCTCTGACGAACATGTATATATGAGAAACCGTCGGCGGCTAACAAGGTGTTCTTGATGAGGGAGTTATTCACTACAAGGATGAATGATGAAAGTTCTGTTACAGTTCACATTAACAATCTAAATTCAATTCTGTACAGATTATCATCTGTGGGAATTAAATTTGATAACGAGACTCAAGCTTCACTGCTACTAGCTTCACTACCTGATAGCTGGTCTGGAACAGTAACCGCTGTTACAAGTTCAGTGGGGACCAGTGGTATGACTTTTGAAGGGGTTAGAGATTTGGTTCTTGGCGAGGATGTCAGACGTAAGAATCAAGGTGGATCTTCTTCTTCTGAGTTATTAAATATCGGAAGAGGTAGAGGGAATAGCAGGAATAGTGGGAGCAGTGGGAGTCGGGGAAGAAGTTCATCTAGAACTTGGAAGAATGTGAAGTGCTGGAACTGCCAGGAGGTGGGAAATGTTAAGAGTCAATGTCCAAAGAAAGAATTGAACATTGCTGGTGCTGAGAGTGTGTCTGAGGATGATGCACTGATACTAAGTATGGAAAGTTCTGTAGACTCTTGGGTCATGGATTCAGGGGCTTCGTTTCACGCCATGGACAACGGAGAAACGATGGTGAATCTAAAAGAAGGAGATTTTGGGAAGGTACGGTTAGCAAATGACGAGATGCTTCAAGTAACGGGCATGGGAGATATTGATCTGGTTACTTCATTGGGAACTAAATGGAACCTGAAGAATGTCAGGGTGATTCCGGAGCTGAAGAAGAAATTGATTTCTGTTGGTCAGCTGGATAAACAAGGACTGGAAGTAAGGTTTGGTGGTGGTAAATGGAGGGTGGTCAATGGTAATTCGATGATTGCTCAAGGTATGAAGCATGGGTCATTGTATGTGGTTGAAGTACCTGCTGAGGGAAGTATGACCGTCCCCGTTAAGCATGACAAAATCAGGTTCGCTAAATGTAGTGCTAAGAGACTTCATTTGGCAAACATGAAGTCTGGAGCCAAAGAGATGTTAGCTGAACGAGTCGGAAAGTCTAAACCATTCAGGGGATTTTGTGACAGTGGGAGCACGGGGTGTGTTTCGGGTACAGTTACAAAGAGCCGTTGGGTTTTGAAGACTAAGACTGAAAAATTCTCTCCTGTTGGAAGTTTGCAAAGTTTGGAGAGTGTTAGTGGTCCTCGGTGTATCTCTAGAGCTGGTGGAGTGACCAAACCGGTTGAGACAGAGGATGAGTCGGTGGTGGGATTAGCCACGGCTGAGTTGAAGCTAATGGGAGCTTCAACTGGCCCTTCTAGTACTTGATGATGAGGGGCGGCTGCAACTAGGAAAATTTGACTAAGTTTTAGCTTGTTCTTATAAACTGAAAGCTTGAAAGACTTGTTATGTTCGGAGATAAATGATAGATGTTCAAAATCTTCAAGTGGGAGATTGTTAGGTGAATTGGTTGGTGAAGTTTTTGTCAAAGGTAGGTGAGGTAAATGTCTTCACACCTAATTTCTATTTCCATATTCACATTGTTAATAGTGCACCTCAAATGTATATAAATAATAGAGGTTCAAGTTGAAGAGTTAGATGCACCACAACTCAATACCTATAAGAATTGAGTGTATCTCTTGTAATCTCATTGTTAAATAAAATCTAGTTGTAGCCCGTGGACGTAGGATTTGCACCGAATCCGAACCACGTAAAAATCCTTGTGTTCTTCTTGCTTTATTTTCATGAGTTTGTGTATGAGTGATAGTGTGTTTCCGCTGCGTGTACCCTGTCCGATTCCCAACAACTGGTATCAGAGCTTCGGGTTTTGGAGGAGGTCTCGGTTTTAGAAATTAGAGTATGCTCTGTGGTTGCAGTTTTATCTGATCTTCCACATCAAAAACTAATTTCTATTAATCGTATTAAAGGTGTATTGGTACTTTGAAGGGTACTGTTCTGTCACAGACGAGTACACTAAACAAATCGGTCAGGCCCGTGCCATTGTTGTGTCTGTTTCGTTGTCTCAATTTGTTTCTTGTTTGTCGTAATGGCTGAAGACAAGGTTGTAATCGAGAAGTTCAACGGTTCTGACTTTAGCTGGTGGAAAATGCAATTAGAAGGATTGCTATGTTAGAAAGATTTGGACGTGGTACTTGGAGACAAACCGGAGAAAATGGAAAAAGCTGCTGAAGATGCGTGGAACTCAAAGGACAAGAAAGCTAAGGCGGTTATTACATTGTCGTTGGAAAGGAGCGTCGCTTTCAACATCATGAAGGAAACCACGGCACGTGGTATGATGGATGCTCTGACGAACATGTATATATGAGAAACCGTCGGCGGCTAACAAGGTGTTCTTGAAGAGTTAGATGCACCACAACTCAATACCTATAAGAATTGAGTGTATCTCTTGTAATATTATTGTTAAATAAAATGTAGTTGTAGCCCGTGGACGTAGGATTTGCACCGAATCCAAACCACGTAAAAATCCTTGTGTTCTTCTTGCTTTATTTTCGTGAGTTTGTGTGTGTGTGATAGTGTGTTTCCGCTGCGTGTACCCTGTCCGATTCCCAACAATAAGGACAACACTTTCGCATCAAATCCTTAAGGTGACACTCTTTGTTATATATTTATTTTTGGTATAATTGTATGCACATGTTTTTGCAGCATATATGTGGGATATGGATGTTGAGTAGATTAAAGAACTTCAATGGAAACTACACAGAGATACTGTACCGTGGTTCGTGTACATATTGTACCATTTACCACTGGCAGTCTTAATGTTTATACCTTTTTTTATTCTAGTTAATTTATTTTTTTCGTTTTTAGAATTTTAATGATGCTTGACCAAGGTGCATGTGTTCTAGTAAATAATGACAATAACGTTTGTTTAGAAATGACCATACTTTAAGAACATGGTAACAAAGAAAAAGGGAAGAATTGATGTAATAATTAAAGACTTAATGATTGTATTTGATGGAAGTTTTTTTTGTTGTATTAACTTGTTATTTGTGTTAACAAGAAAAAAGATAAATAAATATAACTTGTTACCAGAATAAGATTTTGGATTCATTGGCATATGTATGGAAATGAAATGGTTTTTTTATTCATGCAAATACAAGGTATAGTTTAAACTAAAACAATATTTTACATATTATTTAATTATAGTTAGATTGAGATTCCATAAAACTACTTTTGTTTGGTTTTTCTTTCGGTCTCGGTTTGACAATTGAGTCTTTTCTATTATATATATATATATATATATATATATATATATATATATATATATATATATATATATATATATATATATATATATATATATATATATATATATATATATACTAGGAACGTTTAGGGGCCGTGCTAAGCACGGCCCAGGAATGGTGTAAAGCTTTAGTTAAAATAAAATCTACAAAACATTTATGAGTATTTTTTTCGCCATAGCTCAATAGTAAGGTAAAGCAAAATTTACCATACATTTACATCAAAAGTAATATTACTTCACATTTTTCCAAAGAGAAGTTATAATATCCTTTTAAAGAAAAATATGAAAGCACAAGACGCCTTGGATGCCTTCCATCTTCCTTTTTCAAGTAACGTGCTTTACTTTTTTGTGTATTGGCGATCCTTTGATATAGCCTCATACGAGTTCTAGAAAGGTGTTTACCTTCTCTCCATCTTTGGTGATTTGCATTCTCTTTGATATTTCTTTGTTGCTGTCCATTTTTTTATCATCTTGCAAATATCATCATTGTTCCAATAGATTCAATTGTATCTGTAATTTGTACTTAATACAATAATTTGTTAATAGTTCCTATTGTTGTCAAAAGACCAAAATCCAAGATTGCTTATGATAGTTAACTGGCATACTACTTATAAAGAAGAATCGAATTTGTAGCTTCCAGCTTGAAGCCTCTTTATGATTTGGTGTATCAACCAAACCGTACATATCACTTGGACCGTTCAAGTACACAAAAATATACTCCACCAACAAATATGAAGCAAAAAAAAACTCATTGTTGTCAGGATGGCCCAATGACCCAAAATGTCAATTTTTCTTGTAAATTTTAGCCACATACTCACTACATTCATATTAAATAATCAAATCCTCTGGAAGGACTTAGATACATATAGCATACATAAGCCACAAAGAACAGTAAACAAAATGTGGTGAATATTTTATAGGTTCACACTCTCGCAAGATTTAAACATCAATTGGCGCTCAAATACATATAAGAAAAAAATTTTAAAAACGTTATTTTATTGGAAACTCAAACGTACAAGGGTCAAGAAAGATTGAAATGCTACATACAATGTGCTCCAAGAAAGACTTGATGTAGTTCTTTTTTAGACAACCTTCCCTCTTATACGTTTCAATGACACCATTCAAAAACCATGAGGAAGATCCATATGAGTATGTGAGAGAGGGTTTCTTTTTTTATGATTATCTTTGCAAAGATAGTTTAGTGTGAAATTTTTATGTGTGACTTGTACAGAAAGAAGGCTAAAGTGCACTCCCTCTGTTTGGAAAAGAGCCATGTTATTTAGATTAATTATTAAAGAGGTACACTTTTGACATAAACTAATTGTTTTGTTAAATGTCCAGTTTGATTTTTTATTACTATAAACTTTATGTTGGCATTAGAGATTTTGCTTAAAGTGAGGAAATCACTTACCTGTTTATTCAGCCATCACAAACAGTATAATAGAATTTTCCCTCATAACAACCACAAAAACTCCTCTTTCGTTGCAAAATTAGAGCCCAGTTGGTCAAACCTTTATATAGTAATGCATTCATTCACTCTCAAGATGACAATCTAACTTATTTAGTAACATTTCCATATTAGCTCAATACCTGAAACTAATTTCATACCAAAGAACACTATCTATAATGGTAAGGCACTATAAAATCAAAGATTAGGGCTCACCCATTTTAGTATTGGTGGGATTTTGGCCCCGAGGCTGAAAACACATATCGAGCCTACCACTTCCCAATATACAAATAGAAATAACTTGGTAAATTGTAGAAATCAACTGTATTAATCACAATAATAGTGCATAGAGGTTGAGATCAATCATCATGGAATGGTTTGGGGTGTTACAGCTCTATAGTCATCCATTAACCATCTTCACCCTTGGCAGTCATGTCCAGCTTGCGGTTACTACATTAGCGGTAATAAAAATTCAAAGTGAATCAAGAAAAGAGTTGGTAAAAATGTAGCAAGAATGGGAGCAGTGTTGGTAAATTTGACAAAAGTTGGGTGGTGAAAAGACCCTTAAACATGAAACAATTACAAAAAGGTTTGTCGTTTAATTGTTAAAAAGGTCTATGATTGCCTTCAATATTTTTCTTCAATGTAAATT
This sequence comes from Cichorium intybus, assembly GCA_023525715.1. Lineage (NCBI taxonomy): Eukaryota > Viridiplantae > Streptophyta > Magnoliopsida > Asterales > Asteraceae > Cichorium > Cichorium intybus. The sequence goes on from JAKNSD010000107.1 coordinate 60,102, forward strand.
CATATTTATGATTGTTGTCTTTGCAGACTCAGGTTTCACTTCAGGGTGCAACAATTGACACCACCTTATAAGTTGGTGCCACTTTCCGATTTTTGCATAATAATTATCTTTCGACTAAATTGAAGTTGCTTCCACCAGAAGATTCAACTTTACAGCCTCAAAAGAAGTTCAATTCATATTAGATAGTTAAAACATTCACACTTTATGATCATGGGTAATGCTTACGGTAGTAATAATGATCTATATATGTTGTCCAATTGTACATATATGCACACTTTCTTGTTAAAAATGGAAGCTATTTCTAGCCATATGTGGTTCTGCAGCATTTGTAGTGAACATAACCTATGTGCTTTCTTTATATCCGTCTATTTTTCTTCCCAAATCACTTGAACCAGAAAAAGTCCTAATATAGTAACATCAAGCAAAATATTGTAAAAACCTAAATACCTGCCATCATGATTTTGATGTGATTATAGGAGAATGAAGCATTGTGACTGAAATATCCACTTGTCTTGTATGCTACCTTCATCTTCCATGAGCCTATGAATTGACGCCATAATAAAAAGAATAAATACATGAGGAAACATACCATAACAAACCTTGAGCAACAAATGATAAAAACCTATAAATTACCAAACAAATAGATGAATTTTAGTGAGATAATTAGACATACCTACATCTACACTTTGGTAATTGAAAATACCAGTTCTCCTATTGTCTACACTGAGCAGAGGATTAGAATACCAAAAAACCAATTACAAATATTTACAAAAGTAGAATACCAAACATAAATCAAATATGTGAAAATCTAAAAACCTCAAATGAAGTATATAGATGAAGTCGGTGTAAACAGCAAAGGGAAGACAACGGCTTAGAACTTTGATAATGATTCAACAGAAGAATAACTAAGATATGATAATGTGAAATCAAAACAATACCTGATTTGCAACGAAAATTAACAAAAAATGCTTCCTTTTCATATAATAAACCCAAAAGTCGAGGACCTCCCCTTTAGCCATTATTTTATAAATTCTTGAATACTCTGATTGAATCAGCGCTTCCTTCCTAAAACCTGCCCAATAAGATAATCAATCTATGGTATCAATGGTGGAACAAAAGAACAAAAGAAATCAAAGTATTTATGATGAAAAAAACCTTATGAATGCAAAGGTGAAGGGCTTCAAGACCTATATCTAAGGCACCCCTGACCACTTCTACTAATGTTGTATTATACCAAAAACTCACGCTAGTAGGTCCATCATAGTCAATAAAAAAAACTGAATAAGAAGAAAAAAAAACCCTCCGACTAAAACATAAGCAAAAATAAAAAATTTGTGGAACCCCAAAATTGAAAACCTAATTAATTTTGTCAAGCGCAGTTGACAACACCAAAGATTTACAATTTGACAATATTAGCTTGCCATAATTCTAAAAATAAGATTGAATTGAGGATAAAATAAAATCTTACATGAAGAATCACAGTGATAAGCTTATAACTCTCTTTACTAACATTGTCGATCCAATTGCCAATACCTACAAATCGCCAAGTCGGTGATTATAGGTTGTTAGAATGTAAGAATCAATCGCTTCTTTAATCATTATGGATGAAAAGGAGAAAACCGGTCAATCGATAAATCGTGAGACAGAAAGAGAATAAAGGTTCATACATACCAGAATTTTTTTTATGGGGACTCAACATTGTCAGATTTAAGGGAGGCGTCGTTCGATGGATAAATACATGGTGGCAATAGTTGCAGTTGAAGCAGTGTGCGTGGAATTGGAAACGAGATGGCTTCGTTTGATGGATGAGTACATGGAAGTCTGAGAACCATATGTTGATGTGAACACGCAAAGGAACAAACAAAATGCCCTTGATCGGAGGAAGTAGTAGCGTCGAGAGTGGATCGGTGGATCACAATGAAGCGGTGTATCTCTTTGATGTAGATGTCGTTGTTGGAATTGAAAGTGAACGAGGTGTTGTTCCGTTTTGATGTAGATGCGTCGTTCCAACGCGGTATGAAGTGCCGTGCTACAAACCGTGGTACATAGGGCGTCTTGAATATCGGAATGGTGAAGCGGATACGACACGTTTGAAAATGAAACGGCATGGAAACCCTTTGATGTACATGATGCCGTTCAAAAGTGGAGTGAAGAACACGAAGCGACAGCGGCGTATTGGAAAAGGTAAGGCCTCGTTCACAAAATCATTAGGTGGCGCAAAAGAAACCCTTCGAAATCAAGAATGCGCAAAGGAGAAAAAACGTCTTTCTTATATAGTAATGATATATATATATATATATATATATATATATATATATATATATATATATATATATATATATATATATATATATATATATATATATATATATATATATATATATATATATATATATATATATATATATATATATATATATATATATATATATATAGAGTCCGTTTGAAGGAAGAACCAATATTTTCCTAGGAACCGTAGGAATTTTTTGACTGAAATTTTTTTTTTCAAAAAAAATGACATAATACATCTAGTCGCTTATATTTAAGACTTTTTGTCAAAAAAATTTTGAAAAATAATATGTATACACGAAATGTGCATATATGCATTTTTTTCGCACATGTGTATATGATCACGTTTCGTGCATATGTGCACATTTCGTGTATATATATTATTTTTTCAATTTTTTTTACAAAAGGTCTTAAATATATGCGATTAGGTGTATTATGTCATTTTTTTTGAAAAAAAAATTCAGTAAAAAAGTTCCTACGGTTCCTAGGAAAATATTGGTTCCCATTTGATATTTAGTATATATATATATATATATATATATATATATATATATATATATATATATATATATATATATATATATATATATATATATATATATATATATATATATATATATATATATATATATATATATATATATATATATATAGAGTCCGTTTCAAAGAAGAACCATTTTTTTCCTAGGAACCTAGGAACCTTTTGACTGAAATATTTTTTTTCAAAAAAAATGACATAATACACCTAGTCGCTTATATTTAAGACTTTTTGTCAAAAAAAATTGAAAAATAATATGTATACACGAAATGTGCATATATGCACTTTTTTCGCAAATGTGTATATAATCACGTTTCGTGCATATGTACACATTTCGTGTATACATGTTTTTTTTTTCAAATTTTTTTTACAAAAGGTCTTAAATATAAGCGATTAGGTGTATTATGTCATTTTTTTGAAAAAAAAAATTCAGTCAAAAGGTTCCTAGGAAAAAAATGGTTCCCATTTTATATTTAGTCTATATATATATATATATATATATATATATATATATATATATATATATATATATATATATATATATATATATATATATATATATATATATATATATATATATATATATATATATATATATATATATATATATATATATATATATATATATATAGAAGTATGTTTCATTGAGAATGAAAATTATGTTGAGATTGCGAGAATGAATCTCAGCCACATATTTTTTTCTTGCCGCTCTAATGTTTTGGCGCCGTCGGAGCGTTGACGCTCTAACGACGAGATATATATTATTATTCACATATGATTTTCACCACCACTTCCACCTGCACCACCTTCGTTACCACCACCACCGTCGTCGCCGCCACCACCACCGCTGCCACCGCCATCTCTACCACCACCGTTGCCGCCGCTACCTCCCCCACTACCGCCACTACCACCTTTTTCACCACCTCCACCATCGCTACCACCACCCACAGCCACCACTACCACCTCCATCACCGCCGCCACCACCACCACCACCTTCGTCACACCCACCTACACCAACACCACCACCCCACGAACCCTGTCGCCACCATCACCACCATCATCGCCACCCTCTATCGCCATCACCATCATCATCACCACCCTCTACCACCATTCCGACCACCACAACCATATATGTATATTTATATATGTTTATTCATATATGACTATATGAATATTCATATAATCATATATGATTATTCATATATGATTATATGGATAATCATATATGAATAAATTCATTTATATATGAATAAATCATATACGAAAAAAACCCAGTTCGTCGTCGTGGAGCGGTGCGCGTCAGCGTTGACGCATCTAATGACCCAGATTCATTCTCACGTTCTCAACATATTAAATTACCCTTATTAATAATAGGTAAGAATATTGTCCGCATTTTATTACGGCAATCTCCGGAATGGTATGAGGATTTCCAAGATTTGAATAGAGAAATTTATCTAAAATGCAACTCTAATGGTCTTCAATTCTCCAAAACAAAATTACCTAAAAATTGGTTTAAAGACGGTTTTCAGATAAAAATCCTATATCCTTTTCATTTGAAACCTTGGCACAGATCTAAGCTAGGACTCTATGATTCTGATAGAGATCTAAAGGAACAAGATGATTTTGATTCTTGTTTTTTAACAGTTTGAGGAATGGAAGCGGAATATTCTTTTGGTCCTGCTCGAAAAACACCTTCCTTTTTGAACCCATTTTAAACGATATAAACTATAAAATCCAAATCAGAAAATTAAATTTTACAGTTCGAAGAATTTTAAAAAAAATAAAAAAGAAAGAAGAATTTGTAAAACAAATAAAAAAAGAACTTTTAAAAGTAAAGAAAATTCCATTATTTATAGAGAAACAATTTATACCGAAAGAAATATATGAATCAAGTGAAACTCAAACAGAAAAGTATTCTATAATCAGAAATTACTATTGACAATTACCGACTGATTCATCAACAACGGCTGAGTCATGTTCTCTAAATTTACACGTGTCTTTACCGCCCTCTTTTTAGGGCGGCTGGAGGTTGAAATCGCCCCAATATTTTGGGTCGTTGTTTATCCTGTTGCTTTTCCTATCTCTACAACACGATTCGCTTTCCTTCTTATCCTTTTCTTCCATCCACACACCAAAACGCTGAAGAACGAATAATTTGAAGCCTTAAAATATGAAATCGTCGCTCGCAAGTTCACCGCCTTTCCTTCGAATAGTGGCTCTTTTATGGAGTGCTAAACTTTTAACTCTTATACAATAGAGCTGTGGTTTTTCTTTTTCTCTAAGTTGGATTCTTTGGAGACCATTTGTTCTAATTGTAATAATTTCGGAGATAATAGAAACGTGCTTGATTTTTGTTGTTACTGTATCTTAAAATCGAACCAAAATTTGATTTTATTGTTGTTGGTGGTTTACTGAAAGAGACTTAAATTAATAAAGTTTATTACATCTCATTTAATCAAATAGCTTTGATTTGTAAGATATTTCTTTATTGGTTTATATTTGGTCGTTTGATGTTTCATGAATCTTCTAATTGCAACACCCAATTGTTCTATTTGTTTCGTTTGTGATGCATAATTATTTTCACTTTTAGTTGCTTGGACCGAATAATCACCCAGTTCGCTGGCTATGTTTTGTCAATCGTTATATGATCCTGATTTTTTCTTCTTCTTAGGGTTTACGAAGAAATTGAGGTTTTCCCAATCCTGCTATGTCGTATCCAGATAAATGAAAAAGATAGGTGTGATGCTATCTAAAACGACATAATTGGACTTTCAATTTGGCAGTTGTCGGCAAAGAGAAGAAGTCAGAGTAATACGAAGACAACAACGTCTCCAAGGAATTTTTTAATTTATGTTGTTTATAATTCTCAACTTCTCATCTTCTTTCAGTTTGCTGAATCTGTTGTGCCACGACAAGAAGGTAACACTATTTTTTTTTAGGTCTTCCGATTCTTATACAAGTAAAGGGAATTCAAATTAGATCTTATTTATTTTTTAATTCATATGAGGTAACCTACAATCCTAAAGGTGACTAATTAGAGGGTGAAAGAAGATGGGTTGGCATCAACAACATTGCCTTGGTATTCAATGGTACTCTTCATATCTCACACACGCGGACACACACACATACTCTCTCTCTCTCTCTCTCTCTCTCTCACATCTCCCATCTTATGATTTTTTTTCTGTTTTAGAATTTGATTTTTCGGTGAAAAGGGTATGTGAGTATGTAGAATCCATGGCAGCAAAATTGCAAAAGAGAATATGACGTTACCTCTCAATTTTACAAACTAGCAGCTTCGTCCTTTATTCTCTACCCTTCTTTCGACAATATTGATTCAAATCTTGTCGTTAAAGAGCTGTTTTCCATCTCAGACCCGACGAACAGTCCTCTCACTACTTAATCACTTCTACAATCTGTTTCTGATTTTACTCGAGTTAATTTGTGCATTTGGAAATTTCATGGTTGTTGTGAAGAGTTATGCTCTGGTTTTATATTTAGTGGGACATCGTGTGGATCACACCAAAGAGATAGGTATGTTACTGAATCGGCTTCTTTTTTGTCTTTAGTTTGCTGTTTGATTTTTAAATCATGAACTTACCATTACTAGGTTTACTCATCTAAATCTATATATTAAGAGTTTTAGTAGTTAACTATAAATAATTACATGATTCCAGTGAAATAAGAAATGGTTTTGGGTGAAGGAGGGTCGCCATTATTGAACTTAATATGGGTTTAGAGTGGTTCTCTCGTTCCATCTTATTGTTTCAATGGTGAAGAACATGGCTGTAGAAAACGAGAAACGAGCCAACTCCCTAACCCCTAATTTAAATGCAATATGGTACGATTCGTTCTCAAGTTCCTCTCTTTGTCCGATTACGATACCATTTTGGTTTTTCTTACTCAACTAGAACTACTTGTGTGTGTTTTTTAGGATGGATGAGGTAGTTTGGGCATTGCCACCTATTATGTCCTGTCACAAACAAGTCTCAACTGTTGTTAATTTATCGGATAATGATATTTATTTACTTTTTGTGGGTGCAGTGGCAGATGGGATGATGATTAGCTTTTGTGCAAAAAATATCCGTCACCACATGTATCTATAAGTTGGCATCTTGCATCCTATTATCCGGTTCTCTGTAATGCGCAAATTGCTAGAAATAGCAATGTACTTTGTTGTCTTTACAAATTTGGGCAATATACTATAGTTCATACCCATAGTAGCAACATACTTGCCATCTTTTACCGTTCTCCGGGTTAACAATAGCTACAATCGGTAAGTACATAGCTATCATGGGTGAAAGTAAGTTAAAAGGGAAAGTACTTTGCTATTTCTTGCAGTTTTGAAGTTTAGAATTAACTCATTTTATTTAAAAAAATCAAAATGTAAATTTATATTCTACGGTCCAATAATAACAAGTTTTTGCAACATGAAAAAATAAATTAGTTGTGATTGGTATTCATTTGTTAAGGATTGAGAGACTTATGTCAATAGAATAAAATTTCCAATTTTTCTTTTTAATTGAAAATGTGGGACAGGGACTCTTGAGCCACTCATTTGTTCAAATGACATGAATGCATTTCTCATTCTTATAATCCAAAATAGCTTTAGAATGTTTGTCATATTCAATATAGTGAAGCCCAGCCCTATCATATCATGTTATTAAATGGCAACTACAACTATATTTTTTTCATGTGGACAATTGCAGTGTTTGTAGGCTCATCATAAAGAAGTGGAAAGATGCAATTTGTGAATAGAAGCTTTTTATTGTGAAAGCTATATCTAGAAATAATTATGTGTAAAACAGTTGCAAGTTTTTGTGTAAAAATTATGTTCGATGACTTGTGCTTGAATTTAATTATGTACAATGTAATAAACTCTGGAGGTGTGGTTCCTGCTCTTTTTGTACACTCATTACCAAATTCCAAAAGAAAATGGACATAATGACAACTATAGCCCCAACGTCTCCATTACCTCCTGAAAGTACATGTGCTTCTCCATTAAATTGTCATTGTAGACAATGTAATAGTTAGTTTTAATATTAGCAAACGTACCTGATTTAATGATAATCACTTTTATATGATTATAAATAATGTTTCACCTGTGAGTGAAACTAAATCGCATCAACATTTGTTGTTTGTGATTAATTGTTTTTTTTATTGATCACGATTTACCTAATTTATAACCATACCTAAGATTAAACATGAAAATTGTGAATGGATTATCAAATTACGCATATGCTAAATAAATAAATGCAATATTCCCAAGTCTATCGATAAATAAAATAGTTGTTTTTTTATTAAAACTTATCTGCAAGCAATCATTTCTACATGACAACTAACCGATTTTGTGTCAAAGCATTATTTTAATTTCTCTCATATTCTTGTTCCAGCAAACGTTCTAGCTTAATAAGAATTAAGTGTATTCATTTAATTCAAGAAATGTCTATGTACTTTGATAGATTTATTTGTTATAGCATCATACTTTCCCTATGTTGTTATCTTCTTTGACTGTATCCCTGGGTCGTGCTTAGCACGATCCTGAAGACTACCTAGTATATATATATATATATATATATATATATATATATATATATATATATATATATATATATATATATATATATATATATATATATATATATATATATATATATATATATATATATATATATATATATAAATGCGAAACTTAAGAACAAAAGAAAAGGCACTAGATATTTGTTTTGATCTTTTTTCCCTCCAACGTAGGTGTGTGTATAAATTTATTAAAAAATTGATGGTTTGTCTGGATTTTAGTCACTTGATGGCTTATCTTTTTGAAAGTATGTTATCATTAACCGAATATTACTAACAAATATTATTTATTTTAATCATATAATCTGTAGTCTATGAAAACTTACAAAATGTTACTCCTCATTTTTGACAGATAATGACTTGAAAACGTATGAACAATAAACCTGTACTCACGACAGCAATGTTTTTTTACTTAAGGTTTGGTTCTTTTTTCTTATTATAGCATTATACTTTCATGTTTTAGGGTAAGTTGAAAGTATAATGCTATTTCATGCATATACCAATATCCGAATTTACAAACAATGCACTTGCATTTTTTGAGGATTTAGAAATCAACATAAACATCAAAATGTTTACTCTTAGTTATTAAGTTGATGTCTAACCATCTAAGTTAGTGTTCAAGGGTTTGTTACAAAATAAGACATCTTAATTAGCCAATTACACATTATTATTTGTAACGAAGTAATTTTACTCAAAACAAACAGATACCGTGTTTTCGACAAAATTAGCTGGAAGCTGTAACTTCTATTTGTATATGAGTGTTCGGCAAAAGTAGCTGAAAACTTCTAAAATGTTCAAAATTACATAATAGAACATCGGTATAAAATGCCTATCAAAATCACAAGCTACCATTACATTAAATTTCGGTACCCATTTTTTACCAATATAACACAGTTGTTGAGTTTCAAGGACGCATGTTCCTATGTATGCACCATCATAACATCCAATGCAATCCGAAATGAAATTTAAAAATAAGTATGAGGATGTAGTATGATATTAAAAAACTAAAAAACATAATATACAATAGCTTAAATGATGAAACGTATCTATTATCATTCTTGACCTGCAAATGTATAAGTTGAAATGTTGGATGTGAATCGGTCTTATAATGTCATGTTCTACAATCGCAACTTTTTCCATCAAAGCGTTCAGATGCTAAAGATACATCTGTTTATACTCATTGTGTTCCTTTTTTGAGCTCCTTTTCTTCCCTTCCGAGCTCCTTTTTTTCTTTTGTATTCTCTAGTGAGCCTCATTGCATGCAATTCTTCAACAAGTTTATTAATTATTATGATACAAATAATATTGTGATGCCTTGCCTATTTCTTTTTTGTTTTGGACGTGTCTCTACTGATAGGTTTTTGAATTGTTGCACCACCACTATTTGGCATTTATTCGTTGGAGTGAACAACATACTCTGTTACTTCACTCGTCCTGAATACTTTAAGTGTCGACGCCACTTTTTTCAGTAACTTCTTCATTTTTAGGATGTAAATGTATATTGTCAAAGTCTACATGACATGCGTGTGATGTGCATACTCCTCTCAACCAACATATTTAAAGGTAAAGCGCATATCAAAATCACAAGTTACCATTATAATATATTTCGGTACCCTGTTTTCAACAAATATGGCACAATTTGTTAAGTTTCAGGGATGCATGATTCTATGTGTGCACCATCAATACATCCAATAACATCCCAAATGAAATTTAAAAATAAGTATAAAAATGTAGTATGATATTAATACATTAAAAGAAACGTCTGTGTGTGTGTGTGTGTGTGTATATATATATATATATATATATATATATATATATATATATATATATATATATATATATATATATATATATATATATATAGACACACATATAATAACTTAAATTATGACATGTATCTATTAGTATTCGTATCCTCCTCTTTAAACTCCCTTTCTTCCTATCTGAGCACCATTTCTACTTTTTTTTCTTTTTCTAACTTGAGCATTTTATTCATGACATCAACTTCACTTCTTTATGTAATTGGTCAATAAATTAATTATTATGATACAAAGAATATTTTTGATGCCTTGACATTTGGTATTCATTGGTTAGAGTGAACAATATAGTTCTGCACTTCACTAGTCCTAAATACGATAACACACTGCAGCAGCGAGATGCAAAATTACTAGATTAATTAGAACTAAGGAATTAAGGGATGTGCTCTTTGTTTCTATGGGTTATGATAAGTACATAATCAATAAACACGTATCTTTGTATGAGTTAAAAAGAAAACAAGAATGAGAAATAGAGAACTAAGATCGAGAGAGACTGCGAGAACAAAAATAACACATGAACGCACATTGTGTGTGTGTTGGTGTTTTGTTTAATACGAATCAAAAGAGAGAGAGAGAGAGAGAGAGAGAGAGAGAGAGAGAAAGAGACAAAGAGAGAATTATCAAGAGAAGAAGGCAGAAGCAGAATTACTGCTACTGGCGAATTTGTACGACGCCAGAAGCAGAAATACTGCTAATGGCGGCTAAGATGGCAGAAAAAAGACCACAATGATAGTGTTTGGTCCGATTTTGGCATTGGAACAACCCTCAAATTATGATTTCAGCTACTTTTACATAAATTTATGTAAGAAATGGGGATGAACAATGGCTTGGATCTCTGAAAATCGTGTAAGAATCACTTTCAAATCAAAGTATTTTGATGGTACAATCAAATCTTTGATTGGATAAGATTCAGAGTGAATTCTAGACCAAAGAATGAGAGAAAGATGTGTTTTTCGTACCCTAGAAATGACCAAAAACGGCTATAAAACCTGTCAAAAAACTGTCACTAGGCTCGAAACACGGCCTGTGTTGTCCTGACACGGCCCGTGTTTCATTGCAACATTGTTTCTGTCCCAAAACTGACATTTTACACGGCCCGTGTTATCCTGACACGGCCCGTGTTATTTTCCAAAATTGCTTCTGCAATCCTGATACGGCCCGTGTTATCCTAACACGGCCCGTGTTATCCTAACACGGCCCGTGTCAGGATGATTTTTGGAAAATGATAGTTTTTAACAGTTTTTTACTTTGTATCTTGACAAATTCAAACAAGTGTGTACTCCACACCTTCCTTACTTGTTTAATGTTTGTTAAGATCACATTTGGTCAACAAAATTAATCCATTACACTTAAATACATATTGGTAATTTCATAAATCACCAACAAACCTCCCCCATTTAAGTGTAATCTTGATTAAGTTAAATAAAACATAACTATAACAAATTGATGCATAAATGAAATATCGTGACGATTGAATTTCACATTAGTGTATTACACATTCCAAATATTCGAATATCAGGGTGTCACTAAGGATTGAACTCTTTCTATTCATAGTGAATACATGAAGATAATAACACACACCAGTTTACATTCTCATAAGTTCTAACTTGACACTATTTTTACTAGCTTGTGTCCTATCCTTCAATAAGCATATCAAAGCTAAGTCCCAAGCTTCTTGAAGCAGGTAAACTTCATGCTTATATAGGTAGTTCTTTTATTCTTGCACCTGCATATGCAATTTTTCAAAGAACTATTAAGAAAATAAATTTCAACCTCCTTCACTTGCAGTACTGAACACATACCTTGGGATGATATAAACAATAATGTGTTACAATATTCAAATATTAAGCTTTCCACATTGAATTCAACATCTAATGTTCAATTAGATGGGAATTGGGTATCTCAATATCAAAGATTTTTAGGTGGACTTCAAACCCATCCCTACAGTCGCCTTGTGCACAAGATCTCTCGCTAACCCTTTAGTTAGATGATCGGCTAAATTTAATTGAGTTCTTACAAACTCCACAGATATCACACCATTCGTTATGAGTTCAAGAATCATACTGTATCTAACATCTAAATGTCTAGACTTCCCATTATATACTTGACTATAAACCTTAGCCAAAGTTGCAGCACTATCACACCTGATAGAAATGGTAGATATCGGTTTAGGCTATAATGGAATTTCATAAATCAAATAGCACCTTCTCCTAGAAGAAATACCCAACCACTTGTAGAGGAGTGATTGTAACACCCGACTTATTTAACAAAAACACCCCAAAAATTTTTCATTTTTCAACCAAATATTTTACAATCAAAACCATAAGTAAGGGGTATTAGTTAACAAGATACGAATACAAGTGTATCACGAAGTATAATACATAAATATTATACATTCTTAAGCCGGGTCGTCACTTCAACATTAAGCCCTCAGTCACGGACTTTATCTTTTCCTTTAGCAGGGTCACGCTCACCTGCAGGGACATATCAACAAACTGTGAGCTATAAAGCCCAATGAGTAATCAAGCAATCAAATAAACATATACAAGAGAATAATAACACTTAAACTCTTAAACAATTTTTGTCCCAAAATCATGGTCATCATTGACCGCACCGTGATCATAGCCATAAAGGCCGCACCGAATATCATAGCCCGAAGGCCGCACAAAATCATAGCCCGAAGGCCGCATCGGAGACATAGCCCGAAGGCCGCACCGGAGTCATAGCCAACAAGGCCGCATCGGAGACATAGCCAACAAGGCCGCACCGGAGTCATAGCCAACAAGGCCGTACCATTTAATATCAAAGATAGTAATCTTAGCCAACAAGGCTGCACCAATATATCATACTAGATATAATCAAGATTACTCACCTGAAGGATTACTACAACTAGCTTTTGTTGTTCCTTGCTTTCCGATATGATCCGTAGAATTTTGTCCCGTACCTATAATTCATTCATTTTCAAAATGATTATAGGTTAATACCCATTTCAATTAACTCTAATACACTAGAGTTCAATAAAACATTGTTATAAACAATGCCTAGTTAATAAACTTTCCGTTTACTAACTTTATATGAATTTTACTATTCACCGAGACATTCGGATCGGTCTACAGTGCCCCCGAGGGGTCGAAAACTCAATCTAAAAATTTTCCCAAACTTTTCAGACCATAACGGTCCTATGGTTCAAATTTGAGCTTAATCGGACATGCCAAGCAAAAGTTAGCGTTTCAAAGTTCCTGCCTGGCCACTGCATTGAAGGCGCACTGCGCCAAGGGGAGGGCGCACTGCGCCTGGGCGCACCCCGCCTGGCTATGGGGCGCACTGCGCCTAGCGGCAGTGCAGGTTCCCTGGCCAGTCGCGATTTATGCACTGTAGCTTGCTGTTTTGGTCCATTAAGTGCTTATTTCTGTTCTTAATCGTTTGGGGTTTGTTCCTAGGCTAAAACCTTATATATTAACAAGGTTTTTAACCATCAAAACACCCTCAATCAAACATATGAAGAATTAGGGTTCTTGGTTCTAGCAACCCCAAATCTTCAAATTCATTCAAAATAACAATCTACTTCCATTTTCTTTAGTTAAGTCCTTATTATGATGACTTAATGGAAGTATCTAACCATTTTAAACACCCAAACACAACTGAAATTGCAGTTTTTGAGTTCTACACAACTCACCAAGAACAACTAGTCAAGAGCTTGGAAACTTACCTCAAATTCTTCCAATTATGCCCTTTTAAGCCAAGGATCACAATCCAAGCTTCAAACCTTCAAGAAACCCTTCCAAACTTCTGCAGAATCGCACTTAGAATTTCTCCCGTAAGTGTTAAAATTCTGCACAAGTTCTTGCTTATATATCTCCAAGATTTGCACTTTGGTCCTTGAAGTTGCATATTTCAAAGTTTTGCCACAATTTACAAATCTTAATGACAAAATCACACTTTTATAACATTTTAAATCCAAGACTTAAAATATTATTACGAAACAAGTCCTTTTCTGTCCAAATGACCAAATTACCCTTTTGAGGTAAAATGACCATTTTGCCCTTTTTATTATAATTTTATAATAAACATGTTTCGGCGTTACAGTGATCCTCCAAATTGTTAATCCAACTAGCATCTAAATAACCTTCTAATACCGAAGGGTATCCACTGTATGTCAAACCATAATCCATGGTTCCTTTCAAATACTTGAATACTCTATTTATGGCTTGCCAATGATGTGAACTAGGATTGCTAGTATACCTACTGAGCTTTCCTACAGCATAAGCAATATCAGGCCTAGTGCTAATCATGGCATACATAAGACAACCAATAGCCCTTGAGTATTCTAGTTGAGACACAGGAGATCCTTTATTAGGTAGAAGCTTAAGACTAGGATCTATAGGAGTGCTAACAGGAGAACAATTCTCAAAGTTGAACTTTTTCAATATCTTCTCAATATAATGAGATTGAGTGATTGAAATACCATTGTTTCCACGCTTGATTCTTATACCAAGAATCACATCCGCCTCCTCCATGTCTTTCATGTCAAAACTAGATGATAAGAATTTCTTGGTTTTGTCAACTTCATCTTGACTAGTACCAAAAATCAACATATCATCTACATATAGACAAATTATAACTCCTTTTCCAGAAGTATCAAATTTGCTATATACACACTTGTCAGCTTGGTTTAATGCAAAACCATTAGACAAGATCACATCATCAAATTTTTGATGCCATTGTTTTGGTGCTTGTTTCAAACCATATAATGATTTCTTTAACTTGCAAACCTTATTTTCATGTCCAGGCATCACAAACCCTTCAGGTTGTTTTATGTAAATATCCTCATCTAATTCACCATTCAAGAATGCAGTTTTCACATCCATTTGATGAATTACAAGATTATGTATTGCTGCAAGAGCCAACAATAATCTAATAGTAGATATTCTAGCCACAGGAGCATAAGTATCAAAGAAGTCAATACCTTCTTTTTGCCTAAAGCCTTGGATAACCAATCTGGCTTTATACTTATCTATTATGCCATCTACTTTCATTTTCCTTTTGAGGATCCATTTACATCCTAATGCCTTGCATCCAGGAGGTAAATCAGCCAATACCCAAGTATTGTTATGCATGATAGAATCTATTTCATCCTGAATAGCTTCTTTCCAGAAATGAACATCTCTTGAAGCCATAGCTTCACTAAATGTCTTTGGATCCTCCTCAATAATATAACAATATTGATGTTCAGAGATGGTCTCATCTCTTGTTCCTTCAATTAAATAAAGTTGAAAATCAGATCCAAAACACTTAGCTTTTCTTGTCCTAGTACTCCTCCTAGGTTCAGGTACAGAACTTGTACCAGCAGAGACATTTTCTCCTTGAGTTGTGTTCTTGCTAGAAGATTGCTGAATCAAGTCCCTTGGTCTAGGTATAGAAGTAAATCTCTCTTCATCAAAGATAGCATCTCTTGACTCTATAACAGTGTTCACAGACACCGAGTCATTAGATTCTATAACATAGAATCTATATGCCTTGGAATGCTCAGCATACCCAATGAAGATACAATCTATACCCTTTTATCCCAAGTTTTTCCTTTTTGGTTCAGTGAGTCTTACAACAGCTCTACAACCCCAAACCTTGAGATAACTCAAATTTGGCACCTTTTTATTGCAAAGTTCATAAGGACTAGCCTTACTCTTTTTGTTTGGAGTTCGGTTCAAAATATAACAGGCTGTTAACATAGCCTCACCCCAAAATCCTTCACTAAGACCAGAATAAGAAAACATGGAATTAACCATTTCCTTCAAGGTCCTATTCTTCCTTTCAGCTATACCATTTTGTTGTGGTGTATAAGGAGCAGTGGTTTGGTGTATTATTCCGGTAGATTCAAAATAAACCGGATCATAATATTCACCACCCCTATCCGTACGCAAAACCTTTATTAACTCATTCTTATGTAGCTCTACTTGTTGTTTATAAATTTTAAATTTATCGAGAGCTTCATCTTTAGAATGCAACAAATAGATATAACAATATCTAGATGCATCATCAATAAAAGTAACAACATACTTTTTGTTTCCTAGGGAAGGTGTTGCATGGAAATCACACAAGTCACTATGTATGAGTTCTTGCTTTCCCTAACAACATATTTGAAAGGTTGTCTAGTGATTTTAGTCAATATTTCTCAAAAGCATACAAGTTTTACATTTCTCAATATTCATATCAAAAGCAGGAATCATACTCATTTTAGACATGTCTTTTAATCTCTTGTAATGAATATGTCCTAGTCTAGCATGCCATAATTGTGATGTATTCAAACTATTGCTAGTACTAGTTGAAGCCATAAAAATCGAATTATCATAATAAGGATAATTAAGATTAAGCCTAATCATACCATTACATACATATCCAAATCCCACAAAAGTACCATGTCTTGACAAGATATACTTGTCACTTTCTAATACTTGTTTATAACCACACTTACTTAATACAATTTCAGATAAGAGGTTCTTTTGAATCCCCGGTACATATAATACATTGTCTAAAGATAAACATTTGCCAGAAGTAAAGTTGAGTAAAACATATCCTAGTCCCTTGATTGGTTCGGTAGCAACATTTCCCATCTTTACAACAGGTCCATCTTCAATTGGTTGATAGTCTTTAAACCAACGAAAATCCTTGCAAACATGACTTGTTGCACCCGAATCAACCCACCATGCAACATCATCATCCTGCACATAGAATGCTTCAGAAATCACAGAAACATAATTCTGCACATATTTAAGATTTTGAATAAAATCAGATTTCTGACCTTGTTGCTTGTCCGGATCCTTAGATCCACTTGGACCCACATCCTTGTCCTTGTTCACCTTACGGAGGCGACAATCTTTCTTGAGATGACCCGGTTTGTTACAACCCCAACAAACCAACTTAGCCTTTTTGTTTGAAGACTTGTCATCTTTCCCTTTAAACTTCCTTTTACCTTTAAACTTATTGGAATTCTTAGATCCCTCTCCTTCCACCATGTTCACAGAAGAAGAACCAATTTGGTTCTTGCCTTTAGGATTGTTATCGAGTTCTTGAGTCTTTAAAGACTCCTCAATCCGTAAATGGCTTCCAAGTTGAACCAAAGTCAACTCTTCCTTATTGTGTTTTAAAGTGTGTTTAAAATCTTTCCAGGATGGGGGCAATTTGTCAATGATGACAGCCACAGAAATGGCTTCATCCATCTTTAAATTGTGTTGAGCAAATTGTCCCAAAATCCTTAACATTTCATGGTATTGTTCCATCACAGGCCTGGAATCAATCATTTTGTATCCCATGAAATTGCTTACAAGAAACTTCTTACTAGAAGCATCTTCAGCCATGTACTTGGATTCCAACGAATCCCGTAGTTCTTTTGCAGATTCAACATTTTGATAAACATCAAACAGAGAATCAGACATACCATTGAGAATGTGACCACGACATATGTAATCATCGTTCTCCCACTTTGATCTCCTTCTTGTTGCCTCCAGGGGTTCATCTTCAACAACTTCAGGCATGAGACTACTTAGAACATACACCACTTTGAGGGTTGTGAGAAGAAAGTGCATCTTCTTTGGCCATCTCCTGAAATCTTGGCCTTCAAACTTGGTTAACTTGTCAAATTTTCTTGTCATATCTTTCACAGAAGTTTCATTTGCCATTGTTGCATAAAATACTTTGATTTTTGTAAGAAATGGGGATGAACAATGGCTTGGATCTCTGAAAATCGTGTAAGAATCACTTTCAAATCAAAGTATTTTGATGGTACAATCAAATCTTTGATTGGATAAGATTCAGAGTGAATTCTAGACCAGAGAATGAGAGAAAGATGTGTTTTTCGTACCTTAGAAATGACAAAAAACGGCTATAAAACCTGTCAAAAAACTATCACTGGGCTCGAAACACGGCCCGTGTTGTCCTGACACGGCCCGTGTTTCATTGCAACATTGTTTCTGTCCCAAAACTGACATTTTACACGGCCCGTGTTATCCTGACACGGCCCGTGTTATTTTCCAAAATTGCTTCTGCAATCCTGACACGGCCCGTGTTATCTTAACACGGCCCGTGTTATCTTAACACGGCCCGTGTCAGGATGATTTTTGGAAAATGATAGTTTTTAACAGTTTTTTACTTTGTATCTTGACAAATTCAAACAAGTGTGTACTCCACACCTTCCTTACTTGTTTAATGTTTGTTAAGATCACATTTGGTCAACAAAATTAATCCATTACACTTAAATACATATTGGTAATTTCATAAATCACCAACAATTTACGGTATTTGTATACCTAAAGTTCATATTATTTATAGAATTTATATTTTTCATTTGTATGCTGTGCTGGTATTGAAGTCAGGGAAAACTTTTTCTATTAAGTTAAAAATAAATATAGAAGCAATGTGTAATTGGTCTCACTTGAATTAAGGTTGATAGGATGGTTAAGGAATGAAACGAACATTCGAAGTTGTATAATTAATTTATTGAAGTTCAAGATTCTTATATTCTGTTCTGCTCAAACTACTATGGAATGGAATAGATGGGTTATAAATTAGCTATGAATAAAAGATTGAAATCAAGGCTTGTGCTATGAACTATGTGTTGAGTTGAAAACACCAAATAATCAATTACAAGAAATATAATCTTTTAGATTTTGACAACTTTGACTTTTCTGTCAAAGTCAAACAATGAGATAAAAATCAAAATTACTAGGATTAGCCTCAATACATGATGGAATTGAGTTGGGACTTATGAAATACTATTAGTAGTGATTCATTAAGACCAGAGGATCGGGAAAATGGAGCTAGTTATTTTGGTGTTAATCAATTGGAAAAAGGGACAACAATTGACTTTTGGTAAAAGTCTAACAAGTCAAGAATTGTAAATTTTTGCTTATGATTAAGAAGCTAATTGAAGTTTGCTAATTGGGGCAAAATATTATCCTACATGATAAGTATAATTTTTGATTTTCAAGCAAGTTGGTTGAGAAAAGAATGGAATGGAATCATGAATTTCATCATATAATGAAAATGGTAAAATGGGACAATTTTAAGCATACTTCGAAGAATGGTGAAAATGGCTAATGTAAATATACTTAGCTTTGTAATATGGATAATTGATAAGAATTTAAGAACATCAAAACAAGTGAACACTTTAATATTTGTCAAAATACTTAAAATTGGTAAAAATAACGGTTAAATTGTCGTTTAAAATGTGTAGAATGAAAATTTGGAAAAAGACTCCAAACATGAATACTATTATACCTTATGATGATAATATGCATACAAGTGAGAGACAAAAAGTTTAGGTTAAGAAAAGAAGTATTTTGGTTATTTGTAATCAAGAGTTCCATAAAAAGTCACGAGTCACAAAGGAGAGAGAAAGTTAAAGCCAAAGGTAATACTCAGTGCGACATAAGTAACTTACACACAAGTTTTTCTAAGTTTGTATAAGTTACGCAAGTAAGGTAAATATCATAAGAAAGAACTACAAAGTTCTTAAAGCAAATCAATTCAAGTAAAGTATGCACAATTTTTACAAATGTGTGAGTACAGAGGTAACTTGGGGAACGTAGCAATAAGCCTTGAGGTTGGGGAATTTTTGAAGGGTATAGTTTTAGGGGATGCAAAAATGAGTTATCAGCATACTAGAGACTTGTTTCTTAGAGGAAGGGATGTCGGCTAGGGTTGGAATAGTTAAAATGGAACTGTACGCATATATGTGTATGAATCTGGTGTTGATTTAGATTTTGTTTGTGTTTGTTAATTTGAGTATCGGTAATCTGTGTGCAAGCTTGCTAAAGTAATGATTTCAACGGCTCAAAAACTCTTGTTTTCTTGGGGATAAGCAAAGTCCAAGTGTGCAGTAGCTGATATAGTTGTAATTATACAAGATGGATGATCCAAGTTAAAAAAAGGTTAGGGACCAATCGTGCAAACCACCCCAAACCATAGGGACCATTCGTGTAAATTACTCTTAATTTTAATGAATTCTATTGGTAAAGGTAAATGATGCTAATGATGTATTTGCTTTTGGTCATGTTCAGACGAAAAATATGAGGTGGGCACATATAGGGTCCTTTCGTTTTGGATTTTCATCCTTTCTTTCATGGAAATTTATTTTTCAAATGCTGATTTATAAGTTTTAGGTATTATTGGGGCCTTTCCTTTTGTATATGTCCATTCTTTTATACATTTGACTACTAGTTTTTGAACATTTTAATGTTTTTTTGGAACTATGTGCATGTAACTCATTCCGTTTTGTGATTATTATGCGTGCTAGACTTGAAATTGTTGTGTCTATTTGAGACAAGATTTTCTCTAAATGGCTATGTTATTGGGTGTCAAAATGATTTTGAGAATTTTTTAGGGGCAACTCATTCGGTTCTGTCATGACGTGTGTGTATATATATAAATATATATATATAAACCATCTCCTGATGGCCGAGTTGGTAGCTTTCCCACCTTTCTATAGGAGAGGTCAAGGGTTCGACTCTCACCGGTTTTAATTAGGGATGACTACCGGTACACCCAAAGGGTGGGTTGCCTGGCACATGAGTTTACCGGGTGTTCATGTTGCCCCGAGGTTGGGTCAGTCGGGTCGTCCAAGTGACCTACTAAGAAATGTCATATCTTGTGGTTAAAATGCTTAGAACTTGATATGTAACTTCATTGAATATATGTTGATCGTGTAGGTGAAACATATTATACTCTATATTAGTTTAACTCATTATGGATGTTTAAGTGGTATAGTAGCTTGAATGAGGTTAAAACCTGAGAGTAAATTACACGGATGGTCCCTGTGGTTTGGGGTAATTTGCGTGCTTGGTCCTTAACTTTTTTTTTAACTCGAATGGTCCTCATAATATGTTTTTGTTACGCGCTTGGTCCCTAACAGATATAAAAGGACTACATTGCCCTTTCTTATTATTATTTTGTATTATTTTAATATTTAATATTTATTTTTTATTTATAAATTTCAAAACAATAATCAGCCCACAAATTCTCTATCTAACCCTAAAACAAGTCGGTGTTTTCATGAGATAAAGGACACCCCGCCTCCCATTCAAACCATCTCAGCAAAAACCGGCGTCGTTCACCAGATATTCCATCGGAGGCGCCATCGCCACCGTAACTTCACATTGGCTCCTCTCTAATCAATCTCCTCCCCGTTGTCTGTAATCTGCTCCACCTTCTGCTGGAAACCACATCCAACTCACCGATTTCTCCTTCTTCAATCGACCATAGGAACACGATTTCTCTTTCTTCGATCGATCACAGGAACTTCATCAACTATGTTACTTTCGCCGCTGCAACTCCATATAAGTCGCCTACTGGAGTCGAAGCAATCAGATAGGTTTGCGAGGTCATCGGTGCTGTTGTCGATGTAAGATTTAGCGAGGGATTGCCTCCGATCCTTACGAAATTGGAGGTTTTGGATAATTTGATTAGGTTAGTTTTGGAAGTGGCTCAACATTGGGGGAGAATATGGTTAGATTTTCGATTCCGATTGATTTTTTCCGATGAACATTCTTGTGGTTGCATTCTGGATTTGATTTTTTCCGATGAACAGATATTCTTGGTTTAATTTTCGATTCTGGGTTTGTTTTTCATTTCCGATGAATGCATGGTGGCTAGAGGTGGTTCTAGAGATAGAGATGATGGAATCTGCAGGTGAGATTGGAAGAAGAGGGTAAGGTGCATAGGGTAGGTACCGTAGTTTGGGTGAGAGGGGGATGGTGGTGTCGGAGACAGAGATGCCGGAGGTGGAGGTTTGTTGAGAGAAAGATTCTGATTGATTCCGATTGGGGTTTCATTGGGTGGGGTAGGAGGATTCTTTTCCTTTTCTTTTAAATTAAAAAATAATAAATAATTCAAAGAAAATTCAAAAAAATAAATTATTAAGGATAAACTAGTCTTTTTACATCTATTAGGGACCAAGTGCGTAACAAAAACAAACATTAGGGACCGTCCAAGTTAAAAAAAGAGTTAGAGACCAAACGCGCAAATTACCTCAAACCACAGGGACCATCCGTGTAATTTACTCAAACCTGATGTTCGTTGATCGAGGAAGTGGGATGTTTGTTGATCGAGGAAGTAGGACCGGTGATACATACTAACATGGATTCTTGAGGAAAGATCTTGCACTTGCGCTTAAACGAGGTGAGTAACTTTACACAACATAGTAGGGTGTTATGATGCATGTTATGCATTGGTTGTATACTGCATGGTAATTATATAAATGTATGTACTTTTATGTTATAAAGGTGATTCATTGAAATACCTTAATGGTATAAATTATATATATATATATATATATATATATATATATATATATATATATATATATATATATATATATATATATATATATATATATATATATGTGTGTGTGTGTGTGTGTGTGTGTTATATGCATGTGTATGTAGGCTGTAACAAGGCTAATTGAGTACATTGTTGGTACTAGTTACACAAACGAGTACATGTGGTGTATAATGGAAAATTCTAGGAGTAGCAAACCTAGATATAAGTAGTAATAGTTGTT
Organism: Cichorium intybus; assembly: GCA_023525715.1. Lineage (NCBI taxonomy): Eukaryota > Viridiplantae > Streptophyta > Magnoliopsida > Asterales > Asteraceae > Cichorium > Cichorium intybus. The sequence goes on from JAKNSD010000107.1 coordinate 82,870, forward strand.
GGTAATACATGGGAACGAGAAAAAGACCTCGTGACCATACCCGGTTTACATGTCACATAACGAGTACTTTGCGATCATGTGTATACGGTGTATTAATGGTTGCATAACAAGTACCTCTCATCGATACGGTGGGAGTGTGCATACGAGTATGTTTCATACACGTGAGACTAGTGAAACGTCTCTGCTGGTGAAAGGCGTTATAGGTGATATAGAAGGGTTGGTGTAGAACTCTTGTATGACAGGGTGTTTATTTTATTATTGTAATATTGATAGTGTACCAGTGTTGTTAAATGGGATTACAAAACATGTACTTTGTAGTATCTATATAGGTGAGCCTAGTTAGCCAATGATGGATAAAGAGCTATCAGTAGAATACATAGTAAGTACGTGGGGTGTACTTACAAGTGTTTACACGGTGATACTAAGTGTTATGTACACGAGTTACGGTGTAGTGTTGATGGTTGCCCATGGCTGGTTGTGTGCTATTGTAAATGGTATTCACTCAGCTTTATAGCTTATGCGTGTTTGTTGTGGTGTTTTACAGGTTTAGGTGTCATGTAACGCTTGACTTGGATCATGGGATGATTCCTGGTAATATTAACTTATAGTTCCGGTGCAAATGAGTATTTTACTATATTTTGAAAATTATAAAGGAGAAAATTTTTAGATGAACCTTGTGCTGTAAGCTGGCGTTGCATTTATGTTCAATTACAGATTTTGGAATATTATTGTCATTGATAAAATTTTCAATTAACTTGTTTGGGTCCAAACCCATGTATCTCATGAGGCATTTATGTCTTACGTACTTTGTTATGTTTCTTATTACTATGTACTCAGGTTGGAAGGATGATTGACTTGGAAGACTTTTGGGAATTTAGAAGACTTTTGTACATGGGGAACTTAGTAATATTTTGCTTTTAAACTATGGTTTATAATCCTATGAACTGTAACCCTATAAACTTATGCTTTTGTAATTAACGATTTTTTTTTTGTTAAACCATATTTTGATCACATGAAAATTATTTGTAATGTATGTTAAAATATGGGGTGTTACAAGCAGTGTGTCGGCAATTGACGTAAAGAATAATTCTAAAGATATACTATTTGGATACAAGGTATTGCTTTTAATTATTTTATGTATTGTGCTTAGTGGTTTCAAAGTAAAAGTTACAAAAATAATTGAAGGCGATGACCAAGATTTACGTGAGTTTTTTTTTAACCAAGTGACATTTGTAATGTGCATCACTTTCTCTTCTCAATATTATAAAAACAATCAACTATGTTGCTAATTTTTTATATGTGTTTGATACTTAATTGTCCAACACCAATAACACCTTAACACGTCGGATTCGTTGATGAGTTCAAAGATACTAGATTAAACCTTACTATCCAATAGCTAGGGTAAGTTAGGGTCGAACCGTGGAGTTCGTGGTTGGCACTGTTGTGTGGATAACAAAACTGTACTATAGTGTCACTTTATAGCAGGAATATTACTACACTTCAAACTCAAATCAAACTCACATACCTTAAACAATGCAGATCTACGAATGCAACTATAGATTGAACACCAAAAGAACTAAAATTGGATATTTCATAAAATATATCAAAACCAACTTGTTCTCAATACATAAATCAACATAGGAGCCAAATGATTAATCCTAAAATTGAAACTTAGCCTCTGTGGTTAGAGAAATTCCTTGATGCAGAATACTCGTAGCACAAGCGTCGCTACAAAAACTGAAATGTTGCAAAATAAACTATAACTAATCAACTATCAAGTGTAAAAGCTGAAGAAATATGAAATTGAGTCAAAGATTCCAGAGTTCTACTCGATGGGTCAGTCTTCACTCCGTGAAATTCGAGCTAGAAGCCTTAATTTATAGTTGCAAGATCTAGCAGTTCGTGTCGCTGGCTATAGCTTTTCGCGTCACGAGTCTGCCTTATCCCCGATTCTTCGCGGTTTAAATTTCAAGTCAAACCTTGAATCACGTTCTTATCCAACACTTGGCACCGCGAACACCAATGACCTACATTGTAAGTTTCTCCTTATCTTTATCCTTCGTTTCTCATCTTTATCTTCACCAAATTTACACTTTAAACCCTGAAATTTAGCATAAATTCCACACAAAGCAACTTGCACTAAAAGTGAGTTTTATTAGTCATTTTAGAAAGATAAAATAACTAAAACACGGTCCAATAAACGGGTAAAATATGCAATATAAAAGCGCACTATCACACTCCGCTCACAAGATTTTAGAATTTTACAAAGAAATTCCATTGGTCATGAATAGCATGACCCAATGACTTACCTACTGCATGTGTGTGTGTGTGTGTATATATATATATATATATATATATATATATATATATATATATATATATATATATATATATATATATATATATATATATATATATATATATATATATATATATATATATATATATATATATATAGTGCGCCACAGTGCGGTTTGAACCGTGGTTTCGTGACTATTAACCACAAACCCCACCACATAGTGTAGTTTACAAAAATTACAAAACACAAACGGCACCGTTGAGTTTCAAAACCACATTATTTAATGCGGTGTGTGCGGTTTGATGCACAACCCTATTCTTAATGTGTTCAAACTCAAACTCTAATATGAGATTTTAGTTTTAATTTGACCCCAAACAACTAGTTTATAAAATGGAGATTTTATTATAAAGAACCATATGATGATAAATTAGATTTTTCAAAATAAGATAAAATGTACGATTTTCATTGGATGCATGAAATTTACATGATATCTAAATGTTTTCAAAACTATGAATATGTAAATATAACAATTTGAACAGTGACATGATTGAGCCGATCTACAGGGACTCACCAAAAACTAATCAAAACATGAATAATGACTATATTTGAGATCACATTTTTGAAATAATTACTTCAATTTTCATGGGACGACCCTAATATCAATGTTAGGACTCAAATTTGGCATATGTGGAATAAGAACAATCATAATTACTCAAGAAAATTATTTAAATTAAGATAATTATTATATAAATGAGTGAGTTAAAGAAAAGGGTTGGAGAAATCTTTACTCAACTACCATGAACCAAGTTAGCTTCTCTAGTATCTATATAATAAGAATATACAATATGAGCTCTACCCTAAAATCAGTAAATGAGTGACTAAATACACGGGAGCAACACCACATAAGTTATAAGGTCCAATACTCAAATACGATAAGCAAGCCTTCCAGGTCCTTAAGTCATCCTTCCATGGAAAGCTTTGCACTGTAAAAACATGTCATTAAATTAAGCTCAATGAGCGATATAGATGCCTAGTCGAATTGCCATCTACCGAGTAAAAAACCAAATAGTTGGTTACCTACCCATAAAGATAAGGGTTAATAACATAAAAACCCTTAAGTTTTTCAAAAATGCTTGGTTTTACCCAAAGTCAAATTTTATGTCTATTAATCCATAAACTTTGCAACTTTTTTTTTCTAGTTTTACCCTTTTCACCGGTCACAAGTTTCCATCTTACCAACAATTGATTTTCGCAAAAAAACTCATAAGTTTTCATTTTTTTATGATTTTACCATAGCTAACACTACTAGAAAAAAGGCTTTTCATGACAGACATTGCCTGTCATAAATGCTCATAGATGACAGACAAATGTCTGTCATTGAAAGCCACGTCATAAATGAAAGATATTTGTCTGTCATTGAAAGCCACGTCATAAATGAAAGATGACAGACATTTGTCTGTCATAAATTTATGACAGACATTTACGACAGATATTTACGACATATATTTACGACAGGCAATGTCTGTCATTGAAAGCTATGTCATAAGTCTAAGATGACAGACATGACAGACATTTGTCTGTCATAAATTTACGTTTTAAAAAAAATTATTTTCTATAAATTTTACCAATATTAATCAAACTACGTCACACATTTAATTTCTCATAATACAAAATAAGATATTAATATACAAAATGTAAATCCATTGCACAAATTATAGTCTTTCAAATACTTACAAAGTACCCTTCCAAGTTTATCTAAAATTAATTGTCAAATACAAAGTACACTTCCAAGTTTATTCAAACTTCCATCCGGGAGTGTCTTGATAGTACCAAGTCGGATTTCAAGAGATGGAATTGCGATTCCACTTGGCTTTTGGCATTCCTTCAATAAAAAAACTTGTAAAAGAGTGAAGTAAGTACATTGCTATTTCCTGTCATTTTTCCTAATTTTGGATACCAAAACAAGAGATGAAAAAGTAATCTCCTTGACTGCACTTTGACATGGTGTATTTGATGTCTCTATCGGCCCAGGACAAACAATAGTTACCATGATACCCTTTTGGTAGAACTAAAATAACAAGAAAATGTTGACAGTTGACTATTATAAATATAAAGTTTTTGACTTTGAAGAAAACAACCATAAAACTTAATAATATAAATTTGGTATACCTCAGATCTTAATGAATGAAAATAGCCATTTAAAGAAAAATATACTGCTTGACCAGCTGCACTACTCATCTACAAAAATATAATGGAATTGTAAATTATAATTAGTAAAAAAGGTAAATGTAAGCATATTTTAAAGAAATAAATATAAATTTCTCAATATACCACAACAAAGTGTCCTTTTCCTCTCTTTAACATGTGAGGGAGTAGTAATCGTGTAAGAGATATTGGCCCTATAACATTTACATCAAGTGTAGCCTACAAAATAAAGAAGTAAAGATATTAAATTAAAATAATTTTACTTCAAAAGAACAATATGTGATACCTTGAGACTTGCTTCTGGTACATCAAGTGTTGTTGATTTCTGCAACAAAGAACCAAAACTCAGTAAGTTGTGAAGGGTTTTATGCAAATCAATGAACTATATGTAACACCCAGTTTCTCATTCGAAGTACACCCAAAATTTTTCAAACACTTACACATTAAAAATGGGTATACTTGCACTCAACCCAGGAAAAACAAGATGTTATCAAACATTAATTACACAAAAGGTCCTTACAATTTGACCAGGCATTACAAATAAACCTAACACAACTAAAGGACATGCTCTAAGTTGTCCATCTCTCTTTATCACATGCATTCCCCTATCACTGCTACAGATACCTGCAAAACAACAAACAACTCAAGTGTAAGCTTATAAAGCTTAGTGAGTAATCTCAATTACACTTCAATAATCTCTCTTAGTATACTTTCTCAACATTCTCCTTTGCTAATCTCATTAGCAAATATTCACCTTCTCTTAACTCTGAAACCTGCAAACATATTAGCTTACAAACACCAGCTAATTATTAGTGTCATCAACTCAATAATAAGTATCACAACTGATACTACTCATAAACTCAATCACACACACACTCATATATACTCATTACACAATCAAATATAACAACCATCATAGTAGTGGCAATCAAACTCCAAAACTCTTTAACTTACTCACTCTAGCATATACTCTGCCCTTATACTCAAATATAGACCGTAACCCGTCTCTCGTTATCCACAAATAACAGAACTACTATAACTCTAAGCCACACCAATATCAACACAACACACACATATATGTAATATATATATATATATATATATATATATATATATATATATATATATATATATATATATATATATATATATATATATATATATATATATACAACAAGGTATAACTCTTACTCAATTATTCGGAAGTACTCACCTGATATCGATTTAGTATTTAGAACCCTCAATTTACGCGTACCGGGCTCCTGTTCGGTAGACTTGGTTATATCACCATAGGCTAATTCCATTCTCCAACATCCACAATCATCTCAATAACATCTATCTCAAAGATGTATCAATCAAAAGAGGAAAAAGGAGTATAAACGGTAAATATCAACTCTATATTTACCGAAACCTCCAAATCCACGGTTCTACTCATTCAACCGTAGGAACTCGACAATAATCACACCAATAACTCTAAAGGTATCCACTAACAATCTACTAACAACATATATAACAATATATAACTAAATAACTGAAATCAAAGCTAGGGTTTCAAAACCCCCAAAATGAAGAAATCACTCACCTTGATGAATTAGGAATCAAGAGCGCGTTTGCGGGGTTAGATTCGAGTCTCTTTATGTTTCCCCACGAATCTTTAGCTTCAATTTGACAGAAAATCGCCTCTTTATGCTCTGAAATCGAATTGGGATCTGTTTTTCCCGAAATGAGGTTTTCTGCACATTTAAAAGGTCTGCACGCGTAACACGGCCCGGGTTGGATAAACCCGGCCCGGGTTTTTCCATAATAAAAATCCTCTGTTTTCCTCTGTTGACACAACACGGTCCGGGTTCATAGAACACGGCCCGTGTTAATCCTACTGTATGCTTTTTGAATTTAATCTGCAGGAAACACGGCCCGTGTTAGTAGAACACGGCCCGTGTCAGCTACTAAATGCCCAAAACAGCCCTAACAATCCTTTACACGACCCGTGTGACTTGGACACGACCCGTGTACTCTATTTTAGCAATTTTTAAGGCTCAAACTTCTTCCAAATGGGTTTCTAATCACCCAAACTCATACATCAACTTAACTAATCTTAATCACACCAAGATTAGTGCATAAGAAAGGTTTTAACCTCTTCTCACTAATCAAACAACTCATAACTCAAAGGTAATAACTCTACTTACCTTAGTAAACATATTAAAATGAAAATGGGTCTTACAAGTTCTCTCCTCCTTCAAAAGATTCCGTCCTCGGAATCTCTTAGAATAAGTGTGGCCTCTATAACCACTTCACCACTGCAAACACACATCGCATACTACAATGACATTATCATCTCGTCATCTCACATGACATATACACACTGTCACACCTCATTTACTCATAATATATCATCATCATAAGATGATCTCTATAGTCATATTGATTATCATCATTGCCACGTAGGCAATTACTTACTCTTTTTAAAACACACCTTTCGTTTTAGCTTTGTCGACAACCAGGTGTCTCACCTTACTCCTCAAGTGATACTCCAATCACTATCCTCATTTATATACACTCATATTTATGGCTCACATCGAGCCACATTCTCAGCAGACCATCCATTCCATTTGTAACATTAATCTCAATTAACTCTTTAGGATTCAACTTCCATTTCAAATCTCATTGAAATGATTTATTCTAACTCAATAAAAAAAACGGTCTCATCGTTTACAACTCATACTCTCTCAATTCGTTCCCGCAATCCCAACATACCAGTTACGATTTCTCCTACTAACACAACTCACAAATACCAGGATAAAAAAAATCCATAAATAACAAAATATTAGAAACTATCTCGAGTTTCACTCACGCCTCCTCTGAATTTGTTATTTAACTCTTAACACTTTGGTCACACATATCCCGTCTCAGTTGTCTTATCTCTACAACCGATTACAACTTTTCCAAAAGCTTATTTATCTCCGTTCCCACCTCAGCACACATATTAGGTTTTCACCCAATACACAACTCATAATCCTCAACCAAATGGTTCCTCTTTATCTCAGTTCAACAACATACCTCATGTTGTTTCTCTCGATGTACTCACTTATTATATCCTCTTTTATATGGACAATCCACATCACATTCTCACTAAATCATTAGCTTTATTAAATTCGATAATTTATTATTAAATAAATTCTCCATCGTTATCATCTCAATCTCCAATTCATCACAATGACACAGAATATGTGATATATATACAACTCATCGTAATCTCTACACATGACCAAAAAATAATAAAATCTGACACCGCAATCTCTACGGTGAGATCATATCTCATTATTCGATTAACTCATTAATCTCAAGAAAATAATTCAAGATTATTATAGTAAAAATCTATTATCTATCGTCTTATACGACTAAATAGTTTTGTCATCTCGACACTCACGCATTTATCTCATTGGCAGTAATTGGTTTGATTGCTAAGGAACGAATCCTATCAATCACAAACACAATTACTTTCCTCCTCCTTTTAACTTACATCTTTTCATGATGTATTTATAAAACTCTATCTAGTTCAACATACAAGAAATCTCACACATTTTCAACACGAGTACATGACAAACGTACTTACTCACAACAACATTTCTCAACAGTATTACCCACTGTATTATCTCATAGTAATCCTGTACTGTTACTCAGCCTCGGATTCGTCCTCTTCTCACCCATAAAATCTCGAGCCATACAAGCTCACCTCTGCACCATACTTATCCATACTCAAGGATAGTACAGTCTCAGCACTCTACATTATTACACAGTGCATACTTGTTTACACACAAGTACAACATTATAATGCCACTCCACCTCAGTTCATTGTACCCCGTACTTTCCTCTAATCTCTTCACTCAACACTATTTTACAGTACTCTGTACTGTCCTCTGAATTCGTCATTCAACACTATTTCACGGTACGTTGTATCATCCCCTGGTTTTACCACTCAACAATGTGTTACGGTATCTCATACCGTCCTCCAATCAAATCATGGTACCTCGTACCATTTCTGATTTCAATCCGTCTCCTCTTTGACTCTAGCGGATCTCCCTCTCGGTATCGAGCCATAAAGATTCATCATCACTCCTTCTTCGGTTTGAGTAACCAAGGTCCTCACTACTCTAACCACAAGGTACTCGTTATGTGGTTCCACAGAAATATGTGGTCTCAACCTCAATTACTCAATATGTAACCCCACATAACATGTGGTCTCAATCACAGTTACTCATTATGTGGCCCCACCAAATATGTGGTCTCAACCACTTTACTCGATATGTGGTCCCACAGCATATGTGGTCTCAACGACATTTAATCGTTATGTGGCCCCACAGAATATATGGTCTCAACCACTTTTACTCGATATGTGGTCCCACAGCATATGTGGTCTCAACCACATTTACTCATTATGTGGCCCCACAGAATATGTGGTCTCAACCACATTTACTCGATATGTGGTCCCACAACATATGTGGTCTCAACCACATTTACTCGTTATGTGGCCCCACAGAATATGTGGTCTCAACCACTTTACTCAATATGTGAACCCACCGAATATGTGGTCTCAATCACATTTACTCAATATGTGACCCCACCGAATATGTGGTCTCAATCAAATTTACTCAATATGTGACCCCACCTAATATGTGGTCTCGATCACATTTATTAGGTAATTAACCTAATCTCTAGGTCAGTTAGGCATACATAAACCACTCTAGGTTCTCTCAATTATAACCACAATGTACTCTTTATGTGGTTACTCGAGTGTCCTCTGACAACTCTGTCACTAATGTCTCATTATGTGACAACTCCAAACCACACAATTTAACTCTCAGCATGTCAACTCATAATCAGTTATAGTGTGCAATCAACTACACACTCATCGTCTTTCTCAACTCATACTCTTTTGGCTATCTCAGCCATTCATTGTGATCAATCATAAGTACTAGTTATGTGGTCCCACAAAATATGTGGTCTCAACCACAAAGTACTCGTATACAGAAATCTCGTCATATCTGTGAAACAACTAGCAATATATATATATATATATATATATATATATATATATATATATATATATATATATATATATATATATATATATATATATATATATATATATATATATATATATATATATACAATATCAAAATGAAAGAATTTCACACATTAAAAACAGATCTGTGCGCGTAGCACGGCCCATGTAGATTCAACACGGCCCGTGTAAATCCACAATATTTCTTCTGTTTGCTTCTGTATGTACAGCACGACCCGTGTTCATTGAACACGGCCCGTGTGTTCTCAATTTTTACCCACTGTATGCTACTGTAATCTCAACACGACCCGTGTCCCTCAAACACGACCCGTGTTGATGCTGCAGAAACGAAAAATTGGTTCTAATACTCTTTTTAAATATCTAACTTCTCCTAGATGGGTTTCTATCCATCCTAACTCATATCAAGCAGCCGTCATGTGATATGTAAACCTTACCTCAAGCGGACACGAGATTCTCATCTCGATATCGGTTACTACACTTTATAATAACAATTCTATAACACATGTATTATCAACAATTAAATACATATACTCGTTACAACTAACATGTTAAGTAAAATTACTTACATACCTCATAGCAACAAAATCTCGTCTCATCACTAGCTGAAACTTGCATACTTCGGCTCTGAACTCTTGAGTGTACTCGGCTACACTCACATATCTCAACTCTAAGCTCGTACTCAGCTTATTCCCAGACTCTTTCTCATCAGCAGTTGGAATTTCGTCTCAACCGGGATCTCATCTCATCATCAGTTGAAAACTCATCATCAGCTGGGATCTCATCTCAATTAGTTTCCCATCTCGTATTCAGTTGAAATCTCATTATCAACTAAAGTTCTTGTCTCCTCGTTAGCTGATATCTCATATCGGCTAAAAGCTCGTTTCATCATCCATTATTGGTCCAACCGGCTCTGACCAATTTCTCAACTCATTCTTCATCTAACTCCATATCTGATATCCACACATAAAACAACAATAGTAAATATAACATAAAAGTTATACTCGAATCATACACTAACATCAGCAGCAGTATCTATTCCAAGCATGTGATAGGTCTCTCTCTACTCGGTTCAAGTCTAGGAATCTACACTCAAAGACCTAGTTCGCTTAAACCATGCTCTGATACCAACTTGTAACACCCAGTTTCTCATACGAAGTACACCCAAAATTTTTCAAACACTTATACATTAAAAATGGGTATACTTGCACTCAACCCAGGAAAAACAAGATGTTATCAAACATTAATTACACAAAAGGTCCTTACAATTTGACCAGGCATTACAAATAAACCTAACACAACTAAAGGACATGCTCTAAGTTGTCCATCTCTCTTTATCACATGCCTTCCCCTATCACTGCTACAAATACCTGCAAAACAATAAACAACTCAAGTGTAAGCTTATAAAGCTTAGTGAGTAATCTCAATTACACTTCAGTAATCTCTCTCAGTATACTTTCTCAACGTTCTCCTTTGCTAATCTCATTAGCAAATATTCACCTTCTCTTAACTCTGAAACCTGCAAACATATTAGCTTACAAACACCAGCTAATTATTAGTGTCATCAACTCAATAATAAGTATCACAACTGATACTACTCATAAACTCAATCACACACACTCATATATACTCATTACACAATCAAATATAACAACCATCATAGTAGTGGCAATCAAACTCCAAAACTCTTTAACTCACTCACTCTAGCATATACTCTGCTCTTATACTCAAATATAGACCGTAACCCGTCTCTTGTTATCCACAAATAACAGAACTACTATAACTCTAAGCCACACCAATATCAACACAACACACACATATATGTAATATATATATATATATATATATATATATATATATATATATATATATATATATATATATATATATATATATATATATATATACTATAATACATATATAATATGTACAAGTTTTTAAAGCCACAATGTCTTAAAATTAAGAGGTACAACCACTTAAAGCATGCATCTTACATAATAGACAATTTTGAGTTTGAAATTTTGAATTTCATAAAGTTTACACTCTAATAGGATACAGGTTGTAATGATCGAATGGATGAAAATAATTTAACAACATTAAAGTAGATCCAATGGTGTTGCTATGCTTTGTAACACAAGGATTGCCAAATATTCCGACACATATATTGCCAACTGGGTCATTTTCCCTTCTTAGACCATTGGGAGTACCCATCACTTTGCCCAAAAGTGATGGGCGCCACATCAGCGCCACGTCAGATTTTACCTTTATCACATTCTATCACACTCCATCACATTACCCCATTTATACCCATCACATTTCATCACACCACATCATCTTTTTTAATTTAAAAAAATTCAAAAATAAATAAAAACCTAATTTTTAATTTAAATAACATTAGATTAAACATAAAAATTACATTAATTTAAAAAACATTACATTGAAATTTAAAAATGAAAAAAATAACATAGAAATTAAAAAAAAAACATTACATGGAAATTAAAAAAAAACTACTCGATATCATCCGATCTGTTTTGATAAACATGCTCGGCTAAATCTTCACGGAGATATTGGCAAGTTTCGGAATTTTGGACATCGAGTACTTGTTGTAAGTATTCGGGCGTTCCGGGAATGAATTGCATTTCCGTGTTAACCGCATCGGCCTCGTCGTATGTGCAAATCGCTCTACCTTTATATTCAACAATCATATTATGCATAATGATGCACGCATACATAATTGTCTTCATCCTACCATCGTCATGGATTTGTGAGGCATGTTTGATCACATGCCATTTTTGTTTGAGTACCCCAAATGCCCTTTCTATGTCCTTCCTAGCCGATTCTTGTCTTCGTGTAAACAATTTTGCTTTTTCACTTCGAGGTACCGCATACGCCTTCACAAATGTCGCGTAATCTGGATAAATCCCATCACAAAGATAGTAGCCGTGTTTGTATTGATGTCCGTTCACTGTGAATGACATACTAGGAGCTCGCCCGGTCCAAATATCATTGAAAATTGGAGATTGATTAAGAACATTTCGGTCATTGTTGGACCCGGCTACCCCAAAGTACGCATGCCAAATCCACAAATCGAATGATGCAACGGCTTCCAATATCATAGTGGGCTCACCTACGTCACCTCGGGTAAATTGTCCTTTCCACGCAGTTGGACATTTTTCCCACGCCCAATGGGTACAATCAAGGCTACCAAGCATACCAAGTAAACCATGTCTCGCTTCATGTGCCGCATATAACTTCTCGATATCACGAGCTGTAGGTTTACGCAAATATTCTTTGCCAAACACGTCAATAACACATGCACAAAACCAATCCACAGTGTCCCTTACGGTCCTCTCAGCCAATTTTAGATACTCGTCACTAGCATCAGCTGTTATGCCTAATGCTAAATACCTAAGTGCAGCCGAACATTTTTGTATACAACTAAAACCCATTCTACCTCTACTATCGGGTATTTGCTTAAAATAATCATATCGCGCCTCTAAAGCGTTGCTAATACGTAAAAATAACTCTCTAGGTAAACGAAAACGACGTCTAAAATGTTTGTCACCATACAGAGGAGGATCGGCAAAATAGTCACGTACCAAAAGATTGTGTGCAGCTTGCCGATCTCGGTTGATAGAGGTTCTGGTGTGTCTAACGTTTGAAGACCCCTCGGCGGCACCGTGCGCAACAACATTAAAAAACGTGTTGATAAATTCGCCGTCGTCCGAATCGAATTCTTCAAAAAATTCCATTTTGTGTGTATATATGTATATATGATAATTGTGTGAGTTTAAGGATGAGAGGTGTATGTATATATAGGTGAAAATTTGGTTTATATATATATATTTTTTTTGAAATTATAGCCGTTCAACGGCTTTGAAAAAGATTAATTTTTTTTTTAATTCCCGTGATACACCGTGACCATCTTCACTACACTTCACGATCACGGCCATCACGGCACACAGGGGCGGTGTGCACGCCGTGATGGCCTGCACATGTGGCATCACGGTTCCCCCTTCACGGGGTACTCCGATCGGCCTTATAAAACCCTCCCTTTTCCTACTTCAATTATCAAAGCACTTCCCCTGAATCACCTTTAACCACCCGTAGTCACACACATGGTATACACATTTGATCCTCAACCCTTTGAAACCCCTTTCCATTGAAACCCAACTCTCACATATTCTCTCCCAAGTTCGTCTGCCTCCCTCTATTTCACTATACTACCATAGAAAGAGCCAATGAGATATTCTTCATTCGCCACCACAGCTGCTATAGCCCTAGATCTAAACCACCACCACTACTAAACACCACCACCTCAACCTAGATACTGTCGTTCACCGCTAATAAACACTACTACTTTAACCGGAAGCTGTATAAAACTAAATTGACCAAAGAACCCGCAACTATGCCTTTGGGTGTGAGATTACCCACTTGAACAAAGCATAGAGATAAAGACAGAGTTCGTGAGATGGTTTATTACTCTCTCTAACCTGATGGTAAATAGTAAAAACAGTACGCCCCTTCGTGCCGCCGAAGAACCAGTACGCTATGATGGCAGATCTGTTTACATCACCAGCTACCACCGCCCCTACCTTATTCAACACCGCAACTGTGCCTTTGGGTAAATAGTAAAAACAGTACGCTATGATGGCAGATCTGTTTACATCACCAGCTACCACCGCCCCGACCTTATTCAACACCGCTTAGAGCCCCCGAAGAACCATCAATGCCTTCAAGTAATATAATTCTTATTTTTTGTTTCTGAAATAACTGTAATTCTTTGTTTATGAATCTGGTAGATAGGAACGCAAAAGGAGAAAACTGTGGATCATTTGAGCTTGATGGGTGGCTGAAACAGAGGTGCATGGAGATATGTAGGCAACGGGATTATGATTTCATTTTTGTTTATGCTTTATTGTTTTTTTTCCCGAAATTTCGAAATTTGATGTTAGGCAAGTTTGATGCTATTTTGATATTTGCAGATTGGTTACGTACTGTTAAACTTCATGTCTAATTTGAGAAATATTATGTGGTCTGTATGTTTGATTGAATGAGAAATTGTATTTACAGGCTTCCTTTAGTTGTTTTAGATCTGTAAATTGATGGTCTTTTTTGATGCAGATGACATGTTTGATGAAACGTCCATGTAAGGAAAGATTATTATAACCCAATGTTCTTATAATATGAGTAGTAAGTGTTAACGTGGTGGAGTTACATCATGATTTTAAATTGGTTTTGCGTATCTGTTTATCAAATTTGGTATAATCGCTTCATATATAAATATTGAATAATATTTTAATTCCAGTTTCCCAATGCTGAAATGTTGTCGACATAAAACGTTTGTATATTTAATATAATTCTCTTGAAGCTTTAAATTTGCTTTTTATAATTGCTTATTGTTCACCTTTTTAGGTTCTAACAAAGTAGTCCTAAACAGAAATTAATGCTTGAACTTTATTTGTGTTGTGTTTTCTTGACAGATCCTTTTGTTACAGGTTCATATGAACCTAATTGTTGAATGTGGATCATACTTCAAATTGGTATGAAATTTGTGCTTTAATTTGGGGGAAACAGAGGTATTACGATCAAATTTTGATGGTACTTCTTACAAGTAAAATTGTAAGCTTATTATATTCCTTAGAAGTTAGTTGTTAAAACTAGCATGTGCATCTTACCCCTTATTTTGTATGATTCAACTTTTCTTCGATATTATTTCTATTAGCATTTTTATGTTCTTTCAAGTTGATCAATTAATGTGATTTTAAAGATTTTATAGGCGAAGCATATTGGTGTTGAAATGGGACGCAAATACATGCAGTTTTTGGATTTCTTTACATCGTAGTGAAGAAATAAACATGTAATCCTTATATTTATTGTAATGCAAGCATACAAGTGATCCTTCTTCTGCAAAAGAATGCATATAACGTTAAGCCTTAAAGGTTAAGTCATTTCATAATTATTTTCACATATCATTTTTTTGTAATAGTTTGTAGTTTTTAATTAGTTGTTAACAGTTGATTATTACTCTATTATTAATCTTATTTATGGAAATATTGAAATGTAATTATTGAGGGGTCAATTAAGATTCCATTTGAGGTCTACCTAGATTGACCCTTTGTTATACTTCGAGGATGGTTGAAATAGACCATATATTTTTTTTGCTACTCAAAATTATAACGTATTTTATTTTTAATCCGATTTTCCAAAGTGTTTTTGTTTTTATTGGTAATTCTCGAGACCTAACCAAATATTGCAGTTTTTCTGTCCCCCCCCCCCCCCCCCCCCCAAATACACACATACAAATATACGCCATTTCTACAATTCAGACCACTGCAAAATTTTCGATCATGAAACCTTTACACTTGCAAGCATTTTAATAACGTCTGCCGCATTGTGCAAGTACCTAAATCATATACTAATTGTCGTATAGCATAAACTCTTCGTTGTACGTTGAAAAGAAAAATAATTTGATTTTTCTCTCAAAACAAAATCAATTGCCACAAAAATTATTCGCTGAAAGAAACTATTTATCACCGCCGCATCGCGCGGGTATTCCGCTAGTATATATATATATATATATATATATATATATATATATATATATATATATATATATATATATATATATATATATATATATATATATATATATATATATATATATATATATATATATATATATATATAACAAGGTATAACTCTTACTCAATTATTCGGAAGTACTCACCTGATATCGATTTAGTATGTGGAACCCTCAATTTACGCGTACCGGGCTCCTGTTCGCTAGACTTGGTTATATCACCATAGGCTAATTCCATTCTCCAACATCCACAATCATCTCAATAACATCTATCTCAAAGATGTATCAATCAAAAGAGGAAAAAGGAGTATAAACGGTAAATATCAACTCTATATTTACCGAAACCTCCAAATCCACGGTTCTACTCATTCAACCGTAGGAACTCGACAATAATCACACCAATAACTCTAAAGGTATCCACTAACAATATACTAACAACATATATAACAATATATAACTAAATAACTGAAATCAAAGCTAGGGTTTCAAAACCCCCAAAATGAAGAAATCACTCACCTTGATGAATTAGGAATCAAGAGCGCGTTTGCGGGGTTAGATTTGAGTCTCTTTATGTTTCCCCACGAATCTCTAGCTTCAATTTGACAGAAAATCGCCTCTTTATGCTCTGAAATCGAATTGGGATATGTTTTTCCCGAAATGAGGTTTTCTGAACATTTAAAGGGTCTGCACGCGTAACACGGCCTGGGTTGGATAAACCCGGCCCGGGTTTTTCCACAATAAAAATCCTCTGTTTGCCTCTTTTGACACAACACGGTCCGGGTTCATAGAACACGTCCCGTGTTAATCCTACTGTATGCTTTCTGAATTTAATCTTCAGGAAACACGGCCCGTGTCAGCTACTAAATGCCCAAAACAGCCCTAACATTCCTTTACACGACCCGTGTGACTTGGACACGACCCGTGTACTCTATTATAACAATTTTTAAGGCTCAAACTTCTTCCAAATGGGTTTCTAATCACCCAAACTCATACATCAACTTAACTTATCTTAATCACACCAAGATTAGTGCATAAGAAAGGTTTTAACCTCTTCTCACTAATCAAACAACTCATAACTCAAAGGTAATAACTCTACTTACCTTAGTAAGCATCTTAAAATGAAAATGGGTCTTACACTATAAACCCTAAGTTCACATGCAACCTATAAGGATCTATGTTTTCTTCTAATTGAACATATAATAATTCTCAAAGGCTTATAAGAAATTAACTAAAAGAATAAAACAGAAAAACTAACCTTTTAGGATTTCTTAGAAGTAAAGCAGCACAAGTGTCCTGCCTCAAATGAAGTCACACCCAAGGAGCTAGGGAAGGCCACGAAATTCTAGAGAGTTTTGGTGTAAAATGGCGCAGAAAACAAAGGGTTTGAGGCTCCCTATTTATAGCCTCCAGCAGATAACCAGATAAGCCTTTAGAGATAAACCTTTTGAATTCAAATCAAGATAAACCTTTATCTTTAATTCAAATCTATTTATCCTAACTTATTATAATCAAAATTATATATTAATATATATATATATATATATAATTTCGCTGGTTATTATCCTGCCAAAATTGTCACTTACTCAACTATTGAATAATTACAATTTCAGTCCCTGCACCTTTAATTAATTAAATTAATCACCAAATTAATTCCAATTAATTCTAGATTAATTTCTAATTAACTAATATAGTTTCTAATTAATATATTATCAGTTTAATATATTAATAAACTATTTATTTTATTTCTATTGATTTATTAATCATCTAATAAATCAATCTTTCTCTTTTCTGGAATTTCTGCCAAACCTCTAGCTATGAGGGCAACCCAAATGGACTTTGCTTCTATTAATTAGTTAAATACTAATTATTAGTCATGGCTTAGACACCTAATCCAACAGTCTCCCACTTGGATAAGTCTATGACTATAATTACTAATTTACCCTCTAATTAATCAGCAAATTGTAGCTTCCTAGAAACTGTTGCCGAACTCTAACCCAGTCAGTTCTGTCCATAGATAAGTGATCATATGATCCTTCGTCTAACAAGATATTTTCAGACACGAGACATGGATTGAGATCAATCTCTGTCCGATACTCTGTTTCCCGATTTTTCGATTCTGCTTATGACTTTAGAACTTCTAATTGAACACATCAATTTAGTCCAGGCTGGCCAGCACTTTAGTCAACTTCAAAATCATCGAGAGGCCTACATATATCTGTTTCCCATCAGGGTCAAGGAACGAATAAGTTTCTACTCATATGCTTATATCTTTTACTAGTCAAATCATTCACAACAACACATTCTATAACATCGAGTTACCGATACGTTTTCGTACTATCAATGAACAACTGCCTTTGTAAATTATAACTCATATCTCTCCACTTCAAGATCATAAGATATTATCGTCTCAACATTGCTTGTGATATAATCCATGAAGCAATCTATTGAGCGTGGGTTTATCCAATACTCAAATCTCTATTTCTAAGTACTCATGAATGTTGTAGCAATCCTATTGCTATCTCTAACTCCTTAGACAGTCTACAAACCAATTCATGACAGTCTTGATTCAATACTTACTTCCCAAAGTATGAGCGACTGTGGACCTTTCTGAATAATTAAATTATTCAGGAAGTAAAACATGCAAAATTGAAACATAAAGATCTGACTGGAAGCTACTCCTGCTTATTACCAAGTCTCCACAAGGTAATCACCTAGTCGGACCTTGTCATAAACTATTATCGGTTTCATGATTTCTTTTAAATTTTCAATTCTAATTTTACAGCTATGTCTTTATGAACCTTACACTCTTTCAATGTTTCCAAAGTATCTTATACTTATACACTTTATTGCAGATGATCCAATCGGATACTCATCCGATAACATCTTAATATGTTATCCTATCAATTTCTCTCCTAACTCTATTATGGTAATGTGTACTGTGACTTCCTATGGTTCTGGGGTCTTTAGTCTACTTGACTGCACCCTAAGACTATTTCGAGGTGTTATGATGTGCCGGTGAACCACCCGCGCTCCATCAGAATACCAACGAGACTTTTTAACCATGAAGTCCTTTAACATCATGTCCTGATGTTAATGATTGCCACTTTAAAGAAAACTTTCAAATTTAACACTATCACTTTCACCCCAATCATTTCCCAATGAACTCTCACTTGAGTTCAAACAATCCATCCAGTTTTCCTAGCCAAACAATGTCCTGAATCCAACTTACTATGCCCTAAGCATCAAGTCATCAGGACATGTTCATGACATTATGATCGATCCAAGAAACTTGTGTAACCCGATCCAATATTATTCCAAACCCTTTCGGAATCCAAAGATTATTTATAATCCTTGTGTCATGATTTTCGAAAAACTATTTCCTTTCGGAGACTCTTCTCATGCATCTTGAATCATATCAAGATCATGCTTACAATAGCTAGGCCTATGCTGGCGATTTCATCTATTTAATAGATGACTTTGAATTACGTGAGTATGTTGCACCTTCTTAATTTCTTTCATGCCAAGTCATCATACTTTGCAATGATAAGAAAACCCTTTCCTGGGTCTATGCATCTTGAATCTCATCAAAATCATCTTGGCAAAGTCTAGATCTATCTCATAGACGTTTACAACCACCTGAGTATGCCGTATTTCTATTAAGTCTTTCATAGCGATCCGTCTCTTAACACCAAGTCATTACACTTCGTAATGAAAAGAGACGTTTCCTAGAACTAGTATGTATCCCACATATAGAGATAGTAGATAACGGCGACTCCTACTGGCTTTGACACGGTTATATACTATTCACAAAATCCAGGACTTCTGGCATATTTTGAGAATCCAAACCTTTCTGACATTTTAATGGAAATCTTTCAGCCCTTTCTCAAAATCCAATCCTTTGGCATATTTGTTTTGAGAATCTGAATATCGTTTCTTGCGAGATGCCCGTGGGGAAATCCCGGGCCTATTTACCTTTATACTAGGACACTCTTTGTGAGTCCCTATTAGTGTGCCGGTTATCCACACGCGCTCCACTAACGATTCACAATATGCCATGCAGTATCCTTTCGGATTTCATCTTCTATTGAGAGTGCTTCTCCCAGAATCAATTACTTGACTCTAAGTATCGCCTCACTCAACCAGATGTTCTGAAGGTATGTATCTGTCCATGTTGCTTTCTTTTGATGATTCAGTTACTCCCACTGGTTTTTAGACCAAGTGTAAAATCAATCAAAATTTCACATAGACTGTGTCTCGCCCTAAAGTTCTCTTGTTTGGCAGCACTCAGGCTCACCAATGCTTCCAAGTAGTCGGATTATAAATCCGTACCAACTATAGTGTTTTACCACCAATCGGTATGTCACCCTGATCATAACTACTTATGATGGTGATCAATACTACTTGCCAAGAGGAGATCATGTCAGTTGCAAAACAGAAATCTGATTTCTCCCAGCTTTACATTTCAGACGGTATCTGCAATACCTATAGTCTAGGATGTGGTCGGAATGTGGTTTATATGGACTGACTGGTATAGTGTTCATCTTATTGGAAACTAATTGGCAATGTATCTCATACATCGAGGATCAAACTGTTTCGACCAATGCTCCATTATCTTCCTTAAGACACATTATAACTATTAATGTTCTTGGAAGGGAATGAACTGTGAAACATTTTTCTCAGTTTATGTTATTGCTCAGGTTCTGTGGAACTTGTACTTCCTTTGAAGTCCTTGAACTGTTCAAGGTTTCAATTCAATCGCTTATCCAATAAACCAAGTCATATTCGTCATACCGAATGATGAATATCGTGAAGTACAAACATTTGTGTTCTATATCAAGATTCTAGCAATACACAGCAACAGGTGTGTCCGTTGCTCTTAATCTCAATGTCTTTTACATATCTATGTAAACTTATGACTTTGTTAACTTTGTTCAAGACTTGCAATCTTCAGTTGACTCTAAGTCAACTGATTCCAAAATCCTATCCTCTGGATCTTTTGGGTGATTCATTTCTTGCCACATGTGCTTTATATAGAACTTAATCATCATCTGACTCTAAGTCAGATGATTCCAAAGTCCTGTCCAACTGGACCTTTGGTTGATTCATTTCTTGACACATTAAGAACTCAATTCATCAAGTGACTCTAAGTCAAATGATTCCAAAGTCCTGTCCAACTGGACCTTTGGTTGAATTGATTCTTATAACATTTGTATTAACAATCATAAATGACACAATTCTTGAATCCAAACATTTTGGATGCATCAATATTCAAGTTATTACTGATCATACATTCAACACATTCATATAACATTTCAAGGACAATTTCAGACAACAGGTGTTAAAAGAAAATTGATAATTTTATTAAAAAAAAAAACAAAAATCCTTGAACAATGTAATATATGATAGACAATGTCAAAACGCATCTAAAGACTAATAACAATATTTTAATATCTATCTAAACTTCAAAAATGCACGAGCTGGAGATCCAATCCAAATGTGCTCATATACGCCAGAGTCCCGTGCCTTATTTATTCCCTGCATACAAACCAAAATGTGACTATCACATTGTGTATCAAGAAATCTTGGAACAGGAGTTTTGAGGTTTTTAGATATACCTGAGCTTTCAAAAGAGTTGGAGCGTCTTCCAATCTTTCCGTGACTGTATCCGATTTAGTGGATTCCCAGTTTGAGACATGTCCAGGCGGTCTCGACCGTTTCTTGTTACGTCTCTTTACTGGACTTAATCCAGAAGTAGCTGGGCCATTGGAGCTATGCCTGTCCAAGAGTGACTCATATAAAGTCAACAGTGGACGTATTTCCATGAGGGCCTTTTTATGGTCTTCCTTTCTATACTTCTGAATGAACAGATCGTACTCACTACTCAGCGAAGCGAGTAGAATGTTAACACTCTTTTCCTGACTTATGGAATAACCAAGTTTGTACAATTCGCCTATGTACGCTTCAATCTGAAGAACATGCGAATTGATGCTACTTCCTTCTTTTAGCTTGTACTCTGCAAGTCTTTTGAAGATCCTAGCTCGTTCCTCTTCAACTGGTTTTTGGAACCTTTCCTCAACCAGTTGCATTAACTCATATGGCCCCAAGGATTCAAAATCCTTGCGGAACTCGGGGTCAATGGTCAATAGCATGAGGTCACGAATCTTTTCGGATTCGTCAACTAAGAAGTTATGCTTATCATAAGAACCTTTTATGATGACTTGTTCCGGTGGGACCGGGATCGGATACTCGGTGAGATGTAGCTTGCCAGCAATGACAAGAACCAGTCTCCAATTGCGAAGCCATTCCTTACAGTTAAAGCCAGTCAGCCTTTCCATAATTGGCGGGTGCATTCTGATGCTTTCACAAATGGGTGAAGGAGGAGAAGGAGGAGAATTGACACTTGACATCCATAAAAGAACCAGAATTTATTAGTTTAAGTGATCCTTTTAAATAATTACCCAATATGTTATTTAATAAGGCTAGGATCCAAAATACCCCAACTATGGTGTGAAGAGGGATGCCGTAATCACAACATAATGGTCATTAAGGTAGATAAACACTTATCAATTTCATCTTGTGAAATTCCTAGATCTGTTGAGATTCATTGAACTTTTCAATGGCATATTTAATCTCGGATGTGCCCCACTGTTTGTGACTGGGATGCCGAGGATCACAAACCGGATGTCAATAACCATGCAAATTAGCTTGGTACTCTCAGGTTAATTATCATCTCTAATTGATGTACCGGTAAACCACACACGCTCCATCAACAATGACAATACCCGGGAAACCCATTGCAACTGTTTATGAACCCCTATTGGTGTGCCGGTAAACCACACACGCTCCACCAATGTTTCATAAAGTGCAATGTGTAATTTCATGGATTATCACCAATTCACATTTTTCCTAAAGTAACTAGATTTGGGTTTTATTAAGCTGTTCCAGTACTTTGAATAATATCATTATACTTTTAATGAGATTAAGTTGGTCCTATCAAACCCGTTCGGCTAACGACACTCTACTGATCAGGCGAGCGGTGGGTGAGAGTGGACACCCATTAGACTGCCATTTTATAGGCAGTCTCCTTATACCCACTTTATAGATCAGCTTCGTGAATGAGGCCTACTATTGATTTGACTAACCATTAAATCTTATACATATAATATTAACTTTTAATTATAATATATATAAGATGAATTTTAAACATTTTAAAATGTTTTTGGTTTATCTTTTAATTTATTGGAATTTAAACTATTAAATTTTAAATTAAATTAAACCTTTTAAAATCGATTTAATTATCCTTTAATTAAACCATTAATTAAATTAATTAAATTTTGATATTTTAAACCTTTTAAAATATTTTAGGATTTATCTTTTAATTTTCGCCAATTTAAAAACAATTAAATTAAATTAAATTAAATCCTTGAATTATTTTTTAATTACCAATTAATTAAATTAATTCAAATGTAGATAGGTTTTACCAAATTAATCAAATTAATTTAAACCTATCTTAAACCCCCTAATTTTCGATTTCAAATAATGAGTTTCAGGTTATCCATTTAATAAATCAAATTAAAGTTACCAAAAATAGAATACCTTCTAAAACCCTAATCAAATTTTCGAAAATCAAAAGGGGGAGGGGCTAGGGTTTTCAAAACCCTAACCCTAAATCAATTTCAATATTATTAGGGTTTATAAGCTTTAAACCCTAAAATTTAGAAAAACTATTATAGCAATTCAACAATAAAACAACCAAAAAGCTCTTATACCACTGAAGGGTTTTATGCAAATCAATGAACTATAAACCCTAAGTTCACATGCAACCTATAAGGATCTATGTTTTTTTCTAATTGAATATATAATAACTCTCAAAGGCTTATAAGAAATTAACTAAAAGAATAAAATAGAAAAACTAACCTTTTAGGATTTTTTGGAAGCAAAGCAGCACAAGTGTCCTGCCTCAAATGAAGTCACACCCAAGGAGCTAGGGAAGGCCACGAAATTCTAGAGAGTTTTGGTGTAAAATGGCGCAGAAAAGAAAGGGTTTGAGGCTCCCTATTTATAGCCTCCAGCAGATAACCAGATAAGTATTTAGAGATAACCTTTTGAATTCAAATCAAGATAAACCTTTATATTTAATTCAAATCTATTTATCCTAACTTATTATAATCGAAATTATATATTTATATATATATATATATATATATATATATATATATATATATATATATATATATATATATATATATATATATATATATATATATATATATATAAAATTTCGCTGGTTATTATCCTGTCAAAATTGTCACTTACTCAACTATTGAATAATTACAATTTCAGTCCCTGCACCTTTAATTAATTAAATTAATCACCAAATTAATTCCAATTAATTCTAGATTAATTTCTAATTAACTAATATAGTTTCTAATTAATATATTATCAGTTTAATATATTAATAAACTATTGATTTTATTTCTATTGATTTATTAATCATATAATAAATCAATCTTTCTCTCTCTTGGAATTTCTGCCAAACCTCTAGCTATGAGGGCAACCCAAATAGACTTTGCTTCTATTAATTAGTTAAATACTAATTATTAGTCATGGCTTAGACACCTAATCCAACAAGTTGGTTATTAGGATATTATATTATGTTTCATTTTAAATTTTTAATCCCATAAATAAAGATAATGATAACTTACAGGTCGCTCATAAGCTGCATTATGGATAACATAATCCACACCTACACCACCAAATAAAGATGCTGCTGTTTCTGGGCACAATTGAAGGACCATGAACCTCCTAACATTTCTCTAATCACAGAAAAAATAAAATCAGATTTAATGAATTATTAGTTATAGTCAAAACATTTTAGTATAATAAATAATTATTTTATAAGGGCAAGTATACTTTATTTCTTAACCATAGTAGCAATACGTTACAGATTTGGGCATTCTACTTTATTTGTTACATATTGCTAAGTACATAGTTACATTGCCTATATTGGTAATAGGAATAAAGTATGTTGCCATTACATGCAATTAACCCATTATATAATTCTAAAATAATGGATTAAAAAAGTACATACCCCTCGATATTACTTAGACCATCTGTTGAAGTTAACCCGAAAGAATACCCAGCATCATAAAGCGGGACTGAATTGTCATTCAATGGGATAACTTACTTGCTTTACAAATTACTAGTTTGCCCATCCATCCAGAAAGACTACACAAAACAAAATGTTTCATAACTCATAAGGCGACTAGAGATGCAGAAAACATAGGGGTATTTTGGTGTTTTAACAAGTAAACGAAGAAACTGAATTTCATTCCTTCAACCCGTTCTTACAAATGGTGAAATCCATCAAACATGGAATTTGAAGGATTCCGTCCGTTTTGCAAACGAACAAGCCATGAATGGAATCACGGACTCCAATTCCGTTAGATTCAATTAGTCTGCAAGTGAATGATTGAAACAAAAAATACAAAGTGATCATACCAGTGTAGAAGTTTTATCTAAACCAACATTAAGAGCTGGAAAATAAGTCCCTTCACCAGATTCTACCTCAGCCTTCGAGTCCTGAACAATAAATAATATAAAAAAGTATAAGCTTATAGAAATAATGGTTTTTGAGCAATAAGACTGTGAATTAGTGACTTCTAAACCTTTGGTGGTTGTAATTTTACAATGCAAAAATGATAACTAAAGAAAACATAGTGAACAGCTTGTGAGATCAAAGGGAAGACACTGTAACATAACATTAGTATCTTTATCAGACAAAGAAGAGGTAGTCTGCTCCCCCGACCCCAAGGTTGCTATAATATACAAATAAACAAAAGTAGTTTGCTCTTTCAATTTTTACCCATAATAGCAATGTACTTTAGATTAACTTGTGTTATCAGTTCAAAAACAAATGAACTTCAGAAGTTGGAAATAATAGTGCTAACGCTTCTTGACTAAAGCAATAAACAATTAATTGTATTTTGTATACATATAAAGCATTCAACTTACCACCACATTGTCCCATGAGAAAATGAGTCCATACGCTTCATCAGAATTCATAGCATATCAAATTCGTTTTAAAAACCCCTCTTGTAATCTATCATTCAAAAAATCCTGCAATCAAACCACCCACGTTCTAGTCATGTAAAAATTGTTTGGAAATGTATAAGAAACATATCGTATCATAACTTGAAGTAAACATCTAAAACTAACAGTTCAAATGGGCAATACCTCATTAGTAACTTTTGTTCGCTTGAAGATAAGTTACAAATGAAATTGAATCAAATAATCAATCCGAAGATAAATCAACAAAATTGAAGGATTCAGATGCAATATATCATGAAGTAAACATCTAAAACCAACAAAAATCGACAATATTGATCATATTATACAAAAACGACTATCAAATCAATAAAGGTTAGATGATGGCGTTACCAAAAATCAATCGAGTGTGCAGGTATGTATCGGAGTAAGGACTGAGAGGCGGCAATGGCGAAGTAATTCTGATAATTTGTTAACATGATACTAAAGTAAGGACAGAGGGACGTCGATGCTGAAGCGATGGTGATGCCCTAAACACCACACCAGACTGAGAGGCGGTGAGTGGTGAAGCATGCAGGTACATACCAGAGTAAAGACCTAGAGGCGGCGATTGGTGAAGCAACTAGAAGACCTAAATCGCCGGTGGCTGGACTGGTGCTACGATTTATCAACTGGATTAGCTTTTCGTCGTTGTCAACATGTCTGTGATTCTCTGAAATTGGACAAGGATTTTGCGGTGATGTTCATGATTCTGAACGGGAAGGTATGAATTGTGAAATCGATGATACGTGAACGATTAACACTATAACAAACACGTTTTGTTTAACCTTTTGTTTTAATAATAATCATCAATGATTAGCAATGTTAATCAGTGATGATTAACAATGAACATTTCTACCAAACTTAAGGGTTTTAATGAATAAAGGCGCTCTTTTTAATTTTTTTATTAATTGCATAAATGATTATAATATCAATTAAGTTATAATCATTTGTGCCTATAACTATAGATTGCTTTATCATTGGCATAATCACTTTTTTATATCTTTGAACTTTATTTTGCAGGTGTGAATGCAAAAACAACAATGATCATATTCATAGGTGTTCAATCTTTGTTTTTTATGTATGATAGTAGCAACAAGAATAACGATCAAGACTACAACATCGGTGTATTCATTTTATGGTTAAATGTGTATTTATTTAAGAACAATGGTGTATTCACGAATGATTAAATATTTATTCGTTATATGATTAGATGTGTATTCACTTATGATTATATGTATATTTACATATCAATGCATGCTTATTCATTGATGATTACAACAGAATTTTGTTCATTTTTATGTATATTTTATTCATTGATGATTACAACAGAATATTGTATAATATCTATAAAAATATTGTTTAAAATTAAATCACTAAAATTATAAAAATATTTTTTTTCTATTCATTCAAGATTGAAACCGTGAAAAATAAAATCAAACTATTAAAATTTCGAATTTTGACAAAAGAATTGATAAAAATATTTTTTTTAATATTCTATTAATAAAATAACAAAAAAATCAATTAATTTTTTTATTTTAGGTAACAGCAATCGTAATCTCTATAATTATGTATTTATAATTATAAAAAATTAAAAATACGTAATTTTTTTCATAACGGCATATAATATGAAAAAAAGATAACATAGTTAGGGTAAAAACGTAAAATAATAATTTAAGAGTTTTATTTATTTATTTTTTTTGGAAAATTTCATGAAAGGGTAAAAGTAAATAAAAAGTGCAAAATTTTGGTATTACTGGACATAAATACAACTTATGGACAAAATTAATGATTTTTATAAATTAATAGATAATTTGATAAAGCATAGATGAGTTCGTATTCGTGATGGAAAGATTGACACCCAATTTTGTTGTTTACATTATTATCTGATGTTTTTTATGGATTTGGATGGATTTAACTTTAAAAACCATTCCCATCCCTTGATTGGTTAAACTACCAGATAACTACGTCTGCAGACATCTATAAATAGGGCATATCGTATCTTTCTTCACATCATATCTTTCTTCAACTACAATGGAATCCTTCTTGTTGTTCTCGGATTGTTGGACTTACGATTCTCTCAAGGATTTCCGTCAAATCTCTCCCGTAGTTCAGGCTCGTCTAAAACAGGTGATCTGGCTTAGTATAAATATGTGGTTTCGGATAAAATATGATTAAATCAAATCGTGTTCAGGCTTTTGGTGTTGGAGCTTAGTTTTGTGAGACACGGAGAATTCCGTTGTCATTTGATCCATGAAATATTTATACAATTCTTTTGGTTTAACAATTTCGTTAGGAAATCTTGAAAGAGAATATATATCTTATAGTGATTCAGATTGTGTTCAGTCTTTCTGGATTTGACTACTCGTTCTGCAAAGTGTGGAAGTGTTTCTGCGTTTTGTAATCGAAGATGTCTGGTATAAAAGCTTGTTTCGTGAATAAACAAAAGATCAAATCACATGTCTCCGGTCTTTGGCATTACGGATCACTTAAGAACTCGCTTAGTTGTTTATATATATTATCTTTTAATTGTCAAGTGTTTGTATGCAGTTGGTATATATTGAGGTGTTATCATCAAAACTAATCAGGATAAAAACAATAAAATAAAATCTTGCTTACGGGGATTTTAATTTATACAACTATACAAGGCATCCGTGATTCAATATAATTCCTATAATGTGATTTCAGGTTTATGTCTCAGTATGTTGCGTCCACATGGCAGCTGCAGTCGGGGCTTACCTTCACATCGTATGGAATATTGGAGGGCTTCTCACCACATTTGCAACGTTGGGATGCATGGCTTGGTTGCTCGCCATTCCTCCATATGAAGAGGTAGGTCTAGTTATCTTCTACCTTACGGAATGATTTCTTGAAATCTTATTAATCTCGATTCCTTATTCTGAATCATAACATTCCCAGCCAAAAAGGGTCTCACTGTTAATGGCAATGGCATTCTCGTTAGGAGCCTCCCATGGTCCTATATTCAAATTAGCCATAAATTTAGACCCAAGGTTCGTTTTTTTTTTCTTCCTTTTATGATATTCCTCAACTTACGCTGTTACACTTTCGTGTTTCTTGATGTATATTGTTTTATTGGTTTTGCAGCATTTTGATGATGAGCGCATTCATGGGAGCTGCCATAGCATTTGCTTGTTTCGCAGGAGCTGCCACTCTAGCAAGGCGGAGAGACTTTCTTTACCTTGGAGGTCTTCTTTCCTCTGTTGTTTTAATCTTCTCGTGGTTAGATTTTGCTTCAAAATTCTTTGGTGACGTTTCTCTTTTCCAATCTGAGGTAAATACGTGACTCCTTATTTATTCTTTTTGCCGTATCCATATTTTTCAACAAATTTGTGTTAATTGTATCTGATTCAATTTTGCAGATTTATTTTGAGTTACTGCTGTTTGTTGCGTACATGGTGGTTCAAACTCAGGTGTGGATCATGGAGATTTGGAGTATGTGACTTTTTTCTGAGTTCAATGCTGTTTTTGTTCCCTCACATTATACTGATCTTACCAGAGGATCTAATGTACTGTTGTTTTATGTGATACAGTTGAAGAATTCGGCTGGAAGGGAACAGAGGAAGAAGATGAGGAGGGGGATTTTGGAGAAGAACTGCATTCAACTACAAATAAAAACGCGATGTAATTTATTTTTTCGAACATGGTGTTTTGTTTTTTAAACATTAGTCATGCATATGATCTATGTGAGTTAAGTACTTAATAGGATATCGGGTTTTACGGTGAGCTTTTGTCATAAAGTTTTTGCCCTCTTTATCATCGGGTGTGAAAAGGGCAGATTATATGGGATAAAACCCAAAATTAGAGGGTCATCGGGTATTTTTCACAAAAATAATGAAATAACCAGTTAACCACCCATTTCTGGAAAAGGGTTTCTGTGAAACCATTTTTGAGAAAAATTTTGGCTTTGCAAATGGTTTACCAAATGTTTGTCGTCTGTGATGTTGTGAAATCCGCTTATTAAATTTTCTTTTACAAAACAATTTTATTTTATTACCAATAACATGTGGACTTCCTAAACGTAGAGATATTTAAAATTATATCAACATGATCAATATATATAGGGTTGGGTTCTTTTGAAAACTCAAAAAACCATGAGATCTCGAGAACTCTTTCTGATTGGTCAGATCAGAAAAGGGCATGATTGTCATTATACAATTCTCATTTAATTTTGATTTTTTTAATTTTTGGCAACAAATCTACAATTCCTAAAAATAAGCATAATCTAATTCAAAATTCAAATTTAAAAAAAATACATGATTTTCGTTTTTTTTAATATGAGATTTTTCGAAATTTTAAAAAAATAAAAAATTAAATTGAAGAAAAAAAGTCAGATTTTAGAATTAGAAAAACATATACGTTCATGTATTTGCAAGCAGGTGCATATATGCATATTTTTAAAATTCATATAAACATATTATTATGTATAATAGTTGAATACAAAGGTGCATATATGCATATTTTCAGAATTCATATATGCATATTATTATAATACAAATAATAAACAACCCAATTTATTAAAAACAATAATATACAATTTTTTTGAACAATACATACATAAAATATAAAAACATACAACAAAAATGCATGAGATCTCCGTTGTTTATTCCTGTGTTGTCATGTTTCTTCATTTTATCGCTTTTCATGTCTTCGTTTTGCTCGATAAAATTTAAGAACCTGCAAGAACATTAATAAAAAATACGTATTAAAAATATTTAAAAAAATACTTATATGCATATACGTATATGCACATAGGCACATATATGTATGCATATATGCAAATTACGCACACACACTTAGGCACATATGTATATGCACAAATAAATGTATATATGCAGATACGTTTATGCATATATGCATCTAATATTATGCATATGTGTTTCAACGTTTCAGTTCTTGAAATAAAATTGCAATATCTGTTCTTGACAATAAAACATATAAATTATGCACATACGTATATTCACATATACACATACGTGTATGCACATATGCACATACGTGTATGCATATATGCACATACGTCTATGCATATATGCACATACGTATATGCACAGATAAATGTATATGCACATATACATATCTGAACATATTTATATATGCATTTTACACATGTGCAGATACTTGTATGCAAATATGTATTTATGCATATATATGCATTTATATGCATACATGCAACTGCTCATATGCATATATATACATTTATATACATGAGCTCATTTGCACATATACATATATGCATATATACAACTGCTCATATGCATATACACATACGTATATACACAAATTCACATATATGCATATATGCATTTATGTATATGTGCACATACATTTATGTGCACATATATGCATATATGCATTTATCCATATGTGCACATACATTTATGTGACCTTAACAACTTGCAGTAGCAAATGAGTTCTATAATTCATCCAAATAGTTAATCTTTGAAACTATAATTCTTGTCCCAAAAGCATAGTCATTTAATAGATCATCACCTACAAAAGAAGATGCAAAATTAAAACCCACACATCTAATTTTCGTTCCACAGCAAACACATGATTAGGTTCCATAAAGGTAAAATCATATTAGGTTACAGTTTTGACCAGCAATTCATATTGTTATACTCTTCCAATCATTCCAACAACATTAATCAAATGAATATGTAAAATCGTTATATGATAACGTGGCAATGTGCTTTGAGATTCTCTAGAGCAATTTATCAAACACTTGGTGTGCATGAAGACAAACTAGAAAGAGAACCGACACTTAATCAATGGCAGTTATCCCAAATTCCAAATCACACTTGAAATAGTTATAGCCCCAACCTGGAATTCCGATATATTCAAACAAATGTGAAATAATGACCTTGACAAAAATTGAATCCCAATAAATTCAATCAAATAGCTTTAGCAATAGCTTTAGCTTCCTGTTAACGATAGTATGTTGAAACAATTCAAAACAGAGAACTGAAATCGAACCGGAGATGGTATACAGAAACAAGACGATAACAACAATTAGAGAACTGAAATCGATTTGGAGATAGTATATATAAAAACAAGTAGAATACCATGACCAAGTCGATAAAAATAATCGGAGAACGGAAATCGAATTAAACCACCAAACAAACCCGAAAACGAAGATCGAGAGCTACGGCTCTAATCTCCGATTATCCCACCATGCTCATCGTTTATCCCACCATCGATGCGACGACACAGTGAAAATCAAAGAGGACGACAGATGGAGACGAGGAGCCCTATCGATTGAATTTTGGTATCACAACTCCCATCAAGCATAGAATGGCAAAGATATGTTATTTTCGGGCGTTGGTTCAAGTTCTCCAGCAATCTCCGACATTGGAGATCGGAATGAGGCGGAGGTTGGTTAACGGAGCGTGGTCGGCCGGAATTGATGGTGGAGGCACCGGTACTGGTAAGAGATGAGGTTAGAGTTTTCTAGAAGAAGAGATGCGTCGGGGAGGACAGCGCCGGTGATGCCGTATGCCTCAGTTGAGGGCGACGGCGGCGAGAGGCTGGAGAAGGGAATCGGGTGAAGAAAAGAAAGGGATGAAGGAGAACTGCGGGATTTGAGGATACGCAAAGAAAGAGTGTTGGAGAGAGAGACCGATCAAGAGGGAGGAAGAAACGGGTTATGATTTGTTTCCTATTTCATTCGTATTTTAGTTCCTAAATTACCCCCAATTTTGAGGTTTAAAAGTCAAATATACCATTAAAACTATCAAAATTACAAAAACTGCCACTTTGCATTTTATCCCTTGATTTTTCTGATCTAATGGTTCACAGAGAGTTCTCAAGATCTCAGTGTTTTTTTAGTTCTCAAAAGAACCTAACTCTATATATATATATATATATATATATATATATATATATATATATATATATATATATATATATATATATATATATATATATATATATATATATATATATATTCATATATATATATATATATATATATACATATATATATATATATATATATATATATATATTCATATATATATATATATATATATGTGTATATATGTATATATATATATATATATATATATATATATATATATATATATATATATATATATATGTATATATATATATATATATATATATATATATATATATGAACCAAAATATATTGTCTAACTGCAGAACCAGATTTTTCACCGTTGATCTAGTTTTGATAATAAATGGTATGATGGTCAAATTAACATCCACATCCACAAGATACGGAATTAAAAATGCACCCAGTAATGTTCATATATACATTCTCGTAACTGCACATAACAAATTAAATGATACTATACCTAAAAACAAGTGATACGCAATCAATTAAAAAGAAGACTATAGGTTCTAAAAACTTTCAACGAACATATGGAAATACGTGAATCTTGATTTTGCAATACATTGATATCTCATATGTTCATCAATGAACATATGTTCATCAATGAGCATATGTTCACTAATGAACATATATACTAATAAAGATATATGAACAGACGAAGCATGAAATTGGATCAGATATTCATATGTTCATCAATGAACATATGTTCACTAATTAACATATATACTAATGAAGATATATGAACAGACGAAGCATGAAATTGGATCAGATATTCATATGTTCATCAATGAACATATGTTCATCAATGAACATATGTTCACTAATGAACATATGTTCATCAATGAACATATGTTCACTAATGAACATATATACTAATGAAGATATATGAACAGACGAAGCATGAAATTGGATCAGATATTCAAATTAAACATTCAATCAAGTGTAGATATGGGATCTGTGGGAAAATCGGAGCATTTATAGACTGAAATTTTCAAATTAAACTAACGAAGAATGATAATGAAGTGGCGGCTACTTTATCCATGTCGCCGATGTATCCATGGAGTCCGCGAAGCCGCCATGGGCAAGGAGATCAGCGGCGATGGATGGGAACGAATGGTGAAATCGATGGTGTAAAGTTGGAACGAAGAAGAAGAGATGGATGGGAACGAATCGATGGTGTAAAGTTGGAACGAAGAAGAAGAGATGGATGGGAACGAAGGGGCATTCGATGGTGTAAACTTGGAACGATGTGAAGATGGTGATCGATTGGCTTAAAAACCCAATATACCCTTACCTAGTAATAATCCCCTACACAAGGTGTATGATTTTATGGTGTATCCTAGGGGTGAGCAGCGGAACAGGATACCCTGTATAGGAACCGGAACCGCCTTGGAACCGTCGGTTCTAGAACCGGAACCGCCTTAAGCGGTTCCGGTTCCGGTTCCTAAAATGATGGAACCGCCCTAATAGGTTCCGGTTCCGGTTCTCATTTTTTTGGAACGGGTACCCGCAGGGTACCCGCTATTTTATATATATATATATATATATATATATATATATATATATATATATATATATATATATATATATATATATATATATATATTAAAAATTAGGACATAAGATGAAAATCAACTTATAATTAATATCTACCACATATTAAAATGTACGGAATTCATTTGGGAACATTATGATTACCGAGAGCTAATGACCAAAGTCATTAGGATTTGTGTGTCAAAATTACTACCGAGAGCAAAATTTAATAATTAGTAAAATTTGGATGGCAAAAATTTTATGATTACCCAATAACTAGTCGTTGTGAGGAAAGTGATAGAGTAAACGGATGTTTTGCTCATCGTTAGACTAAAAAGTGTTAAAGCTTGTGACCAAAAAATGTTTCGGTTTGTGTGAACTACTTTTCCCACATCGGCCCACTAAAGAAGCAATGAAAGGGCAGCTTCGGTATAAAAAGGGATGCTTGGCTCTTTCACTGTTGTATGGCTATGGACCGAAGTATACCATTTATCAATAATTCCAATTCTATATATACTTTCATCCTTAAATATCAAGATGTTCAATGTTTTTGTTGATAATTTGTAATTGTATCAAGTTTAAATAAAAAAACACGGGTACCCGGAACCGGAACCGTTTTCAAGCGGTTCCGGGACCGGTTCCAAAATCCAAGGAACCGGTGAATGCGGTTCCGGTTCCGGTTCCATAAAACTAAGAACCGTCGGTTCCGGTTCCGGTTCCGGTTCCTAGAAATTTTGCAGGATACCCGCTTTTGCTCACCCCTAGTGTATCCTTTTAAATCTAAGACGTTTATATAATGATCCAAGGGTCTTATCTCTAGATTACACCAATAATCACTCAAAATAACCACAAGGGTATATGGTGTAATCAAAGTTAAGAAACAGAAGTACAAGTACATATCAAAAGAACAAGTATGTAACAAACATGTCCCAAGAACTGGGTGACAAAAGACTGTTTACAAAACTATACAAAAGTGTATTATGATCTACCACTAGTTCAAAAGTCAAGTCCCGTGTCCAGATGAATCATCCCTCAGCAATCTTCTTACCTCTGTCACCTATAACACAACATATAACTATTTACATGAACTAATTAAGCTCAGTGAGAAAAATTATCAAAGTTTTCACAATTCAAATTACTAATATCTATTTCAATGACTATCTCATTCATTTGGTGTACTCAATCAAGCTCAGCAATCACATTAACAAGAAATTCTCAATACTCGTTTAATTCATGTTAATTGGTTATCTCAACCAATTAAGATGTGCAATAAGTCAATTTAGTTATAATCAAATTATTTATATTGAATTATAACTACTCACCTGATGTTTGTTCAGTCAGTAGTCCACTCGTGCCTCGTGTATCTCTTACCCTTCTCTGTGTATCTGCTCAAAACAACATCTCATGTCATACTTCAATATTCTCAAAACAATTTAACCACATCTAACTCATTAGATCAAGAATTTATAACTAACAAGATCACAATCTATGAACCTCATACACTATTTACTCATGACTCTCAATTTATGCGGTTTCTTACCAAATCAATCGTTAAAACTCCACAACAATCACATCAAAGACTCCATATAATTTACAATAACAACCTACTAACAACACATGAGCTAATTTAGAGCATATTTTCGAGTTCAAGAATCTAGGGTTTAAGAATCTAGGGTTTAAAACCCTAATACCACAAATCACCAACTTCAAAGCTAGAATTTAGACTCTTATAAACTTGCTACACTATTAATTGGACTTTAACTTCATCAATTTCGCAGGTGGTAATCGAGACCACAAAGAATCACTCTAAATCAAAGTATCCAACGGTTGAAACAAAGTCAAATTCAAGGAGGATTACCTTTCAAACTCCAAGTACAAATCCCTAGCTTCAATTCGTGATTAATAGGCTTAAATCTCGACTTGTATGGCTTAGAAATCGATTTCTAGGGTTTAGAGAGGGTTTTGATTGAATTGGAAATGACCCAAATGAAGGAAACCCCGTATTTTAAAACACCCCTGATGCGCGACACGACCCGTGTAGGCTCACACGACCCGTGTGAGGCCTACAGCAAGCCGATATGAATTTGTACAGACTCACACGACCCGTGCAGCCTCACACGACACGTGTGAGACCCTATCTCGCCTCGGTAATTTCTGAACAAGAGTTACACGACCCGTGTAAAGGTACACGACCCGTGTGGCCATACACGACCCGTGTAGCTCTGATTTGACATTTTTCAAGTCCAAACTTCACTCAATTGGGTTTTTAATCATCCTAACTCATATTACAACTTATTTAATCTTAATTATACTAAGATTAACACAAAATCTATATAAATTAATAATATGGTATTACATTAGGTGACTTAATTTTGGTTCTACATTGAACCCACCTCTATATATATATATATATATATATATATATATATATATATATATATATATATATAGGGCCAGGATCAAATATATTCTGACAAATATTGTGTAACCTTGAAACTCAATATGGACCACTCATTTAAAACACATTCTTTTAAGAATGACTTATCTGTTCATTTAGAATATTGTTGTTTTATGTAAAATATATTTTATTCTTTCCAGAATTGTTACAATTTTTTAGATTCTTATTGTTGTGATGTAAATTTTCTAGTAATTTTGTTATAATTGAAACAATTCATTACATTCTTGTTGTTTTGATGTACAAAATTTAGTTCATTCTTTTAAGAATGGTAAGAACTCATTCTGTCAAGAACTTATTCGGTTAAGAATGTGTTTTTTTTCATTCTTACGAGAATGAAATCTGATGGCCAGGATTTGGTTACAACGTAGCACAATAATTGTCATTCTTATTATAACCTAGTCCTATATATATATATATATATATATATATATATATATATATATATATATATATATATATATATATATATATATATATATATATATATATGGTTGGGTTCAATAAGGGACTAAATTTATCCATGGTACAAAGTGACTAATCTCGATCGTCGGAATCAAAATCATCAACGGCCAAAAAATAGGTTGTAAATTTCATTACGTCGACGCACATGTAGAGAATTATAATAAAAAACCCACTTCATTTTTTTTTTGTTTTTTATATTTTTCGACATTATTCTTTTTCAAAAATAAAAACCGAATATACCAAAATTCATAATTTTTTGTACTCTACAAATAGACATCCATATTGATATATAAAAAATAAATTTTTTATAAGTATACCTCGTCTAGATTCACAATGTGAATCTGAACTGTAAAAAAATAAATATGGATAATTATTGTACTTCTAAAATATTTACTACTTCAATATTATAACCATTTATAAGTAATGTACTTGATTCATAAGTGGATTTACTCATATTTCCACAAAAATTTACTTATATTCACATATCAATATCATATACTATTGAAAATTTAGTTATACGTTTTTTACTACTTCAACATTTTAACCATTTATAATGAATTTACTCTGTTTCACAATTGAATTTACTTACATTCACACAACAATTTACTCATATGCACATATCAATATCATATGGTATTTTAAATATAATTTGTAATATGAATATGATTAATTTATTTAAGAAATTTTTAACACTTCAACATTTTAATCATTTATAATGAATTTACTATGATTCATAAGTTAATTTCATTCACATTCACATAAAAAATTATTCAGATTCACTTGACAATATCATATGTCATTGTGAATGCCAACAGATAATAAGATAATAACAGTTCAGATTCACATGTGAATCTAAACTGTAAAAATTTGAATATGAGTAGTCATTTTACTTTTAAAACTTTTACTATTTCAATATTATAACCATTTATAAGTAATATACTTGATTCACAAATGGATTTACTCATATTTACACGAAAATTTATTCATATTCACATATCAAAATCATATAGTATTGAGAAGTTACTTAACAGGTTTTTACTACTTCAATATTTTAACCATTTATAATGATTTTACTCTCATTCACAATATAAATTATTTACGTTCGCATAACAATTTACTCAGATTCATATATCAATATTATATGATATTTTAAATATACTCCGAAATATGAATATGATTAATTTAGTTAGAAATTTTTTTACAATTCAACATTTTATTCATTTAAAATAAATATACCATGATTTATAAGTTAATTCCATTCACATTAACATAAAAATTTATTCAAATTCACATGACAATATCATATGTCATTGTGTATGTCAACAGTGAACAGAATAACAGTTCAGATTCACATGTGAATCTCAACTAGCGGAAATTTCGAAAGAAAAAAAATCATTTTTTGTATATCAATATGGATCTCTATTTGTAGAGGATAAAAAGTTATAAATTTCTATATATTTAGATTTTTTTCGATAAAAAATAAGCCCTAAAAATTAAAAAAAAACAAAAAAAAAAACGAAGTGGGTTTTTTTATAATCCGGTAAATGCACGTCCATCGTAAAGTGTATAATCATGTGGCTGAGATTAGTCCATTGGTACCATGGTTTATATTAGTCAATTGTTGAACTTTTGCCTATATATATATATATATATATATATATATATATATATATATATATATATATATATATATATATATATATATATATATATATATATATATATATATATATATATATATATATATATATATATATATATATATATATATATATATATATATATATATACACTACATTAAAAAGGAAAAATGATTTCTAAAAATAAAAACTCTTAAAATTAAGAGATCCAAACTATTCTACACACATTACAAGTTCTAAAGCATATAACTTAAAAAGCATTATCCGATTGGGTGAAACTTCTATCTTTCCAACAAACCCTAAGAATTTTGACCCTATTAGCGTGATTTCAGAATACGTATTTAAAATTTGAAAACGTGCCCATGCATATTTATATATTAGGGTTACAACATTTCTCATTTTCCCCAGCCTACTATCATTTGCACGTACACATACTACGTATACGCTCTCTTCCTTCCTTCCTATATGAACCCTACTATGACCGGCCGCCCTCACCATCATTCACAACCTGATTCGCCACGACCACCATCACTGGTCTCGGTTGTCATTACTCATCGCCATCATCAAAGCCGTCAATGGTGTTACTCTCACAAGCGCAAACCAGGGCACTGATATGGCAGTTTCATGAGGTTTTCCAGATGTGCCATCGCCCGTTGCCTCTATTAATGCCACGAGAAGCTTCATAACAGGTTCGTATTTCTAAAAAAAAAATATGATTTGGCTGTCTTTATTTAGGGTATAAATGAAGACTGGTGAGAGGGGTGATTGGATTTACACGTACGAATGCAATGTTACTCTCACATGGGCTCTTTTCCAAGGCAAGCACCAGCAAATGCTCTTACGTGATTGAATTTACACGTAATGTCTTGTTTGATATTACCATTACTAGTTGTGTACCCGCGCAATGCGGCGGGACACAAATTGTTAGGGGCGAGCACCATGTAGTTCAGTTCGATGTTTCGCTAAAACGAACAAAAAACTGTAAAAGTTTAATAACCGGTGTGAGATATAACTAATGAAGTTTGAGAAGAAATTAACAGAATTAGATAAGAATAAATAAATTTTGAAAATTGTAATAATAGATAATTCGTTATACATTATTAATCACACAACACTTATTTATACACCACATTTGATGTATACACTTCATCACCTTTGAATTTTCGGGAGCTTTCACCAAGATTTTTGTATTGTCATGTGAGATCCCTCTAAAATATACAACATAAAGTTAACCATGCGAAAATACTTGTTCTGGAAGATAAATAGCTACATTTGGAATTGTTTGTCTCCAAACTTTATTGATTGTCATCGTAAAACATAATCGAATAGGACTTTTTTTTATCTTTAGCTTGAATGATAACATGTTATCATCAGATGGACATAGATGAATCTTTGGCAAAAATATCTTATGGTTGGCATGTTGACCGGCAACTATTTCTTCATCAATGACATTCTGTTGAAATTTTTTGCATGTTAATCCAGTGCCATTACACAATCCATTTGCCAGGTTAATATTTCGTAACAACATTATCAGCATCCAACAAATTCAAATTATAACGGTTTTTCATATAACTAAAAGTTTTATCTTATGTTTTTTTTTGAAAAATTTAAGAAAAAAATTTAGTGGTTAACCAGAACATACTTCTTTCGATTGTTAAACCAAAAAATTAATATTACAATAGTTTTTGCTGATTTTGGAATAGCTTTTATTAGCATACTTTTATAACGGAGTAAATTACATGTTTGGTCTGTGAGTTTAAATGTTTTTTTTTGCAAAATTGACCTCTTTCAATTTTAGTTCTTATTTTGAAGTTTTTAGTTCTTATTTTGAAGTTTTGTAAGATTTTTGTCGTAAGTTGTTCAATCTAACGATTCATCTTCATATTTTTTTCTCATTTTGACTAATTTGCTATTGAGCCGAATTTGAAAAGACAATAAACAACATGAACAAATTTTTTATTATCTTTCAATTAAGGTTAGAACATTTTATATGTAATAACATTTTATATGTAGTTATCATTTGTTAAATCTATAATATTTTTCATCTATTTTATATGTAGTTATGATTTGTTAAATCTATAGTATTTAAACATTAGAATAAAATAAAGAAGTCGTTCGTTCATCTTACACGACTACCAATTACTAAAACATTTACAAACAACTATTAGTTATTTTACAAGGACATGTTTGCTATTCCCTAACTTACTGAAATCCATATACTTACAAAAAAAGTTAAAGCATGGCTAAAGGAAAAAAATTAGTCAACTAACACAAGTCAATACAAATAGATAGGGCAAAACGTAACTGTTAGAGTCACAAAAAAATCATATACGCACGGGCGACAAATACTACTAATAGTATGTTATTGTTTTTGTTTAAAAATACAAGTATATTGTTGTTTTGAGTTGAAAATAAAATATTTTTTAAAGTTTTCGTTTAAACATAAAAACCTCGTAAACATTGTTATATATATTCTGTTACAAAACCTCATAACCATCTAGTTTCAGAGAGCAACAAAGTCTTTTGTCTTCCAATGCTAACTCATTTAATCATATCCACCTTATTTTTGTAGATGCACCTAGAAACGTCCACTTACTTTTTCATATAATAGGAAATCCATGCCCATTCACTTTTCGTATAAAAACTCATCAGTCAACTTTCCAAGTAATTTTCTACACACCAGAGCTTTGCATTAAACTCCTCAAAACATAATCACGTATAAAAAACTGATATCTAAAGATTCAAACTAAATATTGAACCTCAAAACATCAAATTTGATTAGGTTTATATATATATATATATATATATATATATATATATATATATATATATATATATATATATATATATATTATCGCATGCATGTTGGTTCGAGTGCTTTTACGGTGTTGTTGCTTTTAGTCTCGATGAAGTTCGTTGGTCTTCTGATCTTCAACATCTTCGGTATTTACACTAACAATATCCCCCTAAATGGTGATAGATGTTGAATGTAATTCTTGAGCTGTTTGGTGAACTTCATCATCAATTCCTCAATCCCATTGCTGAATAAACACTCAATATTTCAGAGCATTTACCCAACATGGATAATTGATAAGAACTTAAGAACATCAAAACAAGTGAACACTTTAATAGTTGTCAAAATACTTAAAATTGGTAAAAATAACGGTTAAATTGTCGTTTAAAATGTGTAGAATGAAAATTTGGAAAAGACTCCAAACATGAATACTATTATACCTTATGATGATAATATGCATACAAGTGAGAGTCAAAAAGTTTATGTTAAGAAAAGAAGTATTTTGATTATTTGTAATCAAGAGTTCCATAAAAAGTCACGAGTCCCAAAGGAGAGAGAAAGTTAAAGCCAAAGGTAATACTCGGTGCGACATAAGTAACTTACACAAAAGTTTTTCTAAGTTTGTATAAGTTACGCAAGTAAGGTAAATATCATAAGAAAGAACTACAAAGTTCTTAAAGCAATCAATTCAAGTAAAGTATGCACAATTTTTACAAATGTGTGAGTACAAAAATGAGTTATCAATGTAGCAATAAGCCTTGAGGTTGGGGAACGTAGCAATAAGCCTTGAGGTAGGGGAACGTATCAATGTACTGGAGACTTGTTTCTTAGAGGAAGGGATGTCGGCTAGGGTTGGAATAGTTAAAATGGAACTGTACGCATATATGTGTATGAATCTGGTGTTGATTTAGATTTTGTTTGTGTTTGTTATTTTGAGTATCGGTAATCTGTGTGCAAGCTTGCTAAAATAATGATTTCAACGGCTCAAAAACTCTTTTTTTTTCTTGGGGACAAGCAAAGTCCAAGTGTGCAGTAGCTGATATGGCTGTAATTATACAAGATGGATGATCCAAGTTAAAAAAAAAAGGTTAGGGACAATCGTGCAAACCACCCCAAACCATAGTGACCATTCGTGTAAATTACTCTTAATTTTAATGGATTCTATTGGTAAAGGTAAATGATGCTAATGATGTATTTACTTTTGGTCATGTTCAGACCAAAAATATGAGGTGGGCACATATAAGGTCCTTTGTTTTTGGATTTTCATCCTTTCTTTCATGGAAATTTATTTTTCAAATGTTGATTTATAAGTTTTAGATATTATTGGGGCCTTTCCTTTTGTATATGTCCATTCTTTTATACATTTGACTACTAGTTTTTGAACATTTTAATGTTTTTTTGGAACTATGTGCATGTAACTCATTCCGTTTTGTGATTATTATGCGTGCTAGACTTGAAATTGTTGTGTCTATTTGAGACAAGATTTTCTCTAAATGGCTATGTTATTGGGTGTCAAAATGATTTTGAGAATTTTTTAGGGGCAACTCATTCGGTTCTGTCAAGAC
Source organism: Cichorium intybus (assembly GCA_023525715.1). Classification (NCBI taxonomy): domain Eukaryota; kingdom Viridiplantae; phylum Streptophyta; class Magnoliopsida; order Asterales; family Asteraceae; genus Cichorium; species Cichorium intybus. Next base: position 126,449 of record JAKNSD010000107.1, read on the forward strand.
GTTATATATATATATATATATATATATATATATATATATATATATATATATATATATATATATATATATATATATATATATATATATATATATATATACTCTATGCAAGCTTTAATAATTTTTTTTATGTCAAGTGAGTGACCTACTAAGAAATGTCATATCTTGTGGTTAAAATGCTTAGAACTTGATATGTAACTTCATTGAATATATGTTGATCGTGCAGGTGAAACATATTATACTCTATATTAGTTTAACTCATTATGGATATTTAAGTGGTATAACCTGAGAGTAAATTACACGGATGGTCCCTGTGGTTTGGGGTAATTTGCGTGCTTGGTCCTTAACTTTTTTTAACTCGAACGGTCCCCATAATATGTTTTTGTTACGCGCTTGGTCCCTAACAGATATAAAAGGACTACATTGCCCTTTCTTATTATTATTTTGTATTATTTTAATATTTAATATTTATTTTTTATTTATAAATTTCAAAACAATAATCAACCCACAAATTCTCTATCTAACCCTAAAACAAGTCGGTGTGTTCATGAGATAAAGGACACCCCCGCCTCCCTTTCAAATCATCTCAGCAAAAACCGGTGTCGTTCACCAGATATTCCATCGGAGGCGCCATCGCCACCGTAACTTCACATTGGCTCCTCTCTAATCAATCTCCTCCCCGTTGTCTGTAATCTGCTCCACCTTCTGCTGGAAACCACATCCAACTCACCGATTTCTCCTTCTTCAATCAACCATAGGAACACGATTTCTCTTTCTTCGATCGACCACAGGAACTTCATCAACTATGTTACTTTCGCCGCTGCAACTCCATATAAGTCGCCTACTGGAGTTGGAGCAATCAGATAGGCTTGCAAGGTCATCGGTGCTGTTGTCGATGTAAGATTTAGCGAGGGATTGCCTCCGATCCTTACGAAATTGGAGGTTTTGGATAATTTGATTAGGTTAGTTTTGGAAGTGGCTCAACATTGGGGGAGAATATGGTTAGATTTTCGATTCCGATTGATTTTTTCCGATGAACATTCTTGTGGTTGCATTCTGGATTTGATTTTTTTTCCGATACAGATATTCTTGGTTTAATTTTCGATTCTGGGTTTGTTTTTCATTTCCGATGAATGCATGGTGGCTAGAGGTGGTTCCAGAGATAGAGATTACGGAATATGCAGGTGAGATTGGAAGAAGAGGGTAAGGTGGATAGGGTAGGTACCGTAGTTTGGGTGAGAGGGGGATGGTGGTGTCGGAGACAGAGATGCCGAAGGTGGAGGTCTGTTGAGAGAAAGATTCTGAGGCTGAACGGAGTGGAAGCAAAATATGCCGGCGGCAGCTGAGTTGGCAAGTAATGCCTCCAACAAACACCACTCCCTAAGTCAAATATATTTGGGAGGCAAAACCCATCGGCATAAACATGCCGCTATCTCTTTCCTCTTTCTTTTTCTTTCTCTATATATATATATATATATATATATATATATATATATATATATATATATATATATATATATATATATATATATTTGACTCTAAATGCCTCCAACACCACTCTTTGACCAAAACATAATTCAACAACAAAACAATTTATCCTACGTGGCGTCTACGTGGCGGGCTTACCTCCCAAATGTTGGAGGCACCACTCCTTTCAAGGAGTGGTGCCTCCAACATTTGGGAGGCAAGCACGCCACGTAGGCGCCACGTAGATGTTGTTGGCAACACCGGTTTTGTTGTGGCACTCAAGCGGTGGAACGTTGGCAACATATATTTTTTTTTAATTTAAAAAAAAATCATATTTTAAATAAAAATAAAACATAACATATTTTAAATTAAAATAAAACACACCAAATACCATTTCATTAAAATAAAAAGATAAATAACATAAAATCCTACGAAATTAAAAGTTCGAAATTTAAAAATGAAATAAAGACGTCGCTACTTGAAAAAAAAACTACAAATTATATTTCTTGCGGATTTGGTCTTTGAGCGCCATCGCGGATTCGTAATGCGCCCCCTTTTAGGTGACTAACGTATTGCAAAAACATTTGCATTTTCATTAGTCGGGTATTTTCTTGCCATTGACTATCCAACGACGTACGCAAACCTTTAAACTCGTCGCGTATTTCTTTATATTGTTCCATCCGAGAACCCGCGGAAGAAGTGGATGAGGTTGCCTTCCCTTTTCTTTTTGCCCGGTCCCGACCCATCGGACGTGGAGGCGGTGATGGTTCCACTTCTTCAACTTCGTCAACGTCATTGTTAAGGTTGTCGCCGATATGGCCATCCGAAGAAACGTGATATGAGCCCGACTCCGATGTTTTGCTTTTTTTGGAGCTCGAACCACCACCAAATTCCAACTTAAAGACTTGTTCCCATTTTTGGCTATGACGAACAACATTCCAAGCGTGTGGAAATTTAAACGGCTTGACATTGTCGTCTAGGTACATGTAGTTGGCTTTCTCCAAAATACTCGACTCGCTTTCTCCACTCCTCCATTGATTCACCAAATTAATGTAAATGGCGTTGAAAGCCATAACACATTTGTTCATGTTGTTCCATTTCGTGTTGCATTGATCTTTGTTGCGGTAAGAGTTCCCTTTCTTCATGCCTTTGCGAAAACGTCTCGTCACTCGAAACCAAAACCGATCACGTTGTTGATTTTTTTCCGTTTTTGGATCCTCGGACACATCGACCCATGCACGGGCTAACTCCGTCTCTTCTTGAACCGTCCACTTTGTACTTGCGGCCCGTCCTCTTCTTTGCGTAGGTTGGGGCTCCTCCGCTTCGGATGACGAATCCGAATTTTCCACCGCATTCTCGTTTTGGGGATCCTCGGGCTCGGGATCGGTTTGGATTGGTGCTTGCTCGGGTGGGCTTCGGGTTTGTTGGAAATTGAAGTTGGCCAATGACGATTGTGGAAACGAATTGAAGCTTTGTTGAAAACGTTGTTGTGGTATTATCCCGTATTGCGGATAAAATGGTGAACCGCTCTACATCGGGTTTGGCAAATACATCGGACCCTCGAATTGTGGACGATACGGTGGCGGAGACGATGGATCGTACCCAAAAATGTTTGGGTTGTTTTGCGGATTGTTGGAAGACATTTTTTAAAATTCTTTTGAGCTCAAGAGACTAAGTTGTGTGTAAAAAATCTGATCCAATGTGTGTATATATATAGAATAAAGAGGGTGTTGAGTTAAAAAAAAAAAGTAAATTTTTTTTTTTTAAATTTTGGACCGTTTTCAACGGTCAAAGGTACCAAACTCGAGATATTCCAAAGAGAGAGAAACGGCAAAGGCATGCCGCTCCACCCTTGCCGCTCATCCATGCCGCACTTGGGGGGCGGTGTTGCCGCCGGCAAAGCCTCTCCACGTCGGATGCCTCTGGCAAAAATCCATCCACTCCGTGCAGCCTTATCTGATGTTTTTTATGGATTTGGATGGATTTAACTTTAAAAACCATTCCCATCCCTTGATTGGTTAAACTACCATATAACTTAACTACGTCTGCACACATCTATAAATCTATAAATAGGGCATATCGTATCTTTCTTCACATCATATCTTTCTTCAACTACAATGGAATCCTTCTTGTTGTTCTCGGATTGTTGGACTTACGATTCTCTCAAGGATTTCCGTCAAATCTCTCCCGTAGTTCAGGCTCGTCTAAAACAGGTGATCTGGCTTAGTATAAATATGTGGTTTCGGATAAAATATGATTAAATCAAATCGTGTTCAGGCTTTTGGTGTTGGAGCTTAGTTTTGTGAGACACGGAGAATTCCGTTGTCATTTGATCCATGAAATATTTATACAATTCTTTTGGTTTAATAATTTCGTTAGGAAATCTTGAAAGAGAATATATATCTTATAGTGATTCAGATTGTGTTCAGTCTTTCTGGATTTGACTACTCGTTCTGCAAAGTGTGGAAGTGTTTCTGCGTTTTGTAATCGAAGATGTCTGGTATAAAAGCTTGTTTCGTGAATAAACAAAAGATCAAATCACATGTCTCCGGTCTATGGCATTACGGATCACTTAAGAACTCGCTTAGTTGTTTATATGTATTATCTTTTAATTGTCAAGTACGTGTTTGTATGTAGTTGGTATATATTGAGGTGTTATCATCAAAACTAATCAGGATAAAAACAATAAAATAAAATCTTGCTTACGGGGATTTTATACAACTATATATACAAGGCATCCGTGATTCAATATAATTCCTATAATGTGATTTCAGGTTTATGTCTCAGTATGTTGCGTCCACATGGCAGCTGCAGTCGGGGCTTACCTTCACATCGTATGGAATATTGGAGGGCTTCTCACCACATTTGCAACGTTGGGATGCATGGCTTGGTTGCTCGCCATTCCTCCATATGAAGAGGTAGGTCTAGTTATCTTATTAATCTCGATTCCTTATTCTGAATCATAACATTCCCAGCCAAAAAGGGCCTCACTGTTAATGGCAATGGCATTCTCGTTAGGAGCCTCCCATGGTCCTATATTCAAATTAGCCATAAATTTAGACCCAAGGTTCGTTTTTTTTCTTCCTTTTATGATATTCCTCAACTTACGCTTTTACACTTTCGTGTTTCTTGATATATATTGTTTTATTGGTTTTGCAGCATTTTGATGATGAGCGCATTCATGGGAGCTGCCATAGCATTTGCTTGTTTCGCAGGAGCTGCCACTCTAGCAAGGCGGAGAGAGTTTCTTTACCTTGGAGGTCTTCTTTCCTCTGTTGTTTTAATCTTCTCGTGGTTAGATTTTGCTTCAAAAATCTTTGGTGACGTTTCTCTTTTCCAATCTGAGGTAAATACGTGACTCCTTATTCATTCTTTTTGCAGTATCCATATTTTTCAACAAATTTGTGTTAATTGTATCTGATTCAATTTTGCAGATTTATTTTTGGTTACTGGTATACATGGTGGTTCAAACTCAGGTGTTGATCACGGAGATTTGGAGTATGTGACTTTTTTCTGAGTTCAATGCTGTTTTTGTTCCCTCACATTATACTCATCTTACCAGAGGATCTAATGTACTGTTGTTTTATGCGATGCAGTTGAAGAATTCGGCTGGAAGGGAACAGAAGAAGAAGAAGAGGAGGGGGATTTTGGAGAAGAACTGCATTCAACTACAAATAAAAACGCGATGTAATTTATCCTTTCGAACATGGTGTTTTGTTTTTTAAACATTATGTTAAAGAATGGAGGCCTTTTTTAGTCAACAAATGTAGGAAGAAGAATGAGGTTTCTCTTAGTCAACAAAGGGAGGAAGAAGAAGGACACAAGCATGCCTGCTTCTTTTTTGAATTCATACGTCTCAATTCACACTACATTTTTGTGTATAAATAGGAGGTGTTTTTGTTGAGAGAAATGCACAACTCACTCACCACACAAACACAAACACAAAGAAACAAAAACACATAGATATATATATATCACGATTTTGTGAGATAGCCTTTTGTGCAGAGTCCAGTTTGGCAGCCAAGAGTACGAGTGATATTTTCTTGTGAGTGGTCAGACTACAAGTGCAGTTTAGCCTTGTATGATTGTAATTTCTTGGTGTTAATAAAACCGTCTCTCTCTCGTTCGCCCGTGGACGTAGGTCGTGATCCCGTGACCGAACCACGTTAAATATTGTGTTCCGATTTTCAGTTTTTTTAGTTTGCCGTTATTCTCCATTTTATTTCCGCGTGTTTTACCGGAATCGTTTATCGTTTTTCGGAAGTGCCTAACTTGTTTTGTTATATCCTAACAAACTGGTATCAGAGCTCCGGGTTTAAAGGAAGTCGTATCTCGCGTATGCTCTGTGGTTGCAGCTTAGTCTGATCTTCCACATCAGAAACGAGGTTTCGATTGGCCTTATAAAATATTATTTTTCGAGCTATGGCTGAAGATGGGAAAGTTAGGATCGAAAAATTCGAAGGTCACGATTTCGGATTTTGGAGAATGCAAATCGAAGATTATCTCTACCAGAAAAAATTACATCTACCACTGTTCGGAACAAAACCTGAAGCGATGGCGCAGGAAGAATGGGACTTATTAGATCGGCAGGCACTTGGAGTTATAAGGTTATCATTGGCAAAAAATGTAGCATACAATATTGTCAGTGTGAAGACAACCTACAATCTCATAAATGCGCTGTCTAATATGTACGAAAAACCTTCAGCGGCAAATAAGGTTTTCTTGATTCGGCAGTTGGTGAATCTGAAGATGAAAGAAGGCGGCTCGGTGACAGACCATGTGAATGAATTCAACTCAATAATATCAAGATTGATATCGGTTGATATTGGATTCGAAGACGAAGTACAGGCGTTGCTGTTATTATCTTCGTTGCCTGAGAGTTGGTCCGGTACAGTAACAGCAGTTAGCAGTTCAGCCGGAGGTGCTAAGTTGTCATTCGAAGGTATTCGCGACTTAATCCTTGGAGAGGATGTGCGAAGACGGAGTGCCGGAGAATCTTCCAGTAGTCTCCTAAGTACAGAAGACAGAGGAAGAAGGCCCAACAAAGGAGGCGGTGGTAGAGGAAGATCAAAGTCGAGAAAGAGAGGTGGTCAGAAAAACAGGACTGATGTTACCTGTTGGAACTGCAAAGAGAATGGTCATTTCAGAAATCAGTGCCCAAAGCCTTCGACAGACAAAGGCAAGAAGGAAGTCAATATGGCAGTAGATTCTGAAGATGATGCCCTCATTTGCTGTGTTGAAAACTCAACAGAATCCTGGATCATGGATTCTGGCGCGTCGTTCCATGCTAGTCATTCCAGAGAAGTAATGCAGAATTTCCGGCAGTACAAAGGAAAGGTCAGACTAGCAGACAACAAGAGCCTGGATATTACAGGTGTTGGGGATGTGGTCCTCAAGACAACTTTAGGAACAGATTGGACTTTGAAGAATGTCAAGTTCATTCCTGACTTGAAGAGGATGTTAATATCCGTGGGGCAGCTTGATGATGAAGGTCACCATGTTACATTTGGTGATCATCAGTGGAAGGTGACAAAGGGGAATTTAGTTGTTGCTAGAGGACAGAAGCGGGGTACACTTTATATGGTGGAAGTTTCTGATGCCGAAGCACACGCTGTTGAAGAAGTTGGGGCATCCACTCTATGGCACCAAAGACTTGGGCATATGAGTGAGAAGGGAATGAAGATGCTAGCCTCCAAAGGAAGAATACCAGAGCTAAAGACCGTGAAAGTCGATTTCTGTGAGCCATGTGTTCTTGGCAAACAGAAGAAAGTCACTTTCAAGAAGGTGGGTCATCAGCCCAAGTCTGTGAAGCTGGAGCTAGTTCATTCAGATGTCTACGGTCCCACTTCAGTTTCTTCAGTGGGAGGATCCCGATACTATGTCACGTTCATAGACGATTGCACAAGGAAGGTTTGGGTTTATTTCTTAAAGCATAAGTCTGAAGTTTTCAGCACTTTCAAGAAATGGAAAGCTACTGTGGAAAATGAAACAGACTTAAAGATCAAGTGTTTCAGATCAGACAATGGGGGCGAATACAGTAGTAAAGAATTTGTTGATTACTGTGCTGACCAGGGAATCAGAATGCAGAAGACGGTTCCAGAGACACCTCAGCAAAATGGAGTAGCTGAGAGGATGAACCGTACATTGAACGAAAGGGCTAAGAGCATGAGACTGCATGCAGGTTTACCCAAGATGTTCTGGGCAGATGCGGTCAACACAGCTGCGTATTTAATCAACAGAGGACCCTCAGTCCCCATAGGGTTCAAGATTCCAGAAGAGGAATGGCAAGGTCGTGATATTTCTCTCAAACACTTGAAGGTTTTCGGTTGTGTCTCTTATGTCAAAGTTAAAGACTCGGAGAAAGACAAGCTAGAGGCAAAAGCAAGGAAATGCACTTTTATAGGCTATGGGTTGGATGACATGGGGTACCGCTTCTGGGATAACCAAAATAAAAAGGTTATCAGAAGCCGGGATGTGGTGTTCAACGAGAACGTCCTATATAAAGATGAACTTGCAGAGAGCTCAGGCAGAAACAAGCAACCAGAGAAAACAGAAAGTCAAGTCGAGTTTGAAGAAATCTCTGAAGATGACGTTGTGAAACCTATCAGTACTCTAGAGATAGGTGAAAGTTCAGGAAGCAGTGGGAGCTCTGATGTATATGGATATAGTGGGAGCACAGATGACAGTAGTTCTGAAGACGGGGTTGCAGATGATGCAGAGACCTCAACTCCTACTATTCGTAGATCCACTAGAGTACGAAGACCTCCAGTCAGGTATTCTCCTTCAGCAAATTACTTATTGCTGACAGAGAATGGTGAACCTGAGTCTTATCCAGAGGCCTTAAGGATGAAAGATTCCATACAGTGGAAGAAGGCTATGGAAGACGAATTGAGCTCACTTGACAAGAACCATACTTGGTCCTTAGTCAAGCTCCCAGCAGGGAAGAAAGCACTGCAGAACAAGTGGGTGTTTCGGGTAAAGGATGAGATTGATGGCAGTAAAAGATACAAGGCACGATTAGTGGTCAAGGGGTTCCAACAGAAAAGAGGGGTCGATTATAATGAGATCTTCTCTCCAGTTGTGAAGATGACTACAATCAGAATGGTCTTGGGTATTGTAGCCTCTGAAGATCTCCATCTAGAACAGCTAGATGTGAAAACAGCTTTTCTCCATGGCGACCTGGAAGAAGACATCTACATGGTACAACCAGAAGGTTTTCTTATAGTCGGTAAGGAAAATCTGGTGTGTAAACTGAAGAAAAGTCTGTATGGATTGAAGCAGGCTCCAAGACAGTGGTACTTGAAGTTTGATAGCTTCATGCAAAGGAGTGGGTATCGCAGATGTGAGATGGATCACTGCTGTTACTTGAAGAAATTCAGCTCCTCTTACATCATCCTGTTATTGTATGTTGATGACATGTTGATAGCTGGATCCGACATGCAGGAGATCAACAAGCTTAAGAAGCAGTTGTCCAGAGAGTTCGAGATGAAGGACCTAGGGGCTGCTAAGCAGATATTGGGCATGAGCATAGCCAGGAATAGAGTTACCGGTACATTAAAACTTTCGCAAACAAAGTACATCAAGAAAGTTTTAGAAAAGTTCAGCATGGCAGATGCCAAGGCCAGAAGTACACCTTTGGGAAGTCAGTTAAAACTCTCAAAGAAGCAATCCCCAAAGACGGAAGAAGACAGAGAACAGATGGCTAAAGTTCCTTATGCATCTGCAGTTGGTAGTTTGATGTATGCAATGGTATGCACAAGACCAGATATTGCTCATGCAGTGGGAGTTGTTAGCAGGTTCATGTCAAATCCAGGAAAAGAGCATTGGGAAGGAGTAAAGTGGCTGTTACGCTACTTGAAAGGAATAGCTGAGATTGCCCTATGTTTTAGGAGAAAGGGGGTAGTCTTAGAAGGGTTTGCCGATGCAGATTTGGGTGGATGTGTGGATTCGGGTAAGAGCACAACAGGCTATGTGTTCACAATCGGAGGTACGGCAATCAGTTGGATGTCCAGGTTACAGAAGAGTGTTGCTCTTTCAACCACAGAAGCAGAGTACATGGCTATTGCAGAAGCAGCCAAGGAGCTTATATGGTTGAAGAACTTTCTATCAGAACTTGGAATGCAACAGGAGGATTGTATACTGCATTGTGACAACCAGAGTGCAGTTCACCTGGCAAAGAATCCGGTGTTTCATAGTAGAACGAAACATATTCAGATGAGGTACCATTTCATTCGAGAGTTAATCAATGATGGAACTCTAAATCTGAAGAAAATCCTTGGAACGAAGAATCCAGCAGATATGTTCACCAAGGTGGTTACCACAGACAAGTTGAAGTTCTGTATGACTTCAACTGGCCTTCCAGAAGTTTGAAAAGGAGGGATGGCAGGAGCGAGAGAGATTGGAAGATTGTTGCTGAATTGGACGACAGAGAAAGTTGTTCAAGCCTCCAAGTGGGAGATTGTTAAAGAATGGAGGCCTTTTTTAGTCAACAAATGTAGGAAGAAGAATGAGGTTTCTCTTAGTCAACAAAGGGAGGAAGAAGAAGGACACAAGCATGCCTGCTTCTTTTTTGAATTCATACGTCTCAATTCACACTACATTTTTGTGTATAAATAGGAGGTGTTTTTGTTGAGAGAAATGCACAACTCACTCACCACACAAACACAAACACAAAGAAACAAAAACACATAGATAGATATATCACGATTTTGTGAGATAGCCTTTTGTGCAGAGTCCAGTTTGGCAGCCAAAAGTACGAGTGATATTTTCTTGTGAGTGGTCAGACTACAAGTGCAGTTTAGCCTTGTATGATTGTAATTTCTTGGTGTTAATAAAACCCTCTCTCTCTCGTTCGCCCGTGGACGTAGGTCGTGATCCCATGACCGAACCACGTTAAATATTGTGTTCCGATTTTCAGTTTTTTTTAGTTTGCCGTTATTCTCCATTTTATTTCCGCGTGTTTTACCGGAATCGTTTATCGTTTTTCGGAAGTGCCTAACTTGTTTTGTTATATCCTAACACATTAGTCATGCATATGATCTATCTGAGTTAAGTATTTAATAGGATATCGGGTTTTACGTTGAGCTTTTGTCATAAAGTTTTTATCCTCTTTATCATCGGGTGTGAAAAGGGCAGATTATGTGGGATAAAACGCAAAATTAGAGGGTCATTGGGTATTTTTCACAAAATAATGAAATAACCACCCATTTCTGGAAAAGGGTTTCTGTGAAACCATTTTTTGAGTTAATTTTTGGTTTTGCAAATGGTTTGCCAAATGTTTGTCGGCTGTGATGTTGGGAAATCCGCTTATTAAATTTTCTTTTAGAAAACAAATTTATTTTATTATCAATAACATGTGGACTTCCTAAGGCTGAGGGGTGTGGGAGACGCCAGAACGCAAGAAGGGGGGGGGGGGAGATAGTCAATGAGAAGGAGACATTTGGAAGATGAGGCGTTCCGGGAATGTTTTCTGGGAGACGTGTGAGGACGATGGTGTGTGCCACCTCAGCCAGGACGCGGGTGTGCATCCGGCACACCCCATAGACTAAACGTAGAGACATTTAAAATTATATCAATATGATCAATATATATATATATATATATATATATATATATATATATATATATATATATATATATATATATATATATATATATATATATATATATATATATATATATATATATATATATATATATATATATATAAGTGAAGATTCGAGCGTGAACTTCTATGCGGCTGTACATGGCTCTAGATAAGGTTCCTAATTTATTTAAAATTATATCAATATGGCTCAATATACAAATTTATATGTAATTTATTTAAAGATATATATTTATTTAACACAAAATTATTTTATATATTTTTTCTTTATTTATCAAATTATTTTATTTAGTTTTTTTATATTAATAAAAATAATATATTTGAATGACTTATTTCATTTATTTGAGTCAACCAACATTACAATGGAATGTAATAATTCATTCAATTACCTTGTTCATTTTATTACGTCGCTCATTCAATTCTTTCATGATTCCATTATGTCGTACCAAACAGACCCTAACAATATTTCAACAATGTTTCCAAAAGCGGAGCAGCTCTACCAAATTTATAACTTCCTAAATAGAACAAGGATAGTATAACACAAAAGTAATGAAAGTACGTTACTATTTCTTGCATTTAGCCATGGAAAAAATTAAATGCATCTTGCTTTAAAAATCGTCCCAATTACAGCATCGCAGTTTGGTACGTTATAATAGGGTATTTTGTCTACTCAAAATGGGGGGTTTTTCGTTTCTTTTTGTTTTGTGGATGTTTTTTGTTTAGCAATTTTTTATTTGTATTTTGACATTGGTAATATTCAGTAATAGATATATCTAAAAATGCGAAACTTAAGAACAAAATAAAAGGCACTAAGTATTTGTTTTGACCTTTTCCGTCCAACGTAGGTGTGTGTGTATAAATTTATTAAAAAATTGATGGTTTCTTTGGATTTTAGTCACTTGATGGCTTATCTTGTTGAAAGTATGTTATCATTAACTGAATATTACTAACAAATATTATTTATTTTAATCATATAATCTGTAGTCTATGCAAACTTACAAAATGTTACTCCTCATTTTTGACAGATAATGACTTGAAAACGTATGAACAATAAACATATACTCATGACAACAACGTTTTTTTACTTAAAAGTTTGATTCTTTTTTCTTATTATAGCATTATACTTTCATGTTTTAGGTTAAGTTGAAAGTATAATGCTATTTCATGCATATACCAATATCCGAATTTACAAACAACGCACTTGCATTTTTTGGGGATTTAGAAATCAACATAAACATCAAAATGTTGATTGTTAACCGCTCAGTTCTTTAACCTTAATATGTGTTCATACTTTCAAATTCGGAAGATATTACATTTTTGTCATTCTGGGTAGATTTGTATACATATAGGGTGAAAAGGTAATGATGGTAAATGTCACGACTCAAGTCCATTCTTTCCATTCATTTTCTAAAAATGGTTGAATGCAAAAAATAGCAACTTCCATTCACTGAAAGATTTATTATATCATCCTACTTTCATTTCTTCTACATCAGAGTAATTTGAAAAATCTAATGAGTTATAGAAAGGTCCTCCAAATACAAAGTAATTTTAACTGTGATGTCAAGGTATATTTCTTCAAAGTTTAATGTCTTAATTTGGCAAGGATTGGAGGGAAGATGGCATTGGTGAAAATAGAGGCTTCAATCTACATAACTTCACTGGTGTTGGATAAGTAGCTCTGACAGATTTACATTGGAAATTAATTACCGTTTGCTGCATCTTTAATGAATTTTCACTTAAGCCAAATTAAGTGTTCTTAGGATTTATCTATTTGGGTATGCAACACTTTTAATTGTTATGGTAATTTAGCAAAACGAGTTGGTTAACTATAACATTTTCTCTCGAAAAGTACTTTTGGAAAACTCTATGCTATTACAAAGAATATTGTTGCGTTTCTGTACGGTTGATGTCATTTTGTACCAACTACTGTTCAACTTTTACCTGGTAGGACTTACTCATTTTTTTCTTTTTGATAGTTTCGGCCCGTAAACTTGTAAATGCTTTGTTAAAATGGATAATCGGTTTTTTCTACCGGTTTCGTGGTAACCTATATGTGGTGTGTGATTAAGAAGGGTACACTAGACAAAGGCGTCCACCTCATTAGAGGTGGCAAACAGGTCGGGTCGTATCGGGTTCGTGTCGGGTCAAGACATTAAACAGGTTGAAGGTGGTTAACCCGGACTCGACACGTTTACGTAAACGGGTTGAAAGCAACAACTCGAACACGACCTGATTAACTCGTGTCAACCCGATACAACCCATGAACCCGTTTAAAATAAGGTTTTAAAACTCAGCAAAATCGGCCAAATACTCAGGAAGTTACCCGACTCGGCCTCTACCAAGACGAGTTCTATCTACTCGGCCAAAAAAATCAAAAATCACTTGAACTCAGTGAAACTCAGTCCAAATAGGACCAATTGTTCACGTTAAGAACCAAACAATTCAACCCAGTCTAACTCAGACCATGTGGCCTAAATCAAACCAGACGGTTTCTTTACATGGTGGAATGATGGGTGCCTTTTATAATCTACATATGCAAAGCCTGTTGTTCTCAACCGGCGATGTGGGACAAGAACATTTACACTATAACTTCATAAATCCCACCCACATTTAGATTTCTCCCCATACTTTGCTCAGTAAGTAATTGCTTCCCATTTTTTGTTAGGCATTTCTAGAATATTGTTTTCAATACACCGATTTTTTTAATTCTACACATCTATATCACAAAATTGTTAGATGTCCTTAAAATAAATTATAATAATTTAAGTTTCCAATACACTTAACTTCCTTAAAATAAATTATAATAATTTAAGTTTCCAATACACTTAACTTCTTACTACTCAATAAAATCATATTTGTCTACAACGATATAGACGAATAATCCAATACTTAAATTAAACGTTAAGTTCTTTAATTATTATAAAATCCAATATATATATATATATATATATATATATATATATATATATATAAACGGGTTATTCGGGTCATTTTCGAGTTGAAAGTATTGACCCCAACCCAACCCATTTAAATTTCGTGTCGTGTCGTGTCGACCCGTTTACTTAAACGGGTCGAAACCTCTTACCCAAACCCGCTAATTTCGTGTCGGGTTCGTGTCGAGTTATCGTGTCGTGTCTGATTTTGCCAGGTCTACACCTCATAGTCTACATAAAGTTATTCATAATTACTACATTTAACTCGATTTTGGAACTAGGATATTCAATATATTCCTCCCAAACCTCAACCACTACGAAATATGTAAATGCACCGGTACACAAAAACAAAAAATAAATATAGCTACACAAAAATACTGTGACCATATGTGTTTAGTCACACGATTTTTTTTCATCCGAAGTGTGACCAAATGTCGCGTCATTTTAGATACTATACGGCTATATCAGTTTTGTGTGGCTGTATCAACCGAAAAATCATGGCCGTATCTTTAGAATATTAAATATACTAAAACATAGCTCAATAACACCTAAAATGGCTAACATTGCTAGGTGTTATCAGTACTATACCCTCAAAAATGCTCACATCCCAAGATTAATATGATATTGATTTTCATTTGTATATAAGGGTTGTCGAAACACTTTTACCTTTTTAAACGAATCTACAATCATCAGGGACCTCAATGCCATCTTATCTGTAAGGACCCAAAAATATGTCCAAATGGAAAGTAAGAAGTACAGGAATAATTAATATGTAATTATTCATATTTTGAGCAAAAAGGTATTTTGGTAATTTTCCAATTACTAATATAAAATGAAAAGATCTATATTTTCATTAAGGATGAAGTAAATGAGCTACGTTATAGTTATAAGTGTGAAGTATTAAGAATGAAAGGATAAAAGTGAGTGAAAAGCGTAAAATGACCAAAAAGGGCATTTTCGTCATTTTGAAATATTTAACCTCATAATGAGATTTTTATGTGTTAATATATCCTTAATATGTATATTAAGTTTATAAGTGGGGCAAAACTATAAAACTTAAAAGTTTCAAGAAATAAAGAGAGTTTTATGCCTAAAGTGAAAAGTAGGAAAGTTGAGGGACCAAATGTTCATTTCATGAAATATGTGAGGTATAAAAGGATGATCTCTCCCCTTTCAGCCATAACTCAAGTAAAATCCAGAGAAAAAGGAGAAGGAGATGGCGGTTCTTGAGGAATTCATGAAGGATTGAGTGCTAGCAACGTTAGATGATCGAATTCCTTGAATTCTTACTTCACATAAGGTATGATTTCACTATTTCTAGTTAGAAAACCCGTTTAGGGTTTATGGAAGAATTTCATATGTTGGAGGAGGAGTAATTCCAATGATTCCAAGTAGTTAGATTATGTTTCTAGTCACCTTATGATCATTATCCAACATATGGATAGTTTGGAATCATGATTTGATGATTTTGATTCTTACGAAACCTAGAAATTGGGGGTTTATGATCATAGTGTTAAATTGGATGTAATTAAGTAGTTGTAATGGTGTTTATGGATGAAAGAAACCCTTATAAGTGGTTTCCTAATGATTCCAAGCAATCAAGAATAAGTTGGAACTAAATGATAATTTGAAAGGTGGAATGAAATTGATGATTCCATGAATGAAACCCATAGAAATGGACAATTGGAGTCATGAATTGGTAATGAATGAAGTATGTATATATGTATATATAGAACTTAGAAAGAAATGGACTATTGTAATTGAATTGATATGCACATGAGCTTCCGTAGAGCTCTTCTTACATCCAATGATCTTAACCATTAAGTCATAAACTAAATAAGACTTAATGTGAATAAAAGTATGTTCTTGACATGTTAGAAGGTCAATAGAACCTACTGGTAAAGTTTGGTTATGTTTGGGAACAAAAGGAACCAAGACATGAACTAAAACTGCAAAGAAAGAACAAAATTCGGGGGCTGGAAAAATGGGTCTGTAGCCTGACACGACCCGTGTTAGGTTACACGGCCCATGTAGGGAACCTGGGTTTGCAATCAGAAGGTCTGAAGGTCCCACACGACCCGTGTGAGTCCCACATGACCCGTATGACCTGAATTCTTGAAATTCACTCCCGTTATTACCCTATTTGTGTAGTTTGATCCTCGAACTTCTAGTATAAGCATAATATAGTGTGAGAACATAAAAATAAGTATAGTAGGACATGGGTTAAGTGGTCTTTATATGTATTGTTAAGACCTATCATGTTTTAATAAAAATGTTAATGAACTCCTTATGTAATTAAGGAGTAAAGTTCATGGAATGGAAGGAGCAAGGAAATGGAGTAATCCTAGTTAGACTTCTCTAACTAGCCAAGGTGAGTACATGCAATTTTTACCCATTTCAAGATGCATGATTAGTATTATGAAAACATATATGTATGTGTTCAATATGAAAAGATGAACATGTGTTAATTCCTATGCAGTTATCGCGGTCAAAACCGTAATCGCGGTAACCTACCGATATTTAATGTTGCGGTTCTCGCGGTGGTATAGCGGTGGTATAACGGTTTTATAGTAATATATAGAATTTATATATTAGACTATTACTAGTAGAATTAATATCATAAAAGTCATTCAAAAAACATCACATAATGCTTAATTTAAGAAATAAGTCACATAATATAACATTCTAATATAGAAAATATCAAAATATCAAAAAAAAAAAAAAAAAAATTCCTCCACCCGGATAATAGCGGTAAATCGCGGTCATTATCGCGGTAAATCGCGGTGGTATACCGGCGCTATACCGGTACCGCTATTTTCCACCGCTAAACTGAACCGCGATTATGCTGACCACCGCGAATCGCTATACCGGTGCTATACCGGCACGATTAACTACATAGGTTAATACTTATGTTATGTTGATAAGTATTACATAGGATTAAAGAAGTGGTGTTCTATTGAGGACATCATACTATGAATGTTATATGAACGATAAGAAAGATATAAGTAAGGTTAAAGAAATAATATGAAATGTAATAAGCTGAATGGGGACGTAACTCTCCATAAGTAATGAGTAATGATGTAAAGTATGTACGTTGGCATATAGCCTTACAAGATAATATGAATGATCTATAGGTTGAAATAAAGGTATTGGGGACATAACTCCTCGTTATGAAATAATATATGATGAAATGATGTAATGGAGGACACAATTCCTCATAATAGTTGTATAATGGAATGAAGTAGTAGTGCTGTTTAAAATCTATTAATGTATAGTTGAGTTATTTGAGTAGTCTCTATATACAAGACATAATTGAGTTAGTAAGGACAGTACATCTACTATTATGGAATAGATGTCTTAGAATTATGGCACTGAGATGACCTGATTATGTTCATTCATTCTTGGTGCATAAAGTATGAGAAATTATTGAATTGTGATGTATAATCTTTGAAATTGATAAAGTATGAGCCAGTTATGTGAATAGTTTATATGTGTTATTTGTATTGTTATGAGTTAAAGGGAAATTGAAAGGGATAACTAAAAAGAAAGTAAAAGTAATGTAGACCGAATCAGGATCTTACCCGCAAGAAGGGGGATCAATAACAATCTTACCCGTTTGAAGGGGGATTAACTAGGACCTTACCTGTCTAATTGGGGGGGGTCACAAGGCACTATTGGGATGTTATTTCCCTTTGCGAGACAGTTGTCTTTAGCACGCCCTTATGGTTGGATTTGTTCTATGCCATGAAGGGAGATGAAACTAGCACGCCCTTATGGTTAGTTGTTCTATACCATGAAGGAAGATGAAATTAGCACACCCTTATGGATAGATATGCTCTATTCCATGAAGGGAGAGGAAACTGAGCACACCCTCACGGATGGATTAATTCCATTCTAAGGAGGGAAAAATACATAGTTTCTTGTAAATTAAACATGAATAGAAAGAAAATATGATTCAGAATTGGTTTAAGTTATTTAAATATATGTGATGATATTCAGTTATACGAGTTGTGTTGTAAGTGTGGAGGTATATGTAATGGCATAAGAATCCTTAAAATGATAAATATATTGATATTAAGTATATGCATATATATTAAAGATATATGCATGTTTGAAGAAGTCATCTATATGATTTAATAGATAATGTATGATTTACCGATATATATATATATATATATATATATATATATATATATATATATATATATATATATATATATATATATATATATATATATATATATATATATATATATGTATATATATGTATATATATATGTATATATATATATATATGTATATATATATATATATATATATATATATATATATATATATATATATATGTGTGTGTGTGTGTGTTATATATACGTGGAAGATATGAGGCGTTAGTAATTAAAGAGTCGTTATAAAGACATAAAGGGTAGGGGTTGTTTGTATAACATATGTGGTAATGGTTGTGTATTCAACCAGTAAGTAAGGAGTTAATAATGTATGAGTTTTGTAACAACTAGAGTATGATTTATAATACGTATATTTTAAGTAAAATAGATTATTTGTAAAAGTAATGTTGTGGAGTTATATTCCACAAAGCAGTGAGTAAAGGAGGGAGAAATTGAGAATAGGAAAAGGTAAATGTATTAATGAGATTTCAAAAGTAAACAATATTAAACTGAGCATTTGTATAAATATACCGTGAGTCCAAATTTATGTAACTCACAAGACTTTATAGTCTTACATATATGTGTTTTATGTTGTGTATTTCAGGTATATATAGATTAAAGAAACCGAAGTAGAGCGAAGTGATTATGGATTGTAATATAATTGTATTTAATCAATATACTACGTGTAAGTTCCGCTTCATTGCTATGATTGTATTGGTATTCAGTTTGTGATTACCCGTATTTTGTTACTTGTAAAAAAAATCACGGGTGTCACATTTGGTATCAGAGCCATAGTTTAAGTGAACTAGGGTTGGATTATTCCACTCCTAGACTTAAACTGTGAAAGAATAGAAAAGAATAAAATTTGGATTGCTATGCTTTATAAGTATAGAATCATAAATGTTAATCATAATAATAAAGTTTTCATGGTTATAAAATTGATCATGATAAGTGTTTTAAAGGCCTTATGATAAGGTTAAGAAAAAGTATGAAGTGCTAAGTTAAGCACTAGTATGAAGTAAGAAGTACAAGAAAGAAACTAACACACTATGTGTTAATATAGTAAGAAGTAAATGTACTATGTGTACAATATAATATAAGACATGTATTTATAAATTAATACATGTAAATTAATGAATAATAAGATAATAATTTAATAAGAATGTATGGTAAATAGTAATCAACTATATGAAGTGATAACTTCCTGGTAAAAGTAATAAGAGTAGAAATGAGGAAGTTTGACAGAATTTGTAAGTCAACTTCAACAGAAAAACTGTACAAATCTACAAGGCCAAAAATTTTGTGCTATACATGAAAAGAAACCTACGGATGTCTAGTTTCTAAATCAAAAAGCGATGAGTTGTTTCGATTCCTCTAGTGTGAGATGTGCTATTTTTCGTGTAGGGTATCCTGTTTCGACAGATTCCGTCCCAATAGGGATTATGAATATATAACAGTGATATAGAGTATAAATGAAAGAAAGAAATTCAATTTTTTTACATATAAGAATATATTAGAAGTTATTAGAAATGATAAAGAATGGATCAGAAGAGTAAATGACTTACAGAAAGAAGAATAAAAAAATTATGGCATTTAATAAAAGTTTATGCGAACTAAAGTCTAATGGAAAGAAAAGAGTAGTTAAATTATGGATTGAATTTTGGAAAGTCAATATTTTTATAATAACTAAATATGAGAACTTGTAAACTTCTCAAGGAAGAGCATAAAAGTAAATATTACGTATAAAATTTACCTGGAAGAAGATGCTAGTTTTATGAGAATAAAGTTTAAATGACAAGAAAAACAGGAATAATAAGAGTACGAATTGACTTTTGAAAGAGTCAATATTTTCTATAGAAAGAAAAAGTAAGAAGTAGTAGAAATTCTACAAGAAAGGAATGCAGAAGTTTCGCAAACTAAGAGATAACCTTGCCAGTTTTATATAAAATACTGAAAGTATAAGAGAGATATAGTTGTAAACTTAATAAGACGGTGAAATAGTTAGAGTAAGTGAATGAAATGCAACGTAATAGTTGTTAAAAGAAAGAAATATGAAAAGAAATGTAATATGAATAAGGGTATTTTTGGAAGAAAATACCAAATTTTAATAAAATATCCGATAAGGGACGAAAATTTCAAGAAAATGTTAAGTATGCTGTATGAATCTTGTAATTAGACAAGCTATGTTTATTTATATTACTGAAAGTTTAATAAATAAATGTATGAAAAGTTTAACATTTTCAAGTTTTAAGGAAGGTATGCGAAAGATAGCAAAGTATGTTGCCATTATTGAAAGATATAAGAAAGAAAAATGTTATTATGTAAAATAGATAAATGAGAATGTTATGAAAAGCTTCATAGGAAGTAAAAATTTATAAAATTTTGAATAAAGTTTATGAAATTTGAGAGTAATAACCCTCTAAATTTAAGAATAAAGTGATTGAAGATTGTAATAAGAAGAGTCATACGTTTGTAGAAGAACAGTTTATGTTGTGTAAATCTATTTTGTGTTTAAGTGATTCTGGGAACAGAATCCTTTTAAGGGATAGATATTGTAAGGACGCAAAAAAATGTCCAAATGAAAAGTAAGAAGTACATGAATAATTAATATGTAATTATTCATATTTTGAGCAAAAAGGTATTTTGGTAATTTTCCAATTACCAATATAAAATGAAAAGATCTATATTTTCATTAAGAATGAAGTAAATGAGCTACGTTATAGTTATAAGTATGAAGTATTAAGAATGAAAGGATAAAAGTGAGTGAAAAGTGTAAAATGACCAAAAAGGGCATTTTCGTCATTTTGAAATATTTAACCTCATAATGAGATTTTTATGTGTTAATATATCCTTAATATGTATATTAAGTTCATAAGTGGGGCAAAACTATAAAACTTAAAAGTTTCAAGAAATAAAGAGAGTTTTATGCCTAAAGTGAAAAGTAGGAAAGTTGAGGGACCAAATGTTCATTTCATGAAATATGTGAGGTATAAAAGGGTGATCTCTCCCCTTTCAGCCATAACTCACATAAAATCCAGAGAAAAAGGAGAAGGAGATGGCGGTTCTTGAGGAATTCATGAAGGATTGAGTGCTAGCAACGTTTGATGATCAAATTCCTTGAATTCTTACTTCATATAAGGTATGATTTCACTATTTCTAGTTAGAAAACCCCTTTAGGGTTCATGGACGAAATTCATATGTTGGAGGAGGAGTAATTCCAATGATTCCAAGTAGTTAGATTATGTTTCTAGTCACCTTATGATCATTATCCAACATATGGATAGTTTGGAATCATGATTCGATGATTTTGATTCTTACGAACCCTAGAAATTGGGGGTTTATGATCATAGTGTTAAATTGGATGTAATTAAGTAGTTGTAATGGTGTTTATGGATGAAAGAAACCCTTATAAGTGGTTTTCTAATGATTCCAAGCAATCAAGAATAAGTTGGAACTAAATGATATTTTGAAGCGTGGAATGGAATTGATGATTCCATGAATGAAACCCATAGAAATGGACAATTGGAGTCATGAATTGGTAATGAATGAAGTATGCACTACAAATAAAATGACATTTAGTGGCACACAAAAAGTGTCACTAAATCCCAGAAAAGTGCCACTAAAAGCCCTCTTGGGAATCAGCGACACAAAAAAAAAATGCCACTATAAACGCTGCCACTAAAAGCTTTTAGTGGCACTTTTTTGTTGTGCCGCTGCAGGATTTTCGAGTTTTAGTGGCACTTTTTTTATATGCCACTACAAATTTTTGGGTTTTAGTGGCACTTCTTTATGCCACTATATGCTTGGTTTTTTGCTGGATTTTTCGAGTTTTAGTGGCACTCTTTTTATATGCCACTACAAATTTTTGAGTTTTAGTGGCACTTTTTTATATGTTTTAGTGGCACTTTTTGTATATGTTTTAGTGGCACTTTTTTATATGCCACTACAAATTTTTGGGTTTTAGTGGCACTTTTTTTATGTGCCGCTACAAATTTTTGGGTTTTAGTGGCACTTTTTTATGTCACTATATGCTAGCTACAGTAAAAGCCATTTCAATAGTTTTAGTGACACTTTTTTATGCCGCTATACATTTGGTAAAATAAATGGCATTTACATGCTTTTAGCGACACATTTTTTTTTACCACAAAAAATCTATATTCAAGATTAGGCTAAATACACAAATATAATAAATGAAAAACACAATATACTTGATTAAAATAAAAGTTTAATTGTCTAACAACAATATCATCAATATTTAAAACACTAATGTCTTCAAAATGTTTCATAAATCTCAATGTTGTACCAATAGTCGTTGGGGAAGAAACACGAAACATAATTCCATATGAACATTGCATTCTCTTGTTGATTCAATTTATGAACAATTTCCTATCATATAACCAAGAGACATCACATAAAAAACATGTAAGATTAGCTAACAACCATGACACATATAAAAACATAACTTGGTAATCTGAGTTGAAAGTAATTACCATTGTTATTATGGCTTGCAGATGTTGATCTTTGATTACGAACCATGGAAATGTTATCAGGAACCTGAAACGAATCCAAAATAATATTTTCACTAACACATGAGGTAATAATATTGTGCCAAAAACAAGTATACATGCTGTAATTTCTCCATCAGGTCCTGAAGTCTTTAAAGTGGGCCCCTCTTTTTCATCCTTATCTTGCTTCATATCCTTCATTGATTTTAAGTTCCCACGAGGACTACTTGCATACACATAACAAAACCAAATTAAATAAATAAAAAAAGAATTTCTCAAGTTTATTTGAAATTAATTCATTCATGAAATTGTACCCTATTTAGCAAGGATTGTTCTGCATCAACAGCTTTCTTGAAGATTTGGTTTTAATCTCTTCTTCTCGTCTCTATCTATCCATTCTGATAAGAAAAAAAACAATAATTTAAAAAGTAAAAATACAAAAAATGATTCATTTGTTCACATCTATAATGTAATAGAATCTTGAACAAAAAAAGGTAAAAAAAAAACAAAAGATTCCATGTATATTTTACATCATCAAAAGCTGAAACTTAGAAGAAAAACAAAAATTAGATTTTAAAGTAATCCATAATAGCAAAGTACATCCGTTTATTTGTTTATTATAGCATCCTACTTTCATTTCTTTCTATTACAGCATTGTAGTTCAAAAAATACTTTTCATTCGGATGACAATGTTGTAGTTAGGTATATTTTTCAAAGTATATAGAAAGAAACAAAGGTAGAATGCTATAATAAACAAATCAACATAAGTATATTGCTATTTATTGAGTATACCTTCCTTGTACCAAACGAATAAAAAGTTGTGGTGGAACAAACACCCTTTCCATGTCAACAAGTGCAGTCACCATAGTCTTTGCATCATTCTTAAACCCCTCCAAAGCCGTTGTAGCAATTGCCACCACCAACCCAAAAATAATAATAAATAACAGTTAAAATAAAAACATATTGCACAAAATAGCAACGCACTTTGCCTTTTTAACCAATACAGGCAACATACTTTGCCATTTTTACAAATAAAGTGCCACATCAGCACTATCACGTTGCAATTATGGATAAAATTTAAAGTACATTGCACATGTTGACAAAGAAGGCAAAGAACGTTGTTATTTTCATTAAAAAATGGTAAATTACATTTTTGGTCCCTGTGGTTTACAGAAAATTACAGTTTTGGTACTAGTTTTGAAAATCTTGCACTAGTAGTCCCTATGGTTTCCAAATCTTTCACTTTTGGTCCTTGTGGTTTCCAAATCTTTCACTTTTAGTCCCTATGGTTTACACAAATGGTAACAGAGGGAGGTGCCAAACGTGAAAGATTTGGAAACCAGAAGGACCAAAAGTGAAATATTTGGAAACCAAAGGGACTACCGGTGCAAGATTTTCAAAACTAGGACCAATACTGTAATTTTCCGTAAACTACAGGGACAAAATTGTAATTTACTCTTAAAATAAAGTATCTGGATATAAGTAGTAAGTACCTCTCTTTTGAATGGAGGATATCTTCCAAGCCCTGGTGTAGCATTGGCTCATGCTGAAACTATGTCAGCATATACAAAATTACCTCATCAACACAGAGACGTGATGGCTCTTTTGCGAGCTCTAATACACCTTTTATTAAAGACCGTAATCCTTTTTCTAGTGATATGAGGTACGGTTGATAACCATCTGCTTCTAGAACAATCTGATACAAATTCCATACGTGTCATTATATGAAGATATATTTATGTGAGCCAAAATGAGAGAAAACTGCATACCCTTTTGACGTTTTTAAGGTCAAAATGTCTGTCAAGTGGAAGCTGTTTGATTCTATTAGGAAAGTTGCCCTCAAAACTTGCAACAACTTTCCAACCACTACCCTGAAAAGATGCAAGAAAGTGCCAAGTAGGTAGGTAAGTTCATTAAACATTTTGTTTCCCATTTGAGTATCGTAAAACAAAATGTAATTTTACAAATTTAACCTCTCTGGTCATTATATGTTGAAGAAATTTGTCCTCAAATTCACGACAAAGTTCCAAAGCTAAAGCCCTTGTACCTTCTGAACTAGTCACCATTGATTCCCCAAGCCTTACTGACTCATCTTGGAAAACTTGTGACTTACCTTGAAGCCTGTATTGTTTTCAAATAAAATAAATACAAACAATTATTTAAAATCTTATCAAGAATCATAAAACACAATACATAAAGATAAAAAAACAACTTTTGCTAGTGTGGCTTTAAATTTATCAACAAAAGGCATAAAAATAGTAAAATACAATGATATAGACAAAACAGGATTCTTTCTTTACTTTGATCGTATAGGAAATTACAAAAATGGTCCCTATGCTTTCTGAGTTTTAACTTTTAATTGTGTTTAGATTAAAATCATAAAAAATTTCAATTTTGGTTCTTATTTCAAGATTTCAAGTCGATTTTGGTCTCCAAGACTTTCTGATTTTGGTCCTTATTTCAGGGTTTCATAGCAATTTTGGTCCCTTTTTCGAAATTCCCGGGACCAAATTTGAAAAAAGTTTCAATTTTTGACAAAAAAGAATCAGAAAGAATTTGTAACTTACTCTTAATCATATTAATTAGTAACCCAAATTGCTAAAACAGCTTAAAATTCAATCATATTCATAGTTTCCATACCCTGATAAAAGACTTGGAAGTCTGATTTTCATTCTGCTACGAATCTGAAGATGAATAGTAAACCAACATTCTCCATCATATTCTTTTGGAATTCTGAGGGATTTTGCAGAGGCAATTTCTGGTGCTTGGGCAGCAGGAATTATGACAAGGAGAATTGCATCATTGTGTTGAGCGTATTCACTCTGCAAAAATGTTAA
This sequence comes from Cichorium intybus, assembly GCA_023525715.1. Taxonomy (NCBI): domain Eukaryota; kingdom Viridiplantae; phylum Streptophyta; class Magnoliopsida; order Asterales; family Asteraceae; genus Cichorium; species Cichorium intybus. The sequence goes on from JAKNSD010000107.1 coordinate 151,955, forward strand.
ATTATTAAGTCTTTCCATAAAAGGAATTATAAAATAAATCTGAATTATGATAAAAAGAACTTGAAAACAACAAATTTTGCAGCCACTCACCAAAGAATCATCAAGATTTCCCTTATCAACTCCGGGCAAATCAATTAATTTCAGAGGAGGAGCTGTAAGTTAGGGAACCAAGAAAAGAAACAAAATGAGGGTACTTTCGTCTTTTAATTAAAAAGAATAGAATTGAATATTTTAATTCCTTCACGTTCCCGTAGGAATGGTGAAACTCATCAAAAATGGAATTCAATTGTATCTAAAATGAGCTAAAAAACATAGAATTTAAGAAATTTTAAAACAAACAAACAAAGTTAATTGCTATAAAGAGAATTTTAAAGTACTGTGATGCCATTTGCCAATTGCTTAATACTTTGAAGCAAGTAAACTCACATGTACTTGTTTTAAGCTTCAAAAATATTTCATCCTGACTCTTGCTTGAAACTTTACTAAGCCTATCTTGTAACGAGTGTCGAAGTGCACCTGAAAGTGGACAAAAAAGAGCATATAAATTCCATGTCATTAGACCAAAAATCACATTTAAAGTATATGGTGTGTGTCAGTGTGTGTGTGTGTGTGTTAAATTGCCTTAAGAATGACATGTCACATAAGGACTCACTTGTAGACACAGGTTGGGATTTACTATCAATTTGCAGTACAATTGATTTGCTGCTTAAGTTACCATCCCTTTTTAGTTCAATGCATATAGGCGCGCGAGTTGCACCACCTTCAAGACAAGTTATGGAGTTGATCAAACCTTAGAAACAAGAACTTCACTCAATTTTGAGTATAATGAATCTCTGTGACTCTTTAATGCTGTCAAATTAGAGCCATATGAATTTACCTTTATAAAAGAGATATTTTACATCCACTTCAGAACGAATGTGTTTAAGCTCAATTGCCAAATCAAACAGCAAAAATATATTTTGGAAATCAGATATACAACATCAGAAATAGTTTAATTATATGAAAATTAAACATGTTGCCACGCTCCAATAGCCTATTAACTTGATCAATGTCACCCTAAACTTTGTTATCCAATATCAATGACACTAACTGCTATTCCACATCAGCTTCTGGCACATTAAGCTCTTGAAACACACATGCATAATAAAATCAGTTGGACACGATCAATGAATCATCAAATAAATTATCTTTTGAAAAGAGCTCTAAATGGAGAGGCTTTATCAAATTCGATTTGGAATTAAGAACACTATTAGGATCATAACTCAACAGATGAGCCTGTTTCTATGCAGATTTCATGTAGGATTTCAAAGACTTTCTGTCTCAATAACCCAAAAAAATAAAGTATTACCTGCTGCATTAGCACTAGCAATGATTGCTGCAGGTGGAGGCTGTCTATCATCTGAAATGTGACTCTTATGTAGTCGATAGAAATCCAGCCAGACTCCAATACTTCTCCAGCTATCGAGAACAAATGTTAACCTAATGAGTACATAAACCTGTAAAGGATGAAACAAAAACATCTCAGCGAATTCATTCAGACCTTTCAACAAACAGTTGGACATAGGAAGGTATGAAACCTGATGAGCACATAATATTGAAGTCTAATTTAACCAATCAGATATGAAGCAATCAAACGTTAAGTCTAATTAAACCAAATGAAGAAAATTGGATATGAAGGAAATCGAATATGAAGAAATCGGATATGAAGCAATCGAACCTGTAGCAAAACGGACCTGAAGCAAAACGAATCTAAAGCAATCAGACCTATAGCAAAACAAAACTATCCGACCTGAAGCAATCAGACCTGTAGCAAAATGAACCTATAGAAATCGGATATGAACTGATGGTTGATGATGAAAGTGTCAGCGATGGATCCGACGGCGACTATAAATGTACGGGAGCAGGTGACGATGAGCGGCGGCATATGGTGGCTTCGACAGCTAGGAATAAGGGGGGGAGGAAGACTAGGAGCTCTATACGTATGGGAGCTTTGAACTTTGAAGAGAAGAGAAGAGAAGTGTGTGGCACAGTTCCAAATGTATCGATACTTGAACTCAAAGTGCAATGTTACAAATGTTCAAGCGGGACTATTCCAACTGTTTTGAACTTTAAGCGGGCTGTTCCAAATTTTTGTGATACCCTGAAGTTGAAACGGGAATGTTCCAAATCTTTTTAAGTTAATTTAAATTGGGGTTTCTTAAAAATTTTAAAGTTAATTTGATTTGGGATTTCTCAAAAATTTTAATTAAGTGATTTTTATAATATAATATATATAAACTTTTAGTTGTATTTTAATTATATATAAGAAAATTAGTGTCACAAAATATAAAAGTGCCATTAAAAGATAGGGAAATAGTGGCATAAAACGTGAAGTGCCACTATATATATTGAAATTTATAGTGGCATAAAAAAAGTGCCACTAAAAATATGCTATAGTGGCATAAAAACAAAATGCCACTAAAACTTTGTGCCACTAAATGTAATTTTTTTTGTAGTGATGTTTTGGGTTGTAAAACCCATAATTTAGCTTCCCTTGATTGTATATATGTATATATAGAAGTTAGAAAGAAATGGACTATTGTAATTGAATTGATATGCACATGAGCTTCCTTAGAGCTCGTCTTACATCCTATGATCTTAACCATTAAGTCATGAACTAAATAAGACTTAATGTGAATAAAAGTATGTTCTTGACATGTTAGAAGGTCAATAGAACCTACTGGTAAAGTGTGGTTAAGTTTGGGAACAAAAGGAACCAAGAAATGAACTAAAACTGCAAAGAAAGAACAAAATTCAGGGGCTGGAAAAATGGATCTGTAGCCTGACACGACCCGTGTTAGGTTACACGACCCATGTGGGGAACCTGGGTTTTCAATCAGAAGGTCTAAAGGTCCTACACGACCCGTGTGAGTCCCACACGACCCGTGTGACCTGAATTCTTGAAATTCACTCCCGTTATTACGCTATTTGTGTAGTTTGATCCTCGAACTTCTAGTATAAGCATAATATAGTGTGAGAACATAAAAATAAGTATAGTAGGACATGGGTTAAGTGGTCTTTATATGTATTGTTAAGACCTATCATGTTTTAATAAAAATGTTAATGAACTCATTAGGTAATTAAGGAGTAAAGTTCATGGAATGGAAGGAGCAAGGAAATGGAGTAATCCTAGTTAGACTTCTCTAACTAGCCAAGGTGAGTACATGCAATTTTTACCCATTACAAGATGCATGATTAGTATTATGAAAACATATATGTATGTGTTCAATATGAAAAGATGAACATGTGTTAATACTTATGTTATGTTGATAAGTATTACATAGGATTAAAGAAGTGGTGTTCTATTGAGGACATCATACTATGAATGTTATATGAACGATAAGAAAGATATAAGTAAGGTTAAAGAAATAATATGAAATGTAATAAGCTGAATGGGGACGTAACTCTCCATAAGTAATGAGTAATGACGTAAAGTATGTACGTTGGCATATAGCCTTAAAAGATAGTATGAATGATCTATATGTAGAAATAAAGGTATTGGGGACATAACTCCCCGTTATGAAATAATATATGATGAAATGATGTAATGGAGGACACAATTCCTCATAATAGTTGTATAATGGAATGAAGTAGTAGTGCTGTTTAAAATCTATTAATGTATAGTTGAGTTATTTGAGTAGTCTCTATATACAAGACTTAATTGAGTCAGTAAGGATAGTACATCTGCTATTATGGAATAGATGTCTTAGAATTATGGCACTGAGATGACCTGATTATGTTCATTCATTCTTGGTGCATAAAGTATGAGAAATTATTGAATTGTGATGTATAATCGTTGAAATTGATAAAGTATGAGCCAGTTATGTGAATAGTTTATATGTGTTATTTGTATTGTTATGAGTTAAAGGGAAATTGAAAGGGATAACTAAAAAGAAAGTAAAAGTAATGTAGACCGAATCAGGATCTTACCCGCGAGAAGGGGATCAATAAGAATCTTACCCGTTTGAAGGGGGATTAACTAGGACCTTACCCGTCTGATTGCGGGGGTCATAAGGCACTATTGGGATGTTATTTCCCTTCGCGAGATAGTTGTCTTTAGCACGCCCTTATGGTTGGATTTGTTCTATGCCATAAAGGGAGATGAAACTAGCACGCCCTTATGGTTAGTTGTTCTATACCATGAAGGAAGATGAAATTAGCATGCCCTTATGGATAGATATGTTCTATTCCATGAAGGAAGAGGAACCTGAGCACACCCTCACGGATGGATTAATTCCATCCTAAAGAGGGAAAAGAATACATAGTTGCTTGTAAATTAAACATGAATAGAAAAAAAATATGATTCAGAATTGGTTTAAGTTATTTATATATATGTGATGATATTCAGTTATACGAGTTGTGTTGTAAGTGTGGAGGTATATGTAATGGCATAAGAATCCTTAAAAGGATAAATATATTGATATTAAGTATATGCATATATATTAAAGATATATGCATGTTTGAAGAAGTCATCTATATGATTTAATAGATAATGTATGATTTACCGATATATATATATATATATATATATATATATATATATATATATATATATATATATATATATATATATATATATATATATATATATATATATATATATATATATATATATATATATATATATATATATATATATATATATATATATATATATATATAGGGAGAGGTTATATAGAGACCAATAAAAGGTGGAGAACTAGAGGCCAAACATGGACCAATCATTTTATAAGGACATATTAGTAATTGTGTATTTTAGTTAAATTATAATATAATAAATTAATTGATAATTTCCTAAAATCTAGGGATTTGATTAATAGTTACCTAAAAAACAATTATTTTTCCATTTTTTAATTACCAAAAATTAAGAATATTATCATTTAATGTGTTTCTTTTTAAAAAAAAAAAACGTTTTTTTTTTTCTTTTTTATAAATCAAAGTATCAATGATATTGAAAATCTATTATTTTATCAGAATATTTGTAATCATGTATGAATAGACGCATTTTGTATTCATATATCAATATGGTTGTAATCGTAAATGAATAAAGCACAAATTGAAGATAACTTCTATACAATCTTGTTAAGTTGTAATCACAAATGAATAAAGCAAATATAAAAAATTCAATACATTCGTAATCATAAATATATAAGGAAATTATGGAAATAAAAAATATTGTTAAGTTGTAATCACAAATGAATAAACTTCTAATCATAACTGAATACACCCTAATCAAGGAAATAAATGAATACGCCCCTAATCATAAATGAATAGGCCCATAATCATAACTGAATCCCCCTAATCATCAATTAATACACCAACATTTCCTCTAATCAGCAGCTTCAGACCTGATTTGCTTACGTTTTTTTGCAGGAATCTTCTGAAATTGAGCAAGAATATGTGGTTTGAGCAGATAACATCTGTAAAAATTTATACAAAAAGTTAACAAAATGTTGTTATAATCGAATGCGACTGATGATTAGTAAAGAACATTCAGCATCAATGATGATTAAACTAAGTTAATCATCAATAATTTGCATAATCAATATTCACTAAAACAAGTTCAATCATTAATGAATTTTATATAGACTAAATAAGTAAAGAACATTCAACATCAGTGATGATTATACTAAAATAATCAATGATTTGGCTAATCAATATTCAGTAAACCAAGTTCAATCATTAATGAATATTGCTAATTTGGTTAGAATAATTTAGATGATATAATTATAAAATTAACCATTCAATCATGAATGAATGCTTCACTAAAACACCTTGAATCATGAATGAATATTTCTAATTTTGTTAGAATAATTTAGATGATATAATTATTAAATTAACCGTTCAATCATGAGTGAATGCTTCACTAAAACACCTTGAATCATGAATGAATATTGCTAATTTGGTTAGAATAATTTAGATGATATAATTATAAAATTTACCAATAATTTAGATGATATAATTATAAAATTAACCGTTCAATCATGAATGAATGCTTCACTAAAACACCTTCAATCATGAATGAATGCTTCACTAAAACGTTGTAATTATTATTAAATAACATCAAATAAGGTTAATAAATAATTTTAAACTTTACAAGAAAATGGTGGAAACACATTCTAGATAATCTTTGTAGTCAACATACCAAATGATGGATACGCTTCTTTCTCCAATGTATTTGAAGATGTTAAAGAAAGTCATAACTTTAACGATGGAATAATAAGGACCAAATTGATTTTTTTCAAATAGGTTATGTACCGACTAAGATTAAATTGAAAATGAAATCAATGATCAAGCCATAATAATTCAAAACACATGCTACCTGAGTATAAACTTGCATTCAAAGGGGTGCATCTGGTCGGCCGGCTTGTGTCGCAAAAGCATTATCCTACATATTTAAAAAATTGACGGTACACACATACACACCAAAGATATACGGAAACTCAAAAGCTCATTAAATCACAAAATATATGCACTTGATGAATGTGCGAGAAAATGGTTCATTCAAAGTTATCGAAAATCGGACCAGATGTTAAAATAAAGATCCTTGCTTCTAGAGAGACGGTGAAGAAGAGAAGTGTATGATTGTACAAAAAGATAACCTTCACTAAAATAGCATACATACCAGACAGTCATTGGTGGGGATTAAGGCGATGGATTGGAGGTGGGTTTCAAGAGGCAAAATTAGAGTTACGGGAAAAACTAATGAAGATCAAAATAAACAAGAGAAAGGGTGGAAATATGAGAGAGAGTGAGAGAGATATTTTAAGAAGTGATAAAAACTGATAAATTTAGGTTAATAATTAATGACCATAATACCCTTTTTTATTATTAATTCAAATTAATTGAATCTAAAATGAGTAATAATTACATAATTTTTATTAAATTTGAGCCCTAGATCTAGAATAATAGATGGCTAAGATCTGGCCTCCAGTTCTCTACCTTTTAAGAGGACTCTATTGAACCTACCTATATATATATATAAATATATATATATATATATATATATATATATATATATATATATATACATATATATATACATATATATATATATATATATATATATATATATATATATATATATATATATATATATATATATATATATATATATATATATATATATATATATATATATATATATATATATATATATATATATATATAACACACATCATCGTTGGTTGGAATGGCTAAGACCCTTGCCTCTCCTAGGAGAGGTTGTGGGTTCTAGCCTCACTCCACGCAAATGAAGGCTAAAGATATTAATGCCTAGTTTGCGGCCTCTGTGCTAGGCGGTGTTGTGAGTATCCGGGGTGCTGGTTTAACCAGTAGTCAGTTGCCTGCAGGGCGTCCTTACGTGGTGGGCGTGTGCTATGCGCCAGGGTTTGCCTATTGCGTGTGCGGGTCTAGTCTCTGTGTAGCATCTACTTGGAGAAATGGAAGGTTCAACGGTATAACGACCGAGCAGTCCCATATGTACCTAGCTAGGCTGTAGTATATTACGTACCCGTGTAATAGGATTTATCCCTAACTTGCAATATATATATATATATATATATATATATATATATATATATATATATATATATATATATATATATATATATATATATATATATATATATATATATACTAGTTGTGTACCCGCGCTAAGCGGCGGCGACGAATAATATGTTCGGTGGAGTTTTTCTGATGAATTATTTTGAGTTAAAATTTTAAAGTACTTTGTGGTTTCGATTTATTATATAAAAATGTTGTAGGTTTCGGTTAAAAAATGTAACTTAGAGCAAGAGGCGAGATTGCTTAATAGAGTTTCAAGTGATTAGTTTTCCTTTGGCAGCGAATGAATACTTTGTTTCGGCAAATAGTTTCTTTTGGTGACTGTGTTAGGTGAATATTTGGTTGGTGAATATTTTTCTTTTCAAAGGTTGGTGAAGCAATATTCAAAGGGTTGGTGAATATGTTGAAAAACAACTCCACATTCACATTGATATATGTATATTATATACACACTCAAATGTATATAAATAGGGAGCTTCACTTGAGTTTTAGATGCACCACAACACACAATACATGTAAAGGATTGAGTGTGTAACTCTTGTAATCTCCTCAGTCAAATAAAATCTAGTTGTCGCCCGTGGATGTAGGATTGACACCGAATCTGAACCATGTAAAATCCTTGTGTTATCTTTTGCTTTATTTTCGTGAGTTTGTGTGTGTGATAGTGTGTTTCCGCTGCGTGTACCCTGTCCGATTCCTAACAACTGGTATCAGAGCTTTGGGTTTCGGAGGAGGTCTCGGTTTTAGAAATTAGAGTATGCTCTGTGGTTGCAGTTTTGTCTGATCTTCCACATCAGAAACTAATTTCTATTAATCGTATTAAAGGTATCTCGGTACTTTGAAGGGTACTGTTCTGTCACACAAAAGTACTATAAAATATTTGTCTCTTGTTTGTCGTAATGGCTGAAGACAAGGTTGTAATCGAGAAGTTCAACGGTTCTGATTTTAGCTGGTGGAAAATGCAATTAGAAGCATTGCTATGTCAGAAAGATTTGGTCGTGGTTCTTGGAGACAAACCGGAGAAAATGGAAAAAGCTGCTGAAGATGCGTGGAACTCAAAGGACAAGAAAGCTAAGGCGGTTATTACATTGTCGTTGGAAAGGAGCGTCGCTTTCAACATCATGAAGGAAACCACGGCGCGTGGTATGATGGATGCTCTGACGAACATGTATGAGAAACCGTCGGCGGCTAACAAGGTGTTCTTGATAAGGGAGCTGTTCACTACAAGGATGAATGATGAAAGTTCAGTTACAATTCACATTAACAATTTAAATTCAATTCTGTCCAGATTGTCATCTGTGGGAATTAAATTTGATAACGAGACTCAAGCTTCACTGCTACTAGCTTCACTACCTGATAGCTGGTCTGGAACAGTAACCGCTGTTACATGTTCAGTGGGGACCAGTGGTATGACTTTTGAAGGGGTTAGAGATTTGGTTCTTGGCGAGGATGTCAGACACAAGAATCAAGGTGGATATTCTTCTTCTGAGTTATTAAATATCGGAAGAGGTAGAGGGAATAGCAGGAATAGTGGGAGCAGTGGGAGTCGGGGAAGAAGTTCATCTAGAACTTGGAAGAATGTGAAGTGCTGGAACTGCCAAGAGGTGGGACATGTTAAGAGTCAATGTCCAAAGAAAGAATTGAACATTGCTGGTGCTGAGAGTGTGTCTGAGGATGATACACTGATATTAAATATGGAAAGTTCTGTAGACTCTTGGGTCATGGATTTAGAGGCTTCGTTTCACGCCATGGACAACGGAGAAACGATGGTGAATCTAAAAGAAGGTGATTTTGGGAAGGTACGGTTAGCAAATGACGAGATGCTTCAAGTAACGGGCATAGGAGATATTGATCTTGTTACTTCATTGGGAACTACATGGAACCTGAAGAATGTCAGGGTGATTCCGAAGCTGAAGAAGAAATTGATTTCCGTTGGTCAGCTGGATAAACAAGGACTGGAAGTAAGGTTTGGTGGTGGTAAATGGAGGGTGGTCAATGGTAATTCGGTGATTGCTCAAGGTATGAAGCGTGGGTCATTGTATATGGTTAAGGTACCTGCTGAGGGAAGTATGACCGTCCCCGTTAAGCATGACAAAATCTGGTTCGCTAAATCTAGTGCTAAGAGAGTTCATTTTGCAAACATGAATTCTGGAGCCAAGGGGATGTTAGTTGAACGAGTCGGAAAGTCTAAACCATTCAGGGGATTTTGTGACAGTGGGAGCACGAGGTGTGTTTCGGGTACAGTTACAAAGAGCCGTTGGGTTTTGAAGACTAAGACTGGAAAATTCTCTCCTGTTGGAAGTTTGCAAAGTTTGGAGAGTGTTAGTGGTCCTCGGTGTATCTCTGGATCTGGTGGAGTGTCCAAGCCGGTTGAGACAGGGGATGAGTCGGTGGCGGTATTGACCACGGTTGAGTCGGTAGCGGGATTGGCTACGACTGAGTTGGAGCTTGTGGGAGCTTCAACTGGCCCTTCTAGTACTTGATAATGAGGGGTGGCTGTAACTAGGAAATTGACTAAGTTTAGCTTGTTCTTGGGAACTGGAAGCTTGGAAGACTTGTTATATTAGGAGATTGATGAGAGATGTTAAAAATATTCAAGTGGGAGATTGTTAGGTGAATATTTGGTTGGTGAATATTTTTCTTTTCAAAGGTTGGTGAAGCAATATTCAAAGGGTTGGTGAATATGTTGAAAAACAACTCCACATTCACATTGATATATGTATATTATATACACACTCAAATGTATATAAATAGGGAGCTTCACTTGAGTTTTAGATGCACCACAACACACAATACATGTAAAGGATTGAGTGTGTATCTCTTGTAATCTCCTCAGTCAAATAAAATCTAGTTGTCGCCCGTGGATGTAGGATTGACACCGAATCCGAACCACGTAAAATCCTTGTGTTATCTTTTGCTTTATTTTCGTGAGTTTGTGTGTGTGTGATAGTGTGTTTCCGCTGCGTGTACCCTGTCCGATTCCTAACAGACTGCGCAAGCAAGTATCATTACCATTATATAGGTAAGTAATAATTTTTTTTCGGAAACATGTTACGTTCTAAACTAATAATGGAGAATGTAGATTTGATTACAAGTGGTGAAGGTTTTGTGGATAGATATTTTCTAGTGGATTTGGATTGTAGAATTTATAATTGATTAAAATGCGACAGACGATGAATAAATTCGTTTTGACAGTTAATTTCCTTTCAACGAATAGCAAATATTTTCCTTTCAATGATTATTTTACTATCAGAAACGTATCATCTAATTGTTAAATCCCTTTAGAAATCGAACCTCCCAGTTTTCTCAAAATCCTAAAGTAAGAACTAAACTTATCAATTCAATAAAAACCACTATATTTAAAGATTTTTGATTTAAAAACTCAAAGATTTATTTGGTTTAACCATTGAACATTGTTTAAAGAAAAACAAATTTATCTATTCAATGTTGTAGATTTCAAATTTTTAATTCATATAAAAGTTAGATTTAAAACTTATCCGTATGATAGAAATTAGAGTTTGTTACTAATATATAAAACAGCAACAATATCATACAAAATTACCACTTTTACAAAATTTGTTAAAATAATCACCTAATTTACAAAAATACTTCACAATTTGGTAAAATCGTCATTATCGTCATATTTTTTAGTGTGTACCCGGGCAATGCGACGGCAAGAAATAGTTCGTTTCGGTTAATAGTTTGTAGATGGTGACGCAGGTATTATAGTATCATTTAAGCTGATAGTGCATAGGCATGGCCGAAAAAACCGGTATTTTTCAAAAAGTACTCAAAGCAAACTTTGCATTTTTGCATCCAAAAAATACTTAAAGTTTTGAAAAAAACCAATATAAAACTGAAAACTTATAATTGAATTATACCCTGTTATCAAGCTCTTCTGACCAAAACTTGAAACTGCAGAACAGCACAAGACATATCAGTTAATACGGAATCTTCAAACTAAACAATCTCAATTCAAAATACACCAGATGCTATAAAATTCAGACACATATTAAGATAATGATGGAGGAAAAACATACAGGAAAGATGTATGCATAGAACCAAAAAAAATGTTTTCTTAAATCGTCCCATACATATAGATTTATACGTAAACGAACAATCAAATGTATACATACACAAGGATCTATACATAGACAAAACACAAGACCAAAAAGTCCAATAATTTACACAAAGAAAGAAAATTATACTTATAAAAACATTTAGACAGCACGTATGGATCTATAACACATACATATAGACCTAAATAATCTGTCAGGACCAAAGTAACCTTATTTTATCTACTTCTAGATTAGTTCCTGCAACTTTCTAGATTCACCAACTACCGTTAAATAGTTTATATTTATTTAAATCACCACCTAAAAAAATAGCAAACATATCAATTAAAAAATTAGTAATATAAGGATTAACAGTCTCTTACCTTACAAAAAGTATCACGATACAGATGGGTGATTACAGATCCGGTTCTTGCTGTCACATATACAACAGCTCTGCTGCGGGCAAGTTATGGTTCTTAAAGCCCAAAATGTTAGTGTATCCCGCATTGGTGCGACACGGTCTTATGAGTTTGTATATATGTTGGAGTCTCCCCTCTCTCCACAAGGGCTCTTTTGGAGAGACATTCTTGGGCTCCACATATATTTACATGGTATCAGAGCCAGTGTCCTGCACCCTGTAACCTCATCGAGCCTACGTCTCTGAGGGGGAGTGTTAGTGTATCCCACATTGGTGCGACACGGTCTTATGAGTTTGTATATATGTTGGAGTCTCCCTCTCTCCACAAGGGCTCTTTTGGAGAGACATTCTTGGGCTCCACATATATTTACACAAAATTTAACATTAAATGTGATAAATGAAAAGTGGGAATAATCTATAACCCGGTGCAGGAGTAAAGAAACAAAATCAAACCCATAACTGCCCCATTTCGTCTCTCTAGCTATCACATCTTCAGTATGGAAGGAAAGCATAATCGAGCCATATGTACCTTGAACCTAACGATATAATAGAAGTAAAGATAACAAAACAAAACTGAAAATGAACAATCAATGGTTTTAACAAAATACCAAATGAGCATCGATTTGAATTTGCAAATTAGTAATTTCAAATTTTTTGAAAACTAAAAATATGAGTCCCTGCACTTGTGGCTTTTTTGACAAATTAGCATAATTGCCACATGAAAACCTTAATTGACAAAACACATTCAGAAATCTATGTCTGCTGCAAAATGGATTAAAATTGTACAAAGATGGTTATATGCAAGTAGTAGTTACATAAGTGAATCTTTGTTTTTCTCTCATATTTTTGCCTTTTCAATATCTATTCTTGCGTATTGATCTTTCAAAAAAACGATGCCCTTGTTCTCTATGTTGACCTGTTGTACACATTTGACCAGAATTAAATAACTAACAAAGAAGTGGCTATTTACATCTAATATCGTTTATAGTTTCCTTTTTTTGGTTCATTCTCATTGGATGTGGGAGATCTGAAAACAAAATAGAAATAAAACCAAAATCGACAAAACTCAAAGAAATTAGTCACTCTGTGAGGAATATCTGAAAACAAACTTGAAAAAGACCGAAATCAAAATAGTTGCATTACCGTGAAGCTCTCTCCCTCTCTCTCTCCCTCTCTCTCATCAAAAATAGTAGTGTCATTCATGAAGAATTCGAACCCACCTACAAAAAAAATCAAAAAGTTAACAGAATATAAAAGTAAATTGGAAAGATTTAGTTGTCTCTAGATTGATAATCGAGATTAGACGGAGAAGAGAAAGAAAAGAAGAGAAGTATATCTTCTCTGTTGGTTAAATCAATTAAAGAGGAATACAGGGGCTGAATACGTAGGAAAATACATTGAGAACGGAAAGTAACTAATAACTATTCATCGATTTCGATTCTGGACAAAAATCAGATGACGCCTCTCGTCACACACAACATAGATACATGCGAAGCACACAAATTTTCTCGATTTCTTGAGCTTTCTTCTATCTTCCAACAGAATGAGAGAGAGGGAGTGAGTGACGTGTTCAGATCTTTGGTATAGTAGCCGGCAGTGGCCATTTTAGGGTATGGAGTAACATACTGATAGAGAGAGGTCGTACTAACAATACCTGCAAGTCAAGTTAAAACCCTAATCAGAAAAAAGGAAAAATAATGATGGTGATGTATGGATCTAGGTAAAGATTGACTAAAATGACACGGTGGGGAGATCGCGTTTTAAAACTGAAGCCCCAGATACTTTCGATTTTCATTATTGTGACTCCATTGTTTCACGTACCTGTCAACTTCATCCTATAGACGGTGCTGTTTGCGTAAAACTAAGACACTTCATCCTAGAGACGGTGTTGTTTGCGTAAAATTAAGGAGAGAAAATAACACAGGCGGAAGCTTGAGTCTGAGTTTTAAAACATTTATATATGTGGAAGATACTTGTACATTATCCATGCATTTTATATATATATATATATATATATATATATATATATATATATATATATATATATATATATATATATATATATATATATATGTGGAAGATATGAGGCGTTAGTAATTAAAGAGTCGTTATAAAGACATAAAGGGTAGGGGTTGTTTGTATAGCATATGTGGTAACGGTTGTGTATTCAACCAGTAAGTAAGGAGTTAATAATGTATGAGTTTTGTAACAACTAGAGTATGGTGTATAATACATATATTTTAAGTAAAATAGATTATTAGTAAAAGTAATGTTGTGGAGTTATATTCCTCAAAACGATGAGTAAAGGAGGGAGAAATTGAGAATAAGAAAAGGTAAATGTATTAATGAGATTTCAAAAGTAAACAATATTAAACTGAACATTTGTATAAATATACTGTGAGTCCAAATTTATGTAACTCACAAGACTTTATAGTCTTACATATATGTGTTTTATGTTGTGTATTTCAGGTATATATGTATTAAAGAAACCGAAGTAGAGCGAAGTAATTATGGATTGTAATATAATTGTATTTAATCAATATACTACGTGGAAGTTCCGCTTCATTGCTATGATTGTATTGGTATTCAGTTTGTGATTACCCATATTTTGTTACTTGTAAAAACAAATCATGTGTGTCACATTATCTAACTAAGTCTTTCATCTAACAGTGTAAAAGGGCTTTCTAGATAGGTCACGTCGTGAATCTTATCCTACACACAGTGTAGTTCATCCTACACGTCGTGTAGCGTGAATCCGAGGTCCAGGTCTTTGCTAATTTAGTCTAAGTCCACCCAATATATTTCCAGTTAATTCCCTAATATCACACTATCACATAAATTATTTTATCCACGTTTAATGGTCCCAAACTCTCATCAATTCCAACTCTAACTACTAACATCAAACTCTATTACTTAAAGATTTTGCAACATAATTAAACGCCAACAACAAAAACATACCTTAGATTCAAGATCGGAGGTGAAGCATTGGATTCCTTTATAAAGTTCCCACAAAAACTCCATGTGTTCGTCCTTTTTTTTACTTTAATGTTCAACACACCTTAGGGTTGAAAAATACCGACTTATGACTTAATAAATCTTAACCTACTACCCCTACAGGCGATGTAGCTCATGCCACACCCTAATTTTTTTAATAGCTTACTTCTTAGTTTACTTCAATATTACCATCCTATTTTGCACACTAGGCCCATATAGGCATATATGAATACTTCAAGTGTAATTGGGTAAGTCAAGATCATCTTTTAATTAACTAACCCATGCCCAATTTATACAAAACCGATGTTACATTAAATTTTTGTAGCCCTTTTCTACCTATATAATGAAGTTGTTGAGGTTGAGGGTGTGCTCCTATGTATGCACCATAAATACATCTAACATAATCTTCAATGAAATTTAGAAATATGTATAAGAATGTAGTATGATATTAAAAAAATTAAAAGAAACACACACACACACACACACACACATATATATATATATATATATATATATATATATATATATATATATATATATATATATATATATATATATATATATATATATATATATATATATATACAATCCATACATACATACATATGTACATACAATAACTTAAATTATGACATGTATCTATTATCATTCTCTCACTCGAACATTTTATTCATGATATCTACTTTACTTCTATAGTGAGCCTCACTGCGGGAAATTCTTTAACAAATTTACTATGATGATACAAAAAATTCTGTAGCCTTTCATTCTTCTTTTTCGAAGTGTCACTATTGATAGGTTGTTGAATTATTTCACCACCACGATTTGGTATTCACTGGTTGAAGTAAACAACATACTTTATTGATGCACTAGTCCTCAATACTTTTTATGCCGAAACCACTTTCTTCAATAACTTCTTCAATTTTAGGATGTGAACGTATATTGTCAAAAAATACTTGACACACATGTCATGTGGAGGCCCCTCTCATCCAACGGTTGCAAAGGTAAAATGCATATCAAAATCACAAGCTACTGTTACATTAAAATTTGGTACCCTTTTTCTACCAATATAGCATATTATTAGGTTTCACGAATTCATGCTTCTATGTGTGCACCATCAATACATCTAATACAAAGCTAAATAAAATTCAAAATTAAGTATATGAATGTAGTATGATAATAAAAATTTTGAAGTAACATATATTTACAATAGCTTCAATTATGACATGTATCTATTATCATTGTTGATCTGGAGAGATATAAGTGGAAAGGTTGGAAAATTTCGGTTGTGTAATGTCACGTTCTAGAACATTGCAATTATTATTATTATTCCTTGCTTCCGTATTGAACTACATTTCTTTTCTTTTCCCTTAATTTTACTCGAGCACTTGATTCACGACATCAACTTCACTTCTCTAGTGAGCCTTACTGCATGCAATTTTTCAATAAATATATCATTACGATACGATGAATATTATGACACCTTGTGTTAATGGTTATCAGACCTTACAAATAAGATTGAAAATATAAAAAATATGTTTGAAGGATCACTGCTATATTGCACTAAATAGAGTACATGGCAAGCATGGTTGAACCATAAACACGGGATTCAAAATCTATACCGCTTTGTACTAGAAACGACAATAATGAAATTTGGGGGGGGGGGGGGGGGGGGGAGTTATGCGATTTATATTAAAAGGAAACAGAAAAAAATAGCATGCAGTTTAGAAAATTTAGAATATCAACCGAGACAAGCCTAGTTTTGAGTTCTTGATGCTTACCATACTAGATTAATTCGCTTTTATGTTATCTATGACTCGTAATCCTAAGTTGGTGTAAAAAGATATGAATGCGTTTTTTATGATTTTAACTTGTCAAGGTGTTCAATCAAAATGCGCTCTTTAACTAAACCTAGTTCTTAATACGCAACCTAAACACGCTCTTGGATTGAATATAAAAAATGCATTAAGATATATATTGTACAATTACCTTATCAAAATCATAAGCTACCATTACACTAAATTTCGATACCCCGTTCTACCGATAGAACACAGTTTTTGAGTTTCAGGGATGCATCTTCCTATTTGTGCACAATCAATACATTGAATGCAATCTTAATGAAATTTCAAATTAAGTATAAGAATGTAGTATGATATTAAAAAAAAATAAAAGAAGCACACACACACACACACACACACACACACACACACACACATATATATATATATATATATATATATATATATATATATATATATATATATATATATATATATATATATATATATATATATATATATATATATATATATAGACACACACACACACACAACACACACATAATAGCATAATTATGACATGTATCTATTATCATTCTTGATTTAAAAAGGTATAAGTTTAAAGGTTGGATGTTTCGGTAGTATAATGTCACATTCTAGAGCATTGCAACTTTTTTCATCAAATCATTCAGAAGCAAAAGATACATCTTTTTAGTCTCCTTATCTTC
The DNA here is from genome assembly GCA_023525715.1 of Cichorium intybus. Taxonomy (NCBI): domain Eukaryota; kingdom Viridiplantae; phylum Streptophyta; class Magnoliopsida; order Asterales; family Asteraceae; genus Cichorium; species Cichorium intybus. Next base: position 169,530 of record JAKNSD010000107.1, read on the forward strand.
CTTTTTGACCTCTATTCTTCCCTTCTTACTTCCCATTATTCGTTTTTCATCTCTTACTTGAGTATTTTATTTATGACAATAACTTCACATTTCTAGTGTGCCACATTGTGTGCAATTCTTCAACAAAGTTATTATTATGATACAAAGAATATTGTGATGCCTTGCCCTTTTCTTTTTCATTTTGGAAGTGTCTCTACTGATAGGTTTTTGAATTGTTGCACCACCAGAATTTGGTATTCATTAGTTATAGTGAACAACATAGTCCCTTACCTCACTAGTCCTCAATATGATAACCCGCTGCAACACATGAGCTTCAAAATTAACAGTTTAAATAGAAATAAGAAATTAGGGGATGTGTTCTTTGTTTCTGTGGGTGCGATCAGTACACAATCAACAAACACACACCTTTTTACAACTTAGAAAGAAAACAAGAATGAGTAATGGAGAATTGAAATTGTAAACCCTAAGTTCATATTATTGATGGAATTGAGAATTTTCATTTATATGTTACTGCTGGTATTGAGGTCAGGGAAAACATTTTCTAGTAAGTTAAAAATCAATGTAGAAGCAATGTGTAATTGGTATCTCTTGAGTTATGGTTGGTAGGATGGTTAAGGAATGAAAGGAACATTTGAAGTTATATAATTAATTTATTGAAGTTCTAGATTCTTATATTTTGTTTTGCTCAAACTATTATGGAATGGAATAGATGAGTTAGAAATTAGCTATGGCTAGAAGATTGAAATCAAGGGTTGTGTTATGAACTATGTGTTGAGTTAAAAACACCAAATAATCAATTGCAAGAAAGATAATCTTTAAGATTTTGACAGCTTTGGCTTTTCACTCAAAGTCAAACAATGAGATAAAAATCAAAAGTAATAGGATTAGCTTCAATACATGATGGTATTGAGTTGGGATTTATGAAATGCTATTAGCAGTGAGTCATTAACACCGGGTGATCAAGAAAATGGAGCTAGTTAGTTTGGTGTTAATCAATTAGCAAAAGAGGGACAATAATCGACTTTTGGTAAAAGTCTAACAAGTCAAGAATTGTAAACTCGTGTTTATGATTAAGAAGCTAATTGATGCTTTCTAATTGGGACAAAATATTCTACTACATGATAAGTATAAATTTATATTTTCAAGCAAGTTGGCTGTGAAAAGAATGGAATGGAATCATGAATTTCTTCATATAATGAATCATATAATGAAAAGGATAAAATGGGACAATTTTAAGCATATTTTGAAGAATGGTAAAATGGCTAAATTAAAGACACTTAGCTATGTAATATAGAGCAAATGAAACCAAAAATAATCGATAAGAATGCAAGAACATCAAAACCAGTGAACACTTCATTATTTGTCAAAATATTTAAAATTGTTAAATTGACAATTAAATTGTCGTTTAAAATGTGTAAAATGAAAACTTGGAAAAATACTCCAAACACGAATACTATTATACCTTATGATGATAATCTATATATAAGTGACAAGTCACAAAGTTTGGGTCAAGAAAAGAAGTATTTTGGTTATGTCTAAAAAGGATCAAGAAAAGAAGTATTTTGGTTATGTCTAAAAAGGATCAAGAAAACAAGTATTTTGGTTATGTCTAAAAAGCAAATACGAGCTCATATGTGTGTGGAATGAAATTATAACAACATGTATGTGTTGTTGGGTGGTTTTGGCAACATAATATGTAAAACATATGATGTGTGAAAATAATTCTTACATTTACACTTTTTAGCGACAAAATTGTCAAAGATGGCATAAAAGAATAAAATGAGAAATGTTTTGATATCTATGCATTTGTATTGCCTTGGAAACATGTTAAGACCAAAAAGATATTGAATTAACATGTTAAAACTCGAGAAATCACATATAGACAAAGTAGGATACTCTAATGAGAAAATAATCAAAAAGTGTCAAAATGAAAAGTGGTTTCAAATGTCAAATGAAGCTTCATGCATGTTTTAAAGACTATTTGTGCATTGTTGGGTTATGTAACATTGGGTTAAATGCAATATAAAATTGAACGCTTATTTAAGTTGTCAAAATGGGACAAAAAAGGCAAAATTGGAAAATTTGATCATTTAACTTTTATGAAGCATGAGTAACTATTGGAATGGAGTTGAAATTGTATTAGAATAACTAGATGAACATAGTTATTACATTATATAAGAATTGAAGCAATTTGATTTAATAAAGTCATTCAGTAAAAAAGAAAGTAAATTGTTAAAATGTGATTTGTCAGTATTGTTTAGACTTGATACAAGCCATAAATTGAAGAATACTTGAAAGTGATCAAGGGCCAAGACCAAGTGAATAAATTATAGTTAGACAACCTAACTGCAAAAGGTGAGTGCATAGTAACACTTTCACAACTTTGGAATATATATTTTTCTTGTTAATTCTATATAAATGTTTTGGATGCTTATGTTTGATTGTTTGTGTAATTGGTTGTAGTAGGGTATAATATCCCCAATAGTACATGATCATGGACTAGAAATGTATAGACATTGAAAGATACTATATGAATGTATATTGCTTTTGAAGTAGTGGCCTAACTCACATATATGGATCCCACATTAGAGATTGTTTTGGTATATGGGCATGAAATCCCCATGGATTGGTATTCGAGCGGTATGAAGTCCCCATTATGTGTATTAGTTGAACTAATGTGTGGTTGGTATTGTTGGATGCATTGTTGTGAATTATATTATGTTATGGTACTACATTGTTGTTTATTCTATGTACTCATGAGACATTGATGGCTTATAGATATTTGTTGACAGATGTTTCACAGGCGTAAATCAAGGATAAGATATATGTCTTTTTAAAGAATGTGCCAAAATTTTAGGATACTTTAGAAGACCGAAATTAGGAAGTAGTGAACATTTGATAAATTGTTTTTGTTAATACCACTTTCGGATATCTAGAATGCTTGATATAGTGATGAAACTTGTTGTAACACCCAAACTAAACTCCAATTTTCTACAATTGTTTTGTAAAAAGATGGGACATATAACCTTATTCTTGAAATTAGCATGATCAATGTCTCTTTTTATGCCAATTCGAAGTTTATGAAAATGGGATGTTACAAGGATTGCTAGAAGATAGATCTTTTGGATTTAAAAGAACTTAGTATGTAATGGTTAGAATATAGTTTAATATGAAATTGTAGCATAAATTATGGTCCTTGTTGGTTTGGAATCTTGTAAACCCTAACTTTTTTTTTTTTTTTTGGAAACACATTGAAAACCGTGATTTATGTATTGAAAATGGGGTGTTACATCTACAACACCCACAAACTAAAACACATCAAATTTGTTCGTGAATATGTTGCTTGATGTCATGTACGTGTTTACACATACCGTCATCATTTCGATATGCAAATATTATAACTAAAGGCCTACACCGTCATCACTCATAACTATTTTTCCCGGAAAACAATGCATTTTCAACAAATAAAAAAAAAGTTGACTTGGTATAAATATGTATATCAAGTAAATTGGGGTGTTTATTTAGTGATTTCCATTTTAAATAAATGGATTAATCAAAATAACTAAAAAGATTGACCGATGAGTGGAGCTACATTACCTTTGTGGCGATTAAAACGAACTCAAAACCCTCGAATATGCTGATGTAGGGTTTAAGTAAACGAACACATTGAATTGATGAATGAGGACGAACACAACCCGAAGGATTTTGGCCGATTTTCGGTTTTGCTTGTCTAGACATTCGTAAGTGGTGGCTTGTAACACATGCATAGAAGTCTGTATGTTGCTCTGTAACTATAGATTTTAACTCGATCAAAACTAACTTTATAACATTTGAGTAAATTACATTTGAATTGATAAATTTATTTTTTGTATCACGTGCATAGAAGTCTGTATATAGTT